>CM038674.1:578056753-578221191 GCA_021605145.1 Aegilops bicornis | reverse complement strand
AACAAAAGCTGGTGGGGCAACACTGCTGACTAGCGTCGGCCCGAAAAATGTAAAACAATGAGGCACCTATGTCTTTGGCAAGTTGGTGTTCATCTCCCTATGCAAGAGCAGTGTATATGTCGGGCAAAAGTTGGTGTTTGTCGGGTTTTGAGTTCCGCCAGACCCTTGAGGTTCGAATTTCTGGGGAGTGCGGCAGCGGAGATCCAACCCTCCACCGTCTCATACCTCGCCGAATCGCTGGGACCTAAACTACTAAACAGGACAGCACAAGAGACACAAGATATATACTAGTTCGGGCCACCGTTGTGGTGTAATACCCTACTCTAGTTTGTGGTGTGGTGGATTGCCTCTTGGGCTGATGAAGAATAATTACAAGGAAGAACAGACCTCGCGAGGGTCTGTTTCTTGGTGGGTGTGATGAACTGCTAGGTGGTGTTTGGTCGCTCTAGCTACTGGTTCCTTGATGAGGATTCTGATCTCATACCGGGGGCCGATCCTCCTACCCTGGGGGTGGCTACTCCTATTTATAGGCGAAGGCCCTGGGCCTCTTCCCAAATATTAAGCGGGAAGGGCGCCAACAATTGGCCATTTTGAAGGGGAACAACGGGTACACTTATCCTGACTAAAGTTGGTCCTCACCTGCCAAAGGCTCTGGTGATGACGCCTTTGCTTGGGCTCCACGATGACTCCCTTCCACCGTTGGGCTGGTCTTGGTCTTGTTGCACGAAACGGATGCCTTTGCTTGATGCTCTCGCTGCGCTTGCTCCCTTTGCACCAAAGAGGAAAGGAGGACACCCTTGTGGCTGGCGCCTAATGGCGCCCTTGGTCGTCATGGCTTGCGTCATGGGCACCTCGCGAGGTACCCTGCCTTGAACTCTCCGCCTCCTCATGAGCCAACCTGACGAGGCCGCGTGTGAGGAAGCTCCTTGTCGTCCGCCCCGCGAGGCTTGGCCCCTCGCGAGGGTCTTGAGCTTGCGTTGATGAAGATGGGTTGTCCTGGGCCTCCTTTGAGCCACGCCGCAGGCAGGCAAGTCTGGGGACCCCCGTTCCCAGAACGCCGACAGTAGCCCCTGGTCCCATGGTGCGCCCGAACTTGGCCGAGCAGAGAGGCGAAAGGGCAAGTGCGAAGCGTCACGGGCCCTAACAGCCTGCGGCCTTGGGCGCCGCGTGGCAGTTGATTGGACGGCAGCGTGCGCGCTTCCCACGATGCCTCGGTAACCACCGGACTCGACAGTCCCTGCATGCAGAGTTGGTCATGATGATCGGTGATCGTGGAGGCCGGCTGGGCTGGCCTTCGCCCGGCTATAAGTACTTAACGGCGCGCGCCTTCCGGTCTATCATACGCTTCTCCTCCTCCTTGTTTTAAATACGTTGCCATGGCTCCGATCCTCCGGTTCTCCAAGGAAGAGAAGGGAAAGGCTCCTCAAGAGGATCTCGACATGCTCCCCCAAAGAAGCGGCTTGCTCTACAGTGTGAGGCGTGAGCGCTTCGCCAGAGGCGCCCATGCCACGTGCGTGTGGCCGCCACCGTGGTTTCCTCTTCCCTTGTCACGCGACGCTGGCGGCCCCGGCGAGGCGACGCCGGCGCCACGAAGCGCGCCCGCCGACGCCGGGCGGGTCACGAAGGTGTGCGTCTTCCCTTTGGAGTCCACGCCGAGGGCTCCTGTCGGGAATTGCAGCCGCATTGCTGCGCCTCCCAAGTCTTGGATTCGTCTTCCTTCTTTCTTCACCTCCGTCGTCCGTGCAGGCCCACAGGACTGGGTCAAAGACGCCGGCTCACGGCACCCTCGCGACCGGGGCAGAGGTCGCGTAGTTGCCCCGGCGAGGTCTTCATGACCACGAGGCTGGGGCGAGGTCACCCGGGTCTCTGCAGATTTAGGGCGCCCTCACGATCCACAGAGTGCGATGGGCGCTTGGTGGTGTCCTTCAAGGTCTTCGACGCGGAGGGTCGTCGGCTGGAGTGCTGCCCCGGGAGAGGTGGTCGGGGTCCTGCTGCGGTGAGACAGAGGCCGACCGACCACTCCCTTGGTAGCTCCTCAGGCGACAAAGGCGCCGGAGAGGATCCAGCTGACTACTGGAGCTCTTGGCAAGGAGGCGAGCGGCAGCGACTCTGAGCCCCGAGCCTCGCGCCAGCTCCCGAGTAAAGGCGGGCTCGTCAGGTCGTCGCCGCCCCTGATCTGGATGGGGTTGGCGCCGGACCGGGTGGCCCACTGTTGATGATGGCGTCTGCCGCGGTGGTCCCTGTAGGTAGGACTCCTTAGGATCCGCGTCTTTTGTTCCTGCAAGGAGCCAAGAATGTACCCCGCGGGGGCTTGTAAGATGTTTGTAGCTTCGTTTGTCAATATAACCCTTTTTATGAGGCAGTGCGAGATGCTCATTCCGCCTTAGCTCAGTTTCCTCCTTTCAGTCCTCATGAGGGCATGATGCTCTGCGCCGACAGGTCCCAGTCCCAAGGCGGCTTCAGTCGTCGCTGGTATGCCAGGTCGCGATGCCGTGGTCAAGGCCAGGAGGTGAGCGGCCCGATGTCCGGTAAGAGCCTTTGAGTCGCGATGCTCAGGGGGTCCCCCTTGGCGCTCAAGCAGCCATCATTCCGTGAGAAAGGAGAGCGATGTTGCTAACACGGGGTTGCATTGAGTGTGGGGATGGTGTTGCGATAACTAGTGTGTCCGGAGGGTGACTTATCTCAAGGGTCAGGACAATGCTTCCTGGTGCGGCGCTAGGTCCGTGCCTTGGCTGGCGAGAGATTGCGTTGCGAGGTCGTTCCGTGCTCCTTGGAGGGACCCTGCAGGTTCACCACAAAGGAACAAGAGCTCGCCGTGGCGATCGTTAGTTCTGCCGCTAGTTTCTTTGGAGAGGCGTGAGAGGCCTCGCGAGGTGTGTCGGGGCACCCGTGAGCCAGCGCGGGACTCACGGGGCCCTACCTCAAGGCGGGTTGCGCCTGGCTCTGGGCCTTATCTTCGAGTGTGTTCACGCAAATTTGGCAGATGTCGGTGCTCTCGTCTTGGTCCCGACTCTCGGGCTGGTCTCAGCCGTCGATGGCAAGCCAGGTCGCGATGCCATGGACAAGACAAGAGGGAGAGGGCCAGAGAGCCGGTAGGAGCCCTGAGTCGCGATGCTCAGGCACCCCCTTTAACGCTAAGTCGGGTTAGATGACGCAACTCACGTCCTCGGGTCCGGCTCTCGGGCTGGTCTCGGCCGTCGGTGGCAAGCCAGTCGCGATGCCATGGACAAGACTAGAGGGTGAGGGCGGAGAGCCGGTAGGAGCCCTGAGTCCCGATGCTCGTGCACCCCTTTAACGCAAAGTCGGGTCGGATGCAAAGAACTCGTCCTCGGTCCCGGCTCGGGCTGGTCTCACCGTCACCGGCAAGCCGGTCGCGATGCCATGGACAAGATCGGAGGGTGAGGGCCGGAGAGCCGGTAGGAGCCACAGTCGCGATGCTCGGGCACCCCCTTTAACGTGCAAGATTCCGCCACCGAGGAGCAGGCACCAAATAACAAGCATGGTGGAGCGAGAGCATAATCCTAAGGAAAAAGTAGGAAGGACACATGTCATTGGGACCGCCCGAGCGGCTTGGGGATGATGCAGCCGAGGCGCCCCCAACAGGATAGGCTAATGACATGAAATAAAAGGGATACATGCCGCAGGACGGACCCCACACGGCCCGGGAATAATGCGGCCTCAAGGCGCTCCACCAAAGCGAAAGTTAAATATGTCACCTGGTGATGTTGGGGACGAGGGGGTGTTGGTGTAGCAGACTTGGTGGGCTGCGGGAGCCGATCCTCACGAGCCCCCAGGCCCGGGGGCCTCGGGAGGCTCCGGAGGCGCTGGCGGCTCCTCATGGGCCATCTCCATCTCCGCCAGGGCTGCGGCGTGCCTGACCTCTTGAGCCTCCAGGATGGCCCTCATGAGATGCTGGTGCGCAGCTGCCGCGTTTGGCAGGCCATAAGGCATGCGAACGTAGCTGTGGGGCGGGCCCTCGCAACGTCCCACTCGTGAGGGCCAGAGGCACTCTTGAAACGTGGCTCGGTTGAGCCCTGGTATGTCGATGCAGACGCGCAGCCCACCATCCTCGCCTGGATGAGGGGCCAAAGCGGGTAGGCGGCGGCTGCCCCTAATGAGCCTTGACTCTGAGCTCTGAATGGCCTTGGCCGAACTCCCCGAGGGTTCGTCCCTCCTTCTGCTTGCTCACCTTGCGGGAAAGCGTGCTTGAAACACGCCCACGTGGTGCCCAAGCGCCTCCCTCGAGACCTTGGCGAGGTCGGCCCCTCAAGGGAGAGCCCCGAGCCCTGCCGAGGAGGCGCCCAGGCCTTTCCTATGCGCGATGGAGGGAGGCTCCCCCAGCCTGGTCACGGGCCTGAGGGCCTGCCTCTTTAGGAGCCGGGCCGGTCGATGTCTTCTTCTTCTTGGGTGCGGCCTCGGGAGGCCTCTCCTGTTCTTGTGGTCCGGATCTTCCGGTGATGGGTCTGAAAGGCTCGCTCCTGTGGAGCACTGCTGCGTCTCTCTCTTCATGTGGCACCGTGATGACCCCGCCGCTTCCTGGCATCTTGAGGACGTTGTAGCCGTGGTGGAGTTCTGACCATGAATTTGGCCAATGCTTTGGGTACCCGAGGATGGCGTTATCTGGCAAAGCGAATGTGGGCGATGTCGAAGTCGATGAGCTCGGTGTGGTAGTTGTCGCGAGCCCCGAAGGTGACAGGAAGGCGGACCTGCCCGATCGGGACCGTGGATCCGTCGGTGGCTCCGGAGAAATGCTTGGTTGGCTGAAGTCGATTTGTAAGGCACTTGAAGATTGTTGAATGTTTCCACGGACGGGGCGTTGAGCCCTGCTCCGCCCGTCGATGAGGGTCTTGGTGACTAGCACATTGCCGATGATCGGGGAACAAAGCATCGGGAGAACTCCGGTGTGGCTGCGCACTTGAGCTGGTCCACCGAGCTGAACGTGATGGCGCACGCCGACCACCGAGAGGGCGCGTGGCCTCGAGCTTGGGGAGGACTGCATTCACTTCTTGGCGAACTGCTTGAAGATGCGCCGAGAGGCTGGGCTTGAGCTCCGCCCAGGATGCAGGCGATCGCACACGCTTCCTGGAAGCCCCCTGCCCCCTCGTCCTGATGACGGTCTTCAATTCTCCTTGGCGGCATGGCAGCGGACGGAGGCCTGCGTTCCCCTGCGGGCAATCCTCGCGAGGCTGATCCCTCCAGCCTCCCCCGCGAGGTGGGTCTTGCCAGCGGTCCTCGCGAGGTTGGTCGCGCCACCCCTCGGCCTTGGCAGACGCGATCCTTCCCAGCGTCCTGCATTCCTTCCTCCTCCTCGGCCATAGCCCGATTCGGCTGCTGCGCTTCAGGCGTCGCCGACCGACCCTCCCAGCGCGCGGCACTGGAGCTCTTGGCATTCATTGGTGTTGTGGGTGTGGAGGTCGTGGTACACGCAAATCGGCTGCCCTTGGAGGATTCGGGCTGATCTCGCCTCGCTTGGTGTCTGTTCGGCCGCAAGTCACGGCAGCCCTTGTGCTTCATGTCCTTGGCCTTGGACTTCTTCTCTTGGGATCCATGGCGGGCAGCTTGAGGAGGAGAGGCGCCCTCCTCAGCCCTCGGGCGCACTTGGTCGCCAAGTTGAACAGCTCCAAGGAGGTGCACAGATCTTCATGCATCGCCATGACTCCTCCTTCATCTTGACGTCGCGCCGCGCCCGTCGGAGAAGGCAGAGATGATGGCCTCCTCCGTTACCCTGGGGATCTTGAGGCGCGCGTTGTTGAAGCGTTGGATGTACTTTTGCAGGGTTTCCCCTGGCTGCTGCTTGATTTGGCGCATGTCACTCACGGCGGGTGGCCGGTCGCGAAGTACCTCGGAAGTTGGCGATGAAGCGGTACGCATCCGGCCCAGAAGAGATCATGCACAGGGCGGTCGAGAGCCAGGTGCGGGCCCCGTCCTTGAGCGCCATGGGAAACCAATTCGCCATGAGCTTTTCATCCCCGTTGGCAGCCTTGATACCCAGCTCGTAGAGCTGGAGGAACTCCGTAGGGTCAGCTATGCCGTCGTAGCGAGGAGGCAGGTCTGGCTTGAACTTGGCGGGCCCGCGACAGCTGCGCCTTCGGAGGTGAAAGCGCGGCAGCCCGCCGTGGCAGCTGGGGCCTCGGACGGCAGAGGCTTGGTCTTGTGGGCCTCCTGCGCCAAGGGCCGGGGCAGCGCAGGTCTTGACGTCTGGAGGCGGAGCGCCGGGCAGCTTCTTGTGGGCGAGGAACTTCTTGACAGCTCTGCTCTTGCCGCGCCGGCGCCTGGCGGAGCGGGTTCCGCCCAGGGACCGTGCGCCTTAGGGCCAGGGCGCCTTCTTGAGGAGGAGGCGGCTGAGGCGCCCCGGGAGCTTCATCGCCAGCGTGGGGCGGGTGCGGCAGCCGAAGTCGGACGGTGCGGGGCGCCTCCTGCAAAGACGGACGAGCTCGGCGACTCGGTCGAACCATTCTTCGTGAGCGCCGTCGGCCAGGCGGTAGCGCAGAGCTCGTTAGCCACGATGTGTGCAGCTCGGGCCTCCATGGCGAAGCTGGGCGCGCGTGACGAAAGAACCAGCGGGTGAGCGAAGGCTTGGCGGCGGCCGCCCGCCTCATGGACGGTGTCTTTGGGACGATGCTTGCTGCTCATTCCCGCCGGGCCGGTGGCGGCATTGACGGCAGTGTGACGGGAACGACGAGGGCGCCACGACGGAGCTGTCTGGGGCGACATGGGAGGCGAGGTCGGCTCGGCGCCAGCGTTCGACGGGCGCCGACATGGTTGCGGTGGTCGGGGAAGAACGAGGCGACGAAGGGCAGATTCCGGCGCACCCCTACCTGGCACGCCAAATGTCGGGTTTCGGGTTCCGGCAGACCCTTGAGGTTCGAACACTGGGGTGCGCGCGGAGATCCAACCCTCGACCGTCTCGTACCTCGCCGAATCGCTGGGACCTAAACTACTAAACATGACAACACAAGAGACACAAGATTTATACTAGTTCAGGCCACCGTTGTGGTGTAATACCCTACTCTAGTTTGTGGTGTGGTGGATTGCCTCTTGGGCTGATGAAGAACAGTACAAGGAAGAACAGCCTCGCGAGGGTCTGTTCTTGGTGGGTGTGATGAACTGCTAGGTGGTGTTTGGTCGCTCTAGCTACTGGTTCCTTGATGAGGATTCCGATCTCATACCGGGGGGCCGATCCTCCTACCCTGGGGGTGGCTACTCCTATTTATAGGCGAAGGCCCTGGGCCTCTTCCCAAATATTGAGCGGGAAGGGCGCCAACAATTGGCCATTTTGAAGGGGAACAGCGGGTACACTTATCCTGACTAAAGTTGGTCCTCGCTTTGCCAAAGGCTCTGGTGATGACGCCTGCTTGGGCTCCACGATGACTCCCTTCCAGCCGTTGGGCTGGTCTTGGTCTTGTTGCAATCAAACGGATGCCTTTGCTTGATTCTCTCGCTGCGCTTGCTCCCTTTGCACCAAAGAGGAAAGGAGGACACTGCTGGGTCGGGCGCCTCGATCGGGCGCCCTTGGTCGTCATGGCTTGCGTCATGGGCACCTCGCGAGGTACCCTGCCTTGAACTCTCCGCCTCCTCATGAGCTGTACTCGACGAGGCCGCGCCTGAGGAAGCTCCTTATCGTCCGCCCCGTGAGGCTTGGCCCCTCGCGAGGGTCTTGAGCTTGCGTTGATGAAGATGGGCTGTCTTGGGCCTCCTTTGAGCCACGCCGCAGGCCACAGGCAGGCAAGTCTGGGGACCCCCGTTCCCAGAACGCCGACAGTGTTCATAACCCATCTAATATATCTCTAACTGCCAGAACAAACTAGCATCCCCTGGTAAAAAAACGCTATACATCATGTAGGGCATCGTGTAAAATAGGGACATGATCTTGTAACGCAAGTTTCTAGCCCTAGGATCTCGCACACTCTTCAAATTTCTCCCGAATCTCACACAACACCAGAGGTAAAAAGGACGAAAAATTGACCCCCTGGAAACAAGCAATCGCCCCCAGAACAGAGTAAATCAGAGAGAAGAGGTAAATCGAGCTCCTCCACCCTCTGTCATTTCTAGCGCATCTTCGCATCCACTCCCGTAGGAAAACATCCCCAATCGAACAGGGATTTGAACAGGGACTAGACAGTCGATTAGGGAACAAAATGGGGCGATGATTTACCTCCGTTTTGCAGTCGATTTTTCTCTTCCTCAGGCAATCACATCATCGCTCCCCCTCCTTCCTACTACCTCTAGTTTGACCACCGCTCGCCTGGAGATCCCGACCGCAGACGCCGCCTGACCTAGACGTAGCCGCTGCAACAACTGCTCCGCCCCCGCACTGAAATGCTCCACGGGCAAGTGGAATCAATGGGGGAATAGAGGAGACGCGGAACGGATACTGCGAAACCGCCAGATTCGTCGCCGGAGAGAGAGGAATGACCGTTTCGAAACCGGAGGAGCAGTTCCTCTCTGCGGTGGTGGGGGTGAGTGGAACTGGGAACGGTAGCCTGCGGGGATGGGGGAGTGGTGGACTAGTCGTTGCGGGATGCGTGGCGCCGAGACAGGGCGACACCGAAGACGCGACCCGGCCAAACACACTGCTGCGTCTGATCTGGATCGGACGACATGGAAGGGTGTGCGCTCGGGACGACTAAGCAGCACAGTTGCACTTTTTAGAGTTTGGGATTTTTGATTGCTCCATGCTACTTTATCTACTGTTTTGGACTATATTGGGCTTTATTTTCCACTTTTATATTATTTTTGGGACTAACCTATTAACCGGAGGCCCAGCCCAGAATTGTTGTTTTTTTGCCTATTTCAGTGTTTCGAAGAAACGGAATATCAAACAGAGTCCAAACGGAATGAAACCTTCGGGAACATGATTTTCTCACCGAACTTGATCCAGGAGACTTGGACCCTACTCCAAGAAGTAACAGAGGCGGTCACGAGGGTGGAGGCGCCCCCCCCCCAGGGCACGCCCCCCTGCCTCGTGGGCTCATGTTGCTCCACCGACATACTCCTTCCTCCTATATATACCTACGTACCCCCAAACGATCAGAAGAGGAGCCAAAAACCTAATTCCACCATCGCAACTTCCTGTATCCACGAGATCCCATCTTGGGGCCTGTTCCGGAGCTCCACTGGAGGGGGCATCCACCATGGAGGGCTTCTACATCATCACCATAGCCCCTCCGATGAAGTGTGAGTAGTTTACCTCAGACCTTCGGGTCCATAGCTAGTATCTAGATGGCTTCTTCTCTCTTTTTGGATCTCAATACAATGTTCTCCCCCTCTCTCGTGAGATCTATTCGATGTAATCTTCTTTTTGCGGTGTGTTTGTTGAGACCGATGAATTGTGGGTTTATGATCCAGCTTATCTATGAATAATATTTGAATCTTCTCTGAATTCTTTTATGTATGATTGGTTATCTTTGCAAGTCTCTTGAATTATCCGCTTTGGTTTGGCCAACTAGATTGGTAGTTCTTGCAATGGGAGAAGTGCATAGCTTTGGGTTCAATCTTGCGGTGTCCTTACCCAAAGTGATGTAAAGGGTTGCAAGGCACGTATTGTATTGTTGCCATCGAGGATAACAAGATGGGGTATGTATCATATTGCATGAATTTATTCCTCTACATCATGTCATCTTGCTTAAGCCGTTACTCTGTTTTTAACTTAATACTCTAGATGCATGCTGGATAGCGGTCGATGAGTGAAAAAATAGTAGTAGATGCAGAATCGTTTCGGTCTACTTGTCTCGGACGTGATGCCTATATACATGATCATACCTAGATATACTCATAACTATGCTCAATTCTGTCAATTGCTCAACGGTAATTTGTTCACCCAAGTAGAATACTTATGCTCTTGAGAGAAGCCACTAGTGAAACCTATGGCCCCCGGGTCTATTCTCATCATATCAATCTCCATCACTTTTATACTTGCTTTGTTTTTACTTTGCTTTTTACTTTTCACTTTGCATCTCTATACCAAAAATACCAAAAATATTATTTATCATCTCTATCAGATCTCACTCTCGTAAGTGACCGTGAAGGGATTGACAACCCCTAATCGCGTTGGTTGCGAGTAGCTATCGTTTTGTGCAGTGTACGAGGGACTTGTGCATGGCCTCCTACTGGATTGATACCTTGGTTCTCAAAAACTGAGGGAAGTACTTACGCTACTTTGCTGCATCATCCTCTCCTCTTCGGGGAAAACCAACACAAGCTCAAGACGTAGCAAGAAGGATTTCTGGCGCCGTTGCCGGGGAGTCTATGCAAAAGTCAACATACAAAGTACCCATCACAATCCCTATCTCTCGCATTACATTATTTGCCATTTGCCTCTCGGTTTCCTCTCCCCCACTTCACCCTTGTCGTTTTATTCGCCCTCTCTTTCCCAATCTCCTCCTCTTTTTCTCGTTGCCTTTTCCTCGTCCGCTTGTTTGCCCGTGTGTTAGTTTGCTTGCTTGCTGTCATGACTAGTCTCATATCTTCTCCGTTAACTCCCGAGAATGAAGTTCTAAATTTTAAGCAAAGGGAGGGAGAAAATCTAAAAGACGCTTGGTATAGAATTTGCAATGCTCAAAATAGATCTACCAGGAAGCAATCTACTTCAGTTCTTCTTCGTAATTTTTATGTAGGTGCTAATCCTTGGTATAGATATATCCTTGATACCATTACCGGAGGGAATTTCTTGGGTAGCCATACTTTTGATTCTTATAATGCTTTAATAGATTTATTTGGCTCACCAGCTCTTTTGGTTAATGGAACTATGTTAACTTTGGAGCATGTTATGCAAAGACTTGAAATTATTGAGAATAAAGTTGCTACCATTGAATCAATTGAAAATCTTGATAAGAAGATCCACAATCAAATTACCCAATATGGATCTAAGGTAGGAATGACTTTGAAAAATATTAAAGAAAAAGAACCCATAGTTAATGAGAAAATAAATCTAGATTCCACAAGAGTCGATAAACTTGAGGGTATCATTACCAACTTGGGAACCGCTTTTCTTCCGTACAAAACACTCCAAGTTCGTCTACTAAAATACTAAGCTTATTTTTGTTCCTAAGAATAAGGGTGAATCATCTAGTAAGGAAATCATGCGGATCTTAAATCTATAAGTGTTCATCCCAATCTTTTTGCCATCATTAAGGAACCATTTGCTATGAATGAATTTTTCGATCTTTTGCCTGAAAATTTGACTACTAGAAAGAAAGAAAATTCCAAAGGAGGTAGATGCCTCATTGAAGAATTGCCTACCAAAGATGGCAATACCTAGATCTATCCTTGCTTTTATGCCTAGCTAGGGGCGTTAAACGATAGCGTTTGTTGGGAGGCAACCCAATTTTATTCTTAGTTTTTTTGCTTTTGTTTCTTTTCAGTAATAAATAATCCATCTAGCCTATGTTTAGATGTGGTTTTATGTTTTAATTAGTGTTTGTGCCAAGGTAGACCTATTGGATCTTCTTGGATGATAGTTATTTGATCTTGCTGTAATTTCCAGAAACTTTGCACTCAGTGACCGAATTATTAAAAATCACCAGAACGTGATAAAATATTGATTCCAATTTCTGATAATCAATAAACAAATTTTATAGATCGTATAATTTTGGTAGAATTTTTTGAGTTCCAGAAGTTTGCGTTAGATACATATTATTACAGACTGTTCTGTTTTTGACAGATTCTGTTTTGCGTGTGTTGTTTGCTTATTTTGATGAATCTATGGCTAGTAAAATAGTTTATGATCCATAGAGAAGTTGGAATACAGTAGGTTTAACACCAATATAAATAAATAATGAGTTTATTACAGTACCTTAAAGTGGCCTTTTGTTTTCTTTCTCTAACTGAGCTCATGAGATTTCTATTGAGTTTTGTGTTGTGAAGTTTTCAAGTTTTGGGTGAATTCTTTTGATGGATTATGGAACAAGGAGTGGCAAGAGCCTAAGCTTGGGGATGCCCATGGCACCCCCACGATAATCCAAGGACACCAAAAGTCAAAGCTTGGGGATGCCCAGAAGGCATCCCCTCTTCGTCCACTTCCATCGGTAATTTACTTGGAGCTATATTTTTATTCACCACATGATAAGTGTTTTGCTTGGAGCGTCTTGTATTATTTGCGTATTTTCTTGTTAGTTTACCACAATCATCCTTGCTGTACACACCTTTTGAGAGAAGCCAATTTGATTAGAATTTGCTAGAATACTCTATGTGCTTCACTTATATCTTTTTGAGCTCGATAGTTTTGCTCATAGTGCTTCACTTATATATCTTTTGAGCGTGATAATTTTTGCTCTAGTACTTCACTTAGATCTTTTAGAGCACGGTGGTGGATTTGTTTTAAAGAAACTATTGATCTCTCATGCTTCACTTAGATTATTTTGAGAGTCGTTAATAGCATGGTAATTTGCTTAATGTTAATATACTTGGTATTCAAGATATGTGAAACTTTCTTTTGAGTGCATTGAATAATAAGATAAGTTTGATGCTTGATAATAGTTTTGAGATATGGAGGTGATAATATCAAAGTCGTGCTAGTTGAGTAGTTGTCAATTTGAGAAATGCTTGTGTTGAATTTAGCAAATCCCGTATCATGCATGTATGGTTAAAGTTGTGTAACAAATTTGAAACATGAAGTGTACCTGGCTTGTGCATCCTTATGAGTGGCGGTCGGGGACGAGCGGTGGTCTTTTCCTACCAATCTATCCCCCTAGGAGCATGCGCGTAGTACTTGATTTTTGATGACTTCTAAATTTTTGCAATAAGTATATGAGTTATTTTGACTAATGTTGAGTCCATGGATTATACGCACTTTTACCTTTCCGCCTTTGCTAGCCTCTTCGGTACCGTGCATTGCCCTTTCTCACCTTGAGAGTTGGTGCAAACTTTGCCGGTGCATCCAAACCCCGTGATATGATGCGCTCTATCACACATAAACCTCCTTATACCTTCCTCAAAACAGCCACCATACCTACCTATTATGGCATTTCCATAGCCATTCTGAGATATATTGCCATGCAACTTTCCACCGTTCCGTTCATCATCATCATGACATACATTACTTTTGTCATATTGCCATTGCATGATCATGTAGTTGACATCGTATTTGTGGCAAAGCCACCATGCATTATTTTTCATACATGTCACTCTTGATTCATTGCACCATCCCGGTACACCGCCGTAGGCATTCATATAGAGTCATATCTTGTTCTAGTTTCGAGTTGTAATCCTTATGTTGTAATCAATAGAAGTGTGATGATCATCATTATTAGAGCATTGCCCAAAAAAAGGGAGAAAGGCCAAAAAGAAAAAAAGAAAGGCCTAAAAAAGGAAAATAAATAAAAAGGGCAATGCTACTATCTCTTTTTTCACACTTGTGCTTCAAAGTAGCACCTTGTTCTTCATGTAGTGAGTCTCATATATTGTGCTTCAAAGTAGCACCTTGTTCTTCATGTAGTGAGTCTCATATATATTGTGCTTCAAAGTAGCACCATGTTTTTCATAGATTGAGTCTCATATGTTGTCTTTTTATACTAGTGGGAATTTTTCATTATAGAACTTGGCTTGTATATTCCTACGATGGGCTTCCTCAAAATGCCCTAGGTCTTCATGAGCAAGCAAGTTGGATGCACAACCACTAGTTTTCTTTTGTTGAGCATTCATAGCTCTAGTGCATCCGTTGCATGGCAATCCCTACTCCTCATGTACACATCAATTGATGGGCATCTCCATAGCTAGTTGATTATCCTCGTCAATGTGAGACTTCCTCCTTTTTTGTCTTCTCCATACAATCCCCATCATCATATTCTATTCCACCCATAGTGCTATATCCATGGCTCACGCTCATGTATTGCGTGAAGGTTGAAAAAGTTTGAGATTATTTAAGTATGAAACAATTGATTGGCTTGTCATCAGGGGTATAGAAGTTGGGAACATCTTTGTGTGACGAAAATGAAGCATAGCCTAACTATATGATTTTGTAGGGATGAACTTTATTTTGCCATGCTATTTTGAGAAGACATGATTACTTTGATTAGTATGCTTGAAGTATTATTATTTTTATGTCAATATGAACTTTTGTCTTGAATCTTCGGATCTGAATATTCATACCACAGTTAAGAAGATTTACATTGAAATTATGCCAAAGTATCACTCCGCATCAAAAATTCTCTTTTTATCATTTACCTACTCGAGGACGAGCAGAATTAAGCTTGGGGATGCTGATCGTCTCCAACGTGTCTATAATTTTTGATTGCTCCATGCTACTTTATCTACTGTTTTGGACTATATTGGGCTTTATTTTCCACTTTTATATTATTTTTGGGACTAACCTATTAACCGGAGGCCCAGCCTGTAATTGCTGTTTTTTTTTATGTATTTCGGTGTTTCGATTAAACGGAATATCAAACGGAGTCCAAACGGAATGAAACCTTCGAACGTGATTTTCTCACCGAACGTGATCCGTAAGACTTGGACCCTACTCCAAGAAGTAACAGAGGCGGTCATGAGGGTGGCGCCCCAGGGCGCGCCCTCACCTCATGGGCCCCTGTTGCTCCACCGATGTACTCCTTCCTCCTATATATACCTCACGCACTCCCCCAAACGAAAGCGTAAGAGGAGACAAAACCTAATTCCACCGCCGCAACTTCATGTATCCACGAGATCCCATCTTGGGGCCTGTTCCGGAGCTCCACCGGAGGGGGCATCCACCACGGAGGGCTTCTACATCATCACCATAGCCCCTCCGATGAAGTGTGAGTAGTTTACCTCAGACCTTCGGATCCATAGCTAGTAGCTAGATGGCTTCTTCTCTCTTTTTGGATCTCAATACAATGTTCTCCCCCTCTGATGTAGGGTGGAACCCTATGTGGAGATCTTTCACGTTTGGAGTGGATCCTACGGGGAAACACGAAGAACGAGCAGAAGAGGACGAGGGAAATCACGGGGGAAAACACAAGAGAATCACTCAAACCAACAAGATTCGATTACACATGCGCTAGATCGATGAACACAAGGAGAGATACACGATCCACGATCAACAAAGGATGATACAAGAGGTAACCGGGTTCTTCTCCGGGAGGAGGTCTTGATTGTCTTCCCTTGAAGGGGTCTTGAATCCGCTTGGGGGATCTTCTCCGATGGAGGCATGTCTCCGAGGAGAAGGTAACCAAGTGGATGAGCAAAGCTCTCACACAAACATGAGCTAATCCTTTCCTAACCCTAACTAGGAGGAGGGGGTGGTCTATTTAAAGTCTAAGCCACGAAGGGGTAAGTGGGAAAGGGTTACATGGGCTTCGGCCCGAGTCTTTGCACGCAAGCAGGCCGGAAGTTCCGGGCTCCGGAAGTTCCGGGCAGGTTCCGGCCGGGTTCCGGGCTAACCAGAGTGTTGGCGTGCTCGGGGCTGGTCTGGAATCCGGGGGCCGGAGGTTCTGGGCAGGCCGGAAGGTCCGGGGCCGGAAGTTCTGGGCAGGCCGGAAGTTCCGGGCTTTCCAGAAGCTTGTCCCTGCTTCTTCTTCCTTCTCCTCTTCCATGCTTGGCCTTGGTCCTTGTATCCTCCATGGTCGTCTCGGTTGTACTTGAGTGTATGCAAGGTTCATGCATGAGGTAGTAGCCATGTCTCATATGTGGAAAGTGACGGTTCGAAGAGGAGTGAGTTCACCTTGTGTCCAATGGCGTATGGTCGAGGTCTCGTCATATGTCCTCTTGGGGCTTGGAGAGTAGTCAGAGTGTACATGGGGATGAACGTGGGATGCTCCGCATCATATCCCCTCCCTTGGGAAAGATCCGACCTCGGGTCATGATCCTCATCACCATGGAAACGGTTGTCGTAGACGGACTTGTAGTTGGACGAAGTTCAAGACATGGCGCAATCCAAGTAGTTCAAGGTGTCGCCGGAGAGATAGGTATGCAAAAAGAGCAAACACAAGCAACACTCGGGAATACAATGGTTAGCGCACACAAAGTGTCCATCATGTAAGAATTAGTCCGTGCGGCAAGATTGGTCGTGACAAAGCACATGAAGCTTATCAAGATGATATAGAATGATATGCAAAGCATTCATGGGATCAAAATCATTCATTGTGCACACAAATGTGTTGTGAATATGATCAAGGCAACCATGGTGCAAAATGATGTCATAGTGAGACGATTTATCAATAGCATGAATATGGCAATGGATGCTCAATATGATTATGTTATCATGCAATTGATTGTAGGCAATGTGCTCATTATGTATGAATATTCCATCAAGAAAGATCACAACAAATTTGCTAAGAAAATGCACAAGCTCATATATCATGGATGACATGGGAATAGGTGCAACAAGACAATCATAATGTGTGTCAATCCATGCATAGGGTGCAAATTTGTCATGGGTGGTGTTGTACCATAGCTCGATGTCGTGGCACTCCTCAACTTGAAGGTCCATAGGGTCCATCTCCAATGTCGGCCCTCCATCCAATATATGTATCATGTAGACAAGAAGAAGGAAACAACAATGAAAGAATGGCCCATCCAATATGCATTTGAGGATGGCTCAAAGGGAAGGAGGTCACCTTTAGGAGTTTCTCAAGGATGATGGAGTTAAGCATCTTGTATGCCTTCACATAACCAATATGTCTCATGAGGTTATCGCCTTGTGAATCCTTCAAAATGAACGAACATGACAAACACTCGGAAAAACAAATGAGGTTAGCGTAAATGCAAAACCTAACATTCGTGTGGTAAGATACCCAACAAGTGTATGCATCATGCTCATCATAAGAAAGAACAAGGGAGCATTTCATAGTATGGAGGCATATGATGCGAGAACAACCAAATACAATAGGCTCAATCAAACAAGCATGCATCACAAGTAAAGTGTCAAAGTCTCCAAGAGAAATAAGCATAGATGCAACAATTGGAGGCAATCAACAATGAACAAGATATATCATGTGAGAGGCATGAACATATATGTCATCAACCCAAGAAAGCGAGTAATAGTGGAACATGGGTGATGCAACATAGCAAGCAATCATAGCGATCAAGTCAAGCAAGCTAGTAGTGCGAAGATGAAACATACTAGGAGGAATCATGGCAAGCATGTCATGTGTGCAAATAGTGGGCATACAAAATGCACATGACATTTCACAAGCATAAAGGCAAGATATGAGCAAAATAGCATCAATAGCATGGGGCACATGATAAACATGGCAATAGCAACAAGGATCTCCACCAAGCATGCAAATACACATAGGAGTAGCATAATGGTGAATCATGGGTAGATGCAAGCAAGGGTCACAATTGCATGGCAAAGGTATAGAAGCAAGCATAGCATGCAAAGTGAACACGGTAAAATGAGCATGAATCGACAAATGATATATAGCCCATAGTCGTGTGAGAGACAAGTAAAAGAGATGCGTGTAGTCCTTGCGCAAAAGGAATGGTGGGAATGAAAGTCCACGGGATCCCAAGTCATCATTGCTCTCAAGAGCTCGTTTAAATCAACTCATGGGATTGAGAAGTTGACGAGTGTATGTGGGTACCTACACAAAACAAAGACAAAGGGAAAATTGTGTGTTCGTGGTAGATGTACACATCATCCATCATGATGCACACATGCATGTGTCGGTTAGTACCAAATATCCAATGCTAAAATAAATGAGATGCGTGATATAGAAACATGTCATCCATCATGATAGGTTTGTTGTTATGTATAGCATAATGGAGACTCAAATTGTGTAATGCATCATGAGAAATATGTAGAGCATTGTTATTCATGGAATGCATATGGTGCACGCAATTATGGGAATCATGCAAAGTATGAGATGCATCAAAATCTCCTAATATGTATGAGGAAACTATGGGGGTCTCCTCATGAGAAAGAGTAGAAACATCACGTGGAGAATATTGACAGCATCCAAAACAATGCATATTGGAAACAATGTGATCATGGCATGACATAGTAGATGAATTGCACAAATCATGTAAAGAAAGCATGGCAATATCATCACATGAAAAACAAAAGCCAATGACCATCATCTCGTCATCTATGCCATAAGTGCAAATGGGATTGATTTTAATGGGGCATGAATAGTTACTATGTTGAGATTGAAATGATGCAATATGGGATATCTCACTCATAGCATATGACAAGTTCAATGGATTGTCAAACATGATGTGACCAAAAGAATTTTCACATGATATCCTATGGAGCATAGCATCACAACTAGGCAACTCAACATGCTCATCATCATATTCATCATAAATAGGTAAGTCATGACATGAAGAAATCGCACTAGCATGAAACATGGGAATAGGTGGATCAACATCATGCAAGCAATCAATGTCAAGAGAGTCCACTAGTGGGACAAGAGAAGCACCATCACCTATGTTACCTTTGGAGCGTCGCTCATGTGTTGTAGGTGAGGTGTTGAAGATCCACTCGTTGTCATCTTCATCTTGATGGAACCATGTGGGGGGTGTATCATCGTCCACCATGGCCATCGTCGTCTCCATTGGAGGGATGGACTCGTCGAGGATAGGTATGTCGTCATGTAGGAGACCTAGCACCAAATAAGAAAACACACTAGGAGTAGAGGTTAAGTCATTAGAAATCATAGTGGCCTCACATGCCATGTCAACTACCTCACTCGCTAAGTGTTGTGGCTCACTCACTCCCAATACGATGCTCTCACTCGTATGGTTGGTGGAGTCACTCAAATGGCTCTCAACCTCACATAGGATGTGTGGCATGCTCTCAAGTGTGGGACTAGTGGTGGTCACACTCATCCTCTCATAGGAAATGCACTCAATGTCATATAGGGTGGAGTCACTCATCTCAACCATGGGTTGGTGGCTCTCCTCACATGGCAATTGGGTCATCTCATGATATGTGGGTGTCGGAGAGATGTTGGTGCAAATGTCTCCATGCTCAACTCCTATCGCCGCCTTGGTTGAAGGGATAGTGCCATGCTCAACCTTCTTGTCACCGTCTTGTATGAGGCCCATATGATGTGGCACCTCGTAGCTCGTCTCCACGACCGAAGGGAGTTTCCCATGCTCGGCCATCTTCCTTGGGGGGCTTCCGAAGATGGAAGTGTCACCCTCGCTCGTAGGTAGATGCCTTGGACTTGATGAAGTCGATGTAGGCATACACGTGGGAAGTTGGCGAAGATGCCGAAGTGGTTGTTGTAGTCGTAGCACCGTCTTGGTGGTGGTCGCCTCGCGGTCTTCTTTTGTGCTCATGAAGCATCGACTTGGCGTGAAGTAGGGCTTGTTGGGACTTGTGCACTTGCGCTTGTGGAGCATCTTCATGATGATGATGTCGTTGTCGTGCTTGAGCTCGTAGTCGATGTCGTTCGTTATCGTCGTGCACATGATGCTTGGAGGTGACTTGCCCTTCATGACGATGTTGATCACGAACGTGATGGTGATCGCCATGTAGATGTGGACGAGGACGATTTGCACTTGCATCGTTTCCGCGCTCTGAAGACTTGTGTCTTGAATGTCTCCGCCTTGAAGATGACGAAGGGGAAGAAGACTTGATCAAGGCTCTAATCTCCTCCATCCTTGCATCTTGCTCCTCTTTATGTGCGGAAAGCTTCTTGTCGATGTAGTCCCTTTTCCTTGCTTTGGAGAGATGAATGTCGATGGAGAGGTTCTCGATGCGCTCTTGCAAGGTAGATTGTGCGCCTTGCATTTGTCGTTGTAGATCGAAGATGGACGCTTTGGTGATGTAGTTGTTCACACCATCGTTGTTGTTGAAGACCAGAGATGAAATGCCTTGCCTATCCATCACAAGACTCGAGCAAATATGGGTGGGAGAAAGAGAAGAACTTATACCAAATGTACCTTGGCCGATGTTGAAAATGGATCAATGATCACTCAATGTGTAGCAAGGAAATAGCACAATTGGTACCAATTCTTGTCGGTTTCTCACACCTACACAAGTAAAGCTTATGGTGGAGCTCGGTGAGGATAGTGGCACAAAATTTTTATGCAAAATGTTAGCAAGAGTCAATAATGTTGAAAGAGATTCACAAATTCGCAAGTGAAACAAGTAGACCAATAGCAATGAAAGGTACACGGAAACACACACACACACACGGATAGATAAATGGGGTCGTGCAACCAAGGAATGAGCTCAAAATGTGGAATCCACCAAGACGCTCGTGTTGCACAACTCAAGAGAGACGCTAGCACGATTGCTCAATAGGCGGATACGACACTTGTGCACAACCTATAAGATGCAAAATGGATAAACTTTCTATCCCAAGTATGCTATGTATGTATGGTTCCCGTGTTTGATCCAAGATGATCGGATATGACAATCTTATATGCAATGTGGTATGATGCTATGGCACTTGCTTACAAGCTTCTTTGCTCTTTCTCTTTTGCTTAAAAGATTATTCTTTTTTTTGTATGGCCACTTTGTGAAATGCACAAACCAAGATAGCAATTGTGTATATGCGGGAACAAAATTGTGACACAAGATATGATACCAATATATGCACCATGGTGATATGGTATGTATGCTATGGGAAGTATGATCACTAATGTGCACAAGTAACGTTGCTGGCAATACTCAAATGGCTAGTCTCGATAGGCAAGTAACGCAAAATGGGCTAGGGGTTAACAATGCAATGGCAAGGGGAATATACAAAGGAGGGATATCACGATACCAAGTTGATATGGAGGTTACCGTCCAGCGATGATGAGTGGCGGTTTTCTTGATGTACAAACCAAGATGATAAAGTCTCATACCTAAGTAGCCGAAACACCTTAGGAAACGGAAAAACCGCGAACTCAAAATCTCAAGGACAAAAGTCAAATGGTGGTAGCGGGAATGCAGTGGTGGTTTGCACTTGGCAAAACGGAAGTATTGGTGGAAACCCGAGTAGCCGAAGTTGACCGGGTTATGGTGGTGGAAGTGTATGATGGGCTATACACGGAGTCGGAGTTGGTAGCACGGTCCCTAAGTACCCGAAACACCTTAGGAGACACAACTCTCAACACAACAAAATTGGGTTAAGTTGGGGTAGCGGAAGCGTATGTTGGGCAAGCCTATGCGGAAGTGGCGGTGGTGGTTGAAGAGGAAGCAACCATCCCTAAGTAGCCTAAACACCTCAGGAGACTCAAGTCACTACTCAAACAACCTCAAATGCTATGGGGAACCAAATGGGTTAGGTTGCGGAAGGCTATGGTGGTATTGCGGATGATGCGGTGGAAGCCCTAGGCAAAGATGCCAAAGTACCAAAAATTTGATGGTGTCAAAAGGTGGTGAAACCAAGGTGAGGACCTCGGGCACGTCGATAGCTTCAAAACGAGCCAAAGAACACTCAAATCGGAGTTCGGAGTGAAAAGTTATGATGAAAACGGTGAAGAAGGCTGATGCTGAAATCTCGTGCAATGTTTCTGGTTAGGCCGGAAGTTCCGGGGTTAGGGCCGGAAGTTTCGGGCTCCGGAAGTTCCGGGGGTCGCGGAAAAAGTGCGGGGGTCAGGGGGATTTTTGGGGTAAACTTTCTGTTTAGCCCGGAAGTTCCGGGGCTGGGACGGAAGTTCCGGGGGAGGCCGGAAGTTCCGGGGGACGGAAGTTCCGGGGGACGCCGGAAGTTCCGGGGGTCGTGGAATTTCGTCCGGGACGAACCCTAAATTCCAGATCTGAGAATGGGGGCGGAAAAACTCGATTTCCAAGGTCAAAATTGAGGGGATTTTGTGGATGGAAAGAGGGAAAATGATGGGGGAAAGCTAGATCCACTTGAAACACAGCGAATCCATGGATCAAAATCAATAAAACATCATCCAAACCAACAAATCACAAAAAAAATTGGGGGCTATTTTTTGGTGGGGATTTTCGAATTTAGGACGAAATCAACAAAATCAAGCTAGAAAACAAAGGGTAGGGGCTCCAAAAACGTGATCAACGTGGCTCATGATACCATATGATGTAGGATGGAACCCTATGTGGAGATCTTTCACGTTTGGAGTGGATCCTACGGGGAAACATGAAGAACAAGCGGAAGAGGACGAGGGAAATCACGGGGGAAAACACAAGAGAATCACTCAAACCAACAAGATTTGATTACACATGCGCTAGATCGATGAACACAAGGAGAGATACACGATCCACGATCAACAAAGGACGATACAAGAGGTAACTGGGTTCTTCTCCGGGAGGAGGTCTTGATTGTCTTCCCTTGAAGGGGTCTTGAATCCGCTTGGGGGATCTTCTCAGATGGAGGCACATCTCCAAGGAGAAGGTAACCAAGTGGATGAGCAAAGCTCTCACACAAACATGAGCTAATCCTTTGCTAACCCTAACTAGGAGGAGGGGGTGGTCTATTTATAGTCTAAGCCACGAAGGGGTAAGTGGGAAAGGGTTACATGGGCTTCGGCCCGAGTCTTTGCACGCAGGCAGGCCGGAAGTTCCGGGCAGGTTCCGGCCGGGTTCCGGGCTAACCAGACTGTTGGCGTGCTCGGGGATGATCTGGACTCCGGGGGCCGGAGGTTCCAGGCAGGCCGGAAGGTCCGGGGGCCGGAAGTTCCGGGCAGGCCGGAAGTTCCGGGCTTTCCTGAAGCTTGTCCCTGCTTCTTCTTCCTTCTCCTCTTCCATGCTTGGCCTTGGTCCTTGGATCCTCCATGGTCGTCTCGGTTGTACCTGAGTGTATTCAAGGTCCATGCATGAGGTAGTAGCCATGTCTCATATGTGGAAAGTGACGGTTTGAAGAGGAGTGAGTTCACCTTGTGTCCAATGGCGTATGGTCGAGGTCACGTCATATGTCCTCTTGGGGCTTGGAGAGTAGTCGGAGTGTACATGGGGATGAACGTGGGATGCTCCGCATCACCCTCTCTCGTGGAGATCTATTCGATGTAATCTTCTTTTTGCGGTGTGTTTGTTGAGACCGATGAATTGTGGGTTTATGATCTAGCTTATCTATGAATAATATTTGAATCTTCTCTGAATTCTTTTATGTATGATTGGTTATCTTTGCAAGTCTCTTCGAATTATCTGTTTGGTTTGGCCAACTAGATTGGTAGTTCTTGCAATGGGAGAAGTGCATAGCTTTGGGTTCAATCTTGTGGTGTCCTTACCCAGTGACAGAAAGGGTTGGAAGGCACGTGTTGTATTGTTGCCATCGAGGATAACAAGATGGGGTATTTATCATATTGCATGAATTTATTCCTCTACATCTTGTCATCTTACTTAAGGCGTTACTCTGTTTTTAACTTAATACTCTAGATGCATGCTGGATAGCGGTCGATGAGTGGATTAATAGTAGTAGATGAAGAATCGTTTCGGTCTACTTGTCTCGTACGTGATGCCTATATACATGATCATACCTAGATATGCTCACAACTATGCTCAATTCTGTCAATTGCTCAACAGTAATTTTTCACCCACCGTAGAATACTTATGCTCTTGAGAGAAGCCACTAGTGAAACCTATGGCCCCCGGGTCTATTCTCATCATATCAATCTCCATCACTTTTATACTTGCTTTGTTTTTTACTTTGCTTTTTACTTTTCACTTTGCATCTCTATACCAAAAATACCAAAAATATTATTTATCATCTCTATCAGATCTCACTCTCGTAAGTGACCGTGAAGGGATTGACAACCCCTAATCACGTTGGTTGCGAGTAGCTATCGTTTTGTGCAGGTACGAGGGACTTGTGCGTGGCCTCCTACTAGATTGATACCTTGGTTCTCAAAAACTGAGGGAAATACTTACGGTACTTTGCTGCATCATCCTCTCCTCTTCGGGGAAAACCAACACAAGCTCAAGACATAGCAGTTTACATGTGTGTTATTGTTAGCAACTTATGTTTAATTGTCTTATCTTTGGGAGCCTAGTCTAGGAGGTAGTTATGGCTTTACATGTGTTCTACTCCCTTCGTTTCAAAATATTTAAAGTTATGTGTTTGTTTGACCAACTTTATAGACAAAAATTATAGTGTCTATGATTAAACAGTTTTCAAATTCGTTAGAGATATGACACGCAATCGAACACGATGAAGAACGAAAACAAACACAAGAGACACCCGATTTTAACTTGGAAAATGCCTCCTACACGAAGGGAAAAACCATGGGCACCATCCAACAAATGTTCACTATATCGGGGGAGGTTACAGACGTCGGGGATTTACAACTGATCAACTTATCCCGTGCGAGGGCTTACAAGAGGTATATATAACATAGCTGACCTAGGTCAATACTCAATACTGACCCGTACCATTGCTCCACTTCGGCCCAAGCCTAACGACTACGGGCCTCGCTACGCTCGCTCGTTAGAAGTTAGCCTTTATCTTTGTACTTGAATATAGATCATAACATAAGAAAAATTACAATTTCTAATATATAGTATAAAATTTTATGGTATGACAATCTAATGAAGCTAATTTGGTGTTGTATATATTGGTATATTTTTCTACAAACTTGACCAAACCTTTTTTACTAAGGAGTTAGGATAGAACTTCAAACATTTTGGAATCAAGAAAGTAGATTCAGCTACTTCGGTTTGGACTGTTATATCTAAGAGCACTGTTTAAAAAATCGTCTGGTTCAGCGATTTATCATCCGATTTATCACTACTCTCGGGGTGACCGATAAGATTATGCCTTATCTTCACTGTTTATCGTTTGGGCCGATTTATCACTCTGGCAAGCGATTTATCGGGAATCTATCGATAAATCGGGTCTATTCATAGCACCATGTTTACAAAAACTATGTTTATTTGTGTTTTGTGGACCTTGTTACGCAATATGTGCCATTTTCCTATTTTGTTTGTCATTATACGAGGATTCAAAGGCTAGGAATCAAGCAAACACTTATGTCCAATATTGTCTTGGTGTTGAATATATCATACTTTAGTGCTTGGAACCTAACATTTGCAAAAAAAGAGTGATTAATAGTCGACCGAGAAAATTGATTAATCAGCCGATTTACCATTAATCTCTAATCTCGAGCTGACCGAGACGCTAACGATAAGTGATATCCTCAACATTGTCTAAGTGAGCCCACATTGAGTTCAGGCGGAAGCTTGGGATTGTCAGATGGCGCTTCCACCACAGGATATTCCTGAAGGAAATATGCCCTAGAGGCAATAATAAAGTTATTATTTATTTCCTTATATCATGATAAATGTTTATTATTCATGCTATAATTGTATTAACCCGAAACTTAGTACATGTGTGAATACATGGACAACACAGAGTGTCCCTAGTATGCATCTACTTGACTAGCTTGTTCATCAAAGATGGTTATGTTTCCTAACCATAGACATGTGTTATCATTTGATGAATGGGATCACATCATTAGGAGAATTATGTGATGGACAAGACCCATTCGTTAGCTTAACATTTTGATCGTTACAGTTTCATTGCTACTGCTTTCTTCATGACTTATACATGTTCCTCAAACTATGAGATTATGCAACTCCCAATTACCGGAGGAACACCTTGTGTGCTATCAAATGCCACAACGTAACTAGGCGATTATAAAGATGCTCTACAGGTGTCTCCGAAGGTGTTTGTTGAGTTGGCATAGATCAAGATTAGGATTTGTCACTCCGTGTATCGGAGAGGTATCTCTGGGCCCTCTCGGTAATGCACATCACTATAAGCCTTGCAAGCATTGTGACTAATGAGTTAGTTACCAGATGATGCATTACGGAACGAGTAAAGAGACTTGCCGGTAACGAGATCGAATCTCGGGCAAGTAACATACCGATGACAAAGGGAACAACGTATGTCGTTATGCGGTTTGATCGATAAAGATCTTCGTACAATATGTAGGAGCCAATATGAGCATCCAGGTTCCGCTATTGGTTATTGACCGGAGATGTGTCTCGGTCATGTCTACATCATTCTCGAACCCGTAGGGTCCGCACGCTTAACGTTCGATGATGATTCGTATTATGAGTTATGTGATTTGATGACTGAAGTTTGTTTGGAGTCCCGGATGAGATCACGGACATGACGAGGAGTCTCAAAATGGTCAAGAGGTAGAGATTCATATATTGGAAGGCTATATTCGGACACAGGAAGTGTTCCAGATGATATCGGGTCATCGGAAGGGGTTCCGGGCAACCCCCGGCAAAGATATGGGTTTAATGGGCCAAGTAAGGGAACACACCATCCCACAAGGGGCTGGTGCGCCCCCTATAGGGCCGGCCACGTGGGGAGAAAGGGAAAGGAGAGGAGGAAAAGGAAAGTATGAAGTAGGACTCCTACTTCCTTCTCCTCCCCCTCCTTCCTTTCCCCCTTGTCCAAATATGGTAGGAGGGGGGCCGAATTGGACTAGGGGCCCAAGTAGGATTCCTCCTACTTGGGCGCGCCCTAGGCTGCCTCCCTCCCTCTCCCTCCTTTACATACGTGGGGAGGGCACCCCTAGACACACAAGTTGATTGTTTAGCCGTGTGCGGTGCCCCCTCCACCATATGGCGTAGTGCTTAGGCGAAGCCCTGCGCCGATAACTTCATCATCACCATCATCACGCCGTCGTGCTGACGAAACTCTCCCTCAACCTCAGCTGGATCTAGTGTGCAGATCGCGGAGGTGCCGTACCTTCGTGCTAGGATCAGTCGGATCATGAAGACGTACGACTACATCAACTGCGTTGTCATAACGATTCCGCTTACGGTCTACGAGGGTATGTGGACAACACTCTCCCCTCTCGTTGCTATGCATCACCTAGATAGATCTTGCGTGTGCGTAGGATTTTTTTTTTGAAATTACTGCATTCCCCAACAATGGCATCCGAGCGAGGTCTATGCGTAGATGTTGTATGCACGAGTAGAACACAAAGAGTTGTGGGCGATAATAGTCATACTGCTTACCAGCATGTCATACTTTGATTCGGCGGTATTGTTGGATGAAGTGGCCTGATCGACATTACATGACCGCGTTCATGAGACTGGTTCTACCGACGTGCTTCGCACACAGGTGGCTAGTGGGTGTCTGTTTCTCCAGCTTCAGTTGAATCGAGTGTGACTACGCCCGGTCCTTGTTGAAGGTTAAAACAGCACACTTGACGAAAAATCTTTGTGGTTTTGATGCGTAGGTAAGACGGTTCTTGCTAAGCCCGTAGCAGCCACGTAAAACTTGCAACAACAAAGTAGAGGACGTCTAACTTGTTTTTGCAGGGCATGTTGTGATGTGATATGGTCAAGACGTGATGATATATAAATTGTTGTATGAGATGATCATGTTTTGTAACAGTTATCGGCAACTGGCAGGAGCCATATGGTTGTCGCTTTATTGTATGAAATGCAATCGCCATGTAATTGCTTTACTTTATCACTAAGCGGTAGCGATAGTCGTGGAAGCAATAGTTGGCGAGATGACAATGATGCTTCTATGGAGATCAAGATGTCAAGCCGGTGACGATGGTGATCATGATGGTGCTTTGGAGATGGAGATCAAAGGCACAAGATTATGATGGCCATATCATATCACTTATATTGATTGCATGTGATGTTTATCCTTTATGCATCTTATTTTGCTTAGTGCGACGGTAGCATTATAAGATGATATCTCACTAAATTTCAAGGTATAAGTGTTCTCCCTGAGTATGCACCGTTGCGACAGTTCATCATGCCGAGACACCACGTGATGAACGGGTGTGATAAGCTCCACGTTCACATACAACGGGTGCAAGCCAGTTTTGCACACGCAGAATACTCAGGTTAAACTTTACGAGCCTAGCATATGCAGATATGGCCTCGGAACCGAGACCGAAAGGTCGGCGTGAATCATATAGTAGATATGATCAACATAGTGATGTTCACCATTGAAAACTACTCCATCTCACGTGATGATCGGACATGGTTTAGTTGATTTGGATCACGTGATCACTTAGATGATTAGAGGGATGTCTACCTACACTACTAGGGAAAAGCCTATACACAGAGGTATAGCAGTAGCACTGGTTAAAATAGGTCGCTACTGCTACTTTGCAGTAGCGCGTTCTAGCAAAGCGCGCTATAGCTACAACTATAGCAGTAGCGCGTGTGCAGCAAAAAGCGCTACCACTATAATTCCCACCGTGTTGGAGGTAGGTGATAACCCACAAGTATAGGGGATCAATTGTAGCCTCTTTCGATAAGTAAGAGTGTCGAACCCAACGAGGAGCTAAAGGTAGAACAAATATTCCCTCAAGTTCTATCGACCACCGATACAACTCTACGCGCGCTTGACGTTCGCTTTACCTAGAACAAGTATAAAACTAGAAGTACTTTGTAGATGTTTTTGGATAGGTTTGCAAGAATATAAAGAGCACGTAAATAAAAAGTAGGGGCTGTTTAGATAAAGACACAACTAAATTAGTTTTAGTAAAGAGCTTTTTGTCACGAGAAAGTTATTTGTCCCTAGGCAATCGATAACTAGACCGGTAATCATTATTGCAATTTTATTTGAGGGAGAGGCATAAGATAACATACTTTCTCTACTTGGATCATATGCACTTATGATTAGAACTCTAGCAAGCATCCGCAACTACTAAAGATCATTAAGGTAAAACCCAACCATAGCATTAAAGCATCAAGTCCTCTTTATTCCCATACGCAAACAACCTACTTACTCGGGGTATATGCTTCTGTCACTCATGCCACCCACCATAAGCAAATCATGAACATATTGCAAACCCTACAACAGGGATCCCTCATGCTTGCGTGACACGGAGAGCACCATAGGACAGCACCAATAATAAAACATGCAACTCAAACCAATCACGATCATCAATTAACCCATAGGACAAAACAGATCTACTCAAACATCATAGGATAGCCATACATCATTGGGAAATAATATATAGCGTTGAGAAAAATGTTTAAGTAGAGATTACATCGGGTAAAAGAGGTGTTACACCGCTGCATAGAGGGGGGAAGAGTTGGTGATGATGGCGGTGAAGTTGTTGGTGTAGATTGCGGTGATGATGATGGCCCCCGGCGGCGTTCCGGCGCCATCGGAAGCGAGGGGGAGAGAGCCCCCCTCCTCCTTCTTCTTCCTTGACCTCCTACCTAGATGGGAGAAGGCTTTCCCCTCTGTTCCTTAGTCTCCATGGCATGGGAGGGGCGAGAGCCCCTCCGAGATTGGATCTGTCTCTCTGTCTCTCTTTGTTTCTACGTTCTCGGATTTTTCCTTTTCACAGTTTCTTTTATAACCGGAGATCCGTAACTCTGATTGAATTGAAACTTTCGCTCAGATTTTTCTCCGAAAATTAGCTTTATTGCGGCCAAAGAAGAGAAGCAACCGCCTTATGGGGTTTCTGCGGCCCACGAGGGTCAGGGGCGCGCCCATGGGGGGCAGACGCGCCCCCCTGCCTTGTGGCCCCCTCGGGCACCATCTCGCATTGATTCTTCTTCCCATATTTCACAAATATTCCAAAAATATTCTCCGTCCGTTTTTATCCCATTTGGACTCCGTTTGATATGGTGTTTCTGCGAAACATAAAACATGCAACAAACAGAGGCACTTTGAGCCTTTGGATCAATATGTTAGTCCCAAAAATAGTATAAAAAGTTGCCAAAAGTATATGAAAGTTGTATAATATTGGCATGGAACAATCAAAAATTATAGATACGACGGAGACATATCAGTAGCCTAGGAATAGTAGTAGCGATTCCGCGTAAAGCGCGCTACCACTATGATCGTTGTTGCATCGCGTTTCCTGCGTAGAGCGCTACTGCTAAGAAAGAAAAGAAAAATGAAAAAATAGAAAAGTAAATGAAAATGAAAGAAGTAGGAAACAGAGAAATGAAAAAAAAGAAAATGTAAAGATAAACAAAAGAAATAACAGCTTCCTATAGTAGTAGCGTGTTTTGCTAAAGCGCGCTATAGCTAACTTAGCTATAGCGCGTTTCCGAAACAGCGCTACTACTAGTTCGACTTAACCACCCGCGGGCTCAAAATTTTGCTAAGTCCTCCTTTCCCCCCACTCCCCCTGTTCCCCCAACTCCTCTGTCGTCGCAGTCGATCACGTCGCCCGAGCCCGAGCCTTCCCTCACCACCGCCGCCCGAGGCCACCCTCAACCTCACCGCCACCGCCCGCCGCCACTCTCGACCTCACCGTCGCCGCCCTCGACCTCACCGCCGCCGCCCGAGCCCGCCCAGGACCGCCGCCTCCTGATCCCGAGCCCGCCCTCGTCGCCCCTACCTCCTTCACCGAGCACCTCCCCGCCACCGTCTATCCCCTCTCTGTCAGCCCCCCCACCCTCCCCTCACCCCCTCTCTCTCTGTTTTTTCTTCCTCTGCCATGTTAATTAGCAGTAGTAGTAGATGTTAATTAGTATTAGGGTTCATAGATAATTTTTTAGTAGTAGTAGATGTTAATTAATAGTAGTGATGGTACTAGTTAACTAGGGCAGTATGGTCAATAGTAGATGTTTTTTAGTTAGGGTAATAATAGATGTTAAGTAGTAGATACTGTAGATGTTAATTAGTTCAGTAGGGTTTAGTTTTTGAATTGAGTTTGTTTAACTAGATGTTAATTAGGGCAGTAGGGTTTAGTTTAGAGTAAAGTTTAGTTCAGTAGTTAACTAAATATAATCTATATTTGGTTTTTTAATTGAGTTTGAGAGAGCATGAGATTTGTGTAGATTTTCTTGAAGTGTCAGACGCTAGGAGATGCAAATTTGAAGTGGTCAGGATACATGAAAATTCCTCAATTGTGTTTGCACATGTTTATCTACTGTTGTAGTTTCTCATGTACATATTCTTAAGTGGTCCTGTTATATGCAACATAGAAGTGGTTCGATTGTGCCCAAGTGGCTTTGTTGTTTCCAGGGAATGAAGCCGAGTGGCCTATGTTTTACCAGAATGTTGATTCATTTCCGTTCCGGAAAATTTCAGGTTCTTGATTTGTCCACTTTTTAGCAAAAGTCATGCCGAAATTTTCCGTGAATTTCGGCATGACTTGTGCTACAAATTAGGAAATATCGAGTGCCCGGGATTTGCCGCACCGGGAAGGAGTCAACGTTCCTGCAAAGCATAGGCCTTTTTTATGTCATTATTCATTTTATTAGGTCTAGAATTAATTGACTAAATTTAATCATAGGAAACATGGCTAGCAACGATGAAGGACCGGGTTCTGGTGACTGCGACAACATCTACCTGGCGGCAGAAGAATTTTTGAGGGAAGCCGATGATCAAGAGTTGATGTTGCTGGGTCCACCTGTCACATCGGAGATTGAGACCGATATCGAGACCAGCACTGAGACTGAGACCGGCACTGAGACTGAGACCGGCATCGAGACCGGCGCTGAGACCGGCACCGAGACTTGTGGAGCCGATATAGAACCGAAAGCAAAGAGGCAACGACTTCCTAACAAGCACAGGACTACTAGACTGGTGGTCACGGAGGTGGACGACGGCAATTTTGAGCCAAACACGATCGAGGAAGCGCGCGCGTGCTACGACAATCAAATAGGCTGCATCATACGGACAACCGCTACCATCAACGATGAGAAACTAAAGAAGATAGATAATATGAGGCCCTCCCTCCTAAAGAAGCTGCACCAGATATTCTTATTCCCGGGCCGGAATGAAAAGGATTATAAAGATCCAGATAAGGACCCAACAATTAAGAAGTTAAAAAAACACGCCATGACCAAGTTTAGCGACGTGTTTGCCGCCTGGAAATCAAGGGTGAAATATCAGATCGTCAACAAAAAGGAACCCTACTCTGAGATTGTAAAGGATAAGCCGACAATCACGGTAGAGCACTTTCAAATATTCAAGGCGTCTTGCCAGGCCGAAGCTGCCAAAAAAAGTCGAAGTACATGAAGGGGCTTCAACAGAGGAACCTTGGGTACCACCACCTCAGAAGCCGTGGTTACGGTCGGAAGAGGTCCATATGGGCCAAGGAGGACGCGGAAGCCGCGAGTCTGGGCATCCCAGACCCCTTGGCGGAGTTCACCGTCCCGCAGGAGCGTGACGTCCTCAGGGCCCGACACCGTTGGGATCCAGTGAAGAAGGTTTTCTAGACTAATGCGAGAGAGGGATATATACGAACTCATGTACTGCATAGTTCCTCTATCACTCATAGTGATAGCACTTCTCGCGTATATCTTTAAAGATGGATGATGTTATAGTTCCAAGTATTCGAGACTTGCATGTATCGCTATTTTTGAGATGATGACGAGAGACCACTTTGTGTTGGATGATGATTATGATGAGACTATTTGTATGTATATGCTATGATTACATTTGTGGTCACGCAGCCATTTGTATGTGTATGATGATGACATTTGTATGTGCTAAAGATTCTTGTATAAAGCCTGATCAAATACAAAACAAATATGCAGAAAAAAAAACTAATAATATTAGCAGTAGCGAGTGGAGAAAAGTTAGCAGCAGCGTGCACTAGCAGTAGCGCGGCCTAACAAAGTGCGCTAGAGCTATTAGCAATAGCACGCTTTCCTAGAGCTCGCTGCTGCTACGCTTGTATAGCAGTAGCGCGGGTGCACATTTGTTGCTGCTATAGGTTAGTTATAGTGTTGTATCAGTAGCGCGGGACCCCGCGCTACTGATATACCTAAAACCCGCGCTGCTGCTAGGCTTTTCCGTAGTAGTGCTAAGTGGGAGTTCTTAAGTAATATGATTAATTGAACTTTAATTTATCATGAACTTAGTCCTAATAGTATTTGCATATCTATGTTGTAGATCAATAGCTCGCGTATAGCTCCCCTGTTTTACTTTTCATATTTTCCTAGAGAAAACTAAGTTGAAAGATGATAATAGCAATGATGTGGACTACGTCCGTGATCTCTGGATTATCCTCATTGCTGCACAGAAGAATTATGTCCTTGATGCACCGCTAGGTGACATGCCTATTGCAGGAGTATATGCAAACGTTATGAACGTTTGGCAAGCTCGATATGATGACTACTTGACAGTTTAGTGCACCATGCTTTAAGGCTTAAAACCAGGACTTCAAAAATGTTTTGAACATCATGGGGCATATAAGATGTTCCAAGAGTTGAAATTAGTATTTCAGACTCGTACCCGTGTCGAGAGGTATGAGACCTCTAACAGTACTTTGCTACAAGATGGAGGAGAATAGCTCAACCAGTGAGCATGTGCTCAGATTGTCTGGGTACTACAATCGCTTGAATCAAGTGGGAGTTAATCTTCCAGATAATATAGTGATTGATAGTGTTCTCTAGTCACTATCACCAAGTTACTAGAACTTCGTGATGAAGTGATGAACTATAATATGCAAGGGATGACGAAAACGATTCCCGAGCTCTTCGCGATGCTGAAATCGGCGAAGGTAGAAATCAAGAAAAAGCATCAAGTGTTGATAGTTGACAAGACCACTTGTTTCAAGTAAAAGGGCAAAGGAATAGAAAGGGATCTTCAAGAAGAATGGCAAGCAAGTTGCCACTCTCATGAAGAAACCCAAAGCTAGACCCAAGCCTGAAACTGAGTGCTTCTACTGCAAAGGAAATGGTCGCTGGAAGTGGAACTACCCTAGATACTTGGTGGATAACACTACAAAAAAATACACTTCCGTGATGATACGTGTTTGTCACAGTAGGTCGCGTTTTTTGTCATGCGTGTACATCCATGACGATTTTATGACAGAATCAAGATAGTCATACCTGCGGTCGTCAGAGAAGTGTTCCATGACATTACCAAAATTATCATCATGGAAGTGTCCACTTCCATGACGATAAATCACGCGTCACAGAAGTGCTTTCGTCAAGGGTGACCGACACATGGCATCCACCGTAACGGAACACCATTAAGCTATCGGGTCGGATATTGGATCCGATAACCCGTTAACAGCCCCGACCAATGGGGATTTTCCACGTGCAAAATCATCATTGGCTAGAGGAAACACGTGTCGGCTCATAGTTGGGAGAGATGTCATCCAGTCACTGGACAGAAGGCGCCTATGATATGTCGACACGTGGCACGGCCCAACAGTGGCCCATTCCTGTTTAAAGGCCGCCCAAAGAAAATTAGCAGGCCAGCCCATATAAGGCCTACTTGTGTCAGGTCCATTTAAGCCCACGGCCCATACGAGATGTGCGAATTCGGCCCGTCAACGGCCCATTAAAGATTTGACACCATTGCAGCCCATCGTCAGTTAGAGCCCGTTAACAGCCCGCTATATATTTGGGCTCAATATCGGCCCGATGAGATTTCAGCCTGTTAACGGCCCATTTAATGGATGGGCCAATTTTCAGGATGTACATCTTTCAGCCTTTTAGCGACCCATTTAAATGTTGGGCTAATTTCCGGCCCGGTGTGTCTTTCAGCCTGTTGACGGCCCATAAATCTGATGGGCCATTTGTTGTCGGACCTGAGTTTCGGCCTTTTAGCGGCCCATTTAAGTGTTTTGCCAATTTCTGGCCCGGTGTCACTTTCAGCCTGTTGACGACCCATAAATCAGTTGGGCCATTTGTAGTCGGACCTGAGTTTTGGCCTTTTAGCGACCCATTTAAGTGTTGAGCCAATTCCCGGCCCTGTGTGCCTTTCGGCCTATTAACGGACCATAAATGAGTTGGGCCATTTGTAGTCGGACCTTAGTTTTGGCCTTTTAACGGCCCATGCCCTTCATGGTCCAATACTAGCTCGGTTTCTCTTTCGGCCTACTAAAGGCCCACAACACAGTTGGGCCATTCTGTCTGACGACTTTCGGCCTCTTAGCGGCCCATGGTCTTCATGGTCCAAGACAAGCTCATTTGTCTCTTTCGGCCTGCTAAAGGCCTACAAGATAGTTGGGCCAAATGTAGCCCAAACTTAGTAACGGCCCGTTAACGGCCCGTGAAATAAATTGGGGCCACTGTTGCCCGCTTTGATGTCGGCCCGTTAACGACCCGGAGGTAAGAGGGCCGACCATTAACTTCGGCCTAGTAACGGCCCACTAACTTAATGGGCCCACTAAAGTTCGTACATGTCTTTAGGCCAAATTAGATAATTTGAGCCCATTACGACGAGCAATTATGCACAGGACCAAAACCGATCAAGCAAAGGTACGGCATACAGGGAATAATGTTGCACATCCAGCATATATTACAGGAAATTACATCCACTGGGCAATCAAAGATTGATGCCAGTGCAAATAAATGAGCACAACCTAACCATCTACAACGTCACAATCTGCAACCTCAGCACAGATGACGCCCATAAGCATGTGGGCAAGTTCTTTCTGCTTTGCTACACTGTCTCTGAAAACATTGATCAGTTGTTGTGTCGCACGACTCTGCACCTCTGATTCGCACGACTCTGCACCTCTGATTCATCCACCGTTTCCATCATTGCTTCAGCCATTAATTGGTTCACAAACATACATTTATTCCGTTGCATTCGAGACAGAGGATACTGAACAGATTCAGATGGCGATTTTGGCAGGCTTGTATTATTGATAGTGGAGAGTGTCTCGACCACTGCATCATAACATAAATTAGGACGGGAACTAAACAAATTAATCATGAGTTAGTGCCATATTACCTGGCCTAGATTTACTGGAAAGAAACAATGGGGTTGCCTTGCTGTTTTCTGAGTTTGTCTTCTTATCTTCAGCAGCCTGCACAAAATTAACACACTAGCATTGCTATCATTGGCCAAGTCAGATAATAGGAAAGCATCATTGACTGTGCGAACGCTTGGGCAACTAGCCTACACCAAATTAACACACTATGGCACAACTATCATCAGCCAGGTAAGGTAGTACGAAAGCAACATTGACACAATGAATGAATGGGCAATCAGATAAGCACTACAATTCAGTAATGTGTGATATGAGATAGTACATTCATGCAGCTCAGTATGCAAAACTACCAGGCAGTTTTCCTTACAAAAATCAACATTGGTGCCTTTAACATTTTTCTACAACTAATTTTAGATCAGATAAAGGTTAGATTCACGTCGATTAACAAAATACATGTTGATGTAAAAATATAGTGATATACAACAGGTACTTACATCGACATTGGAGCACGTAGAATTCCCGCAAGATATTTTCCTCGAATACGATCCCAATGGAGGAAGTCTTCTATCGTTTAACCTTATTTTCTAAAAGAGAGATGGGTAAGAAACATGTAGAAAATATGATCGAGAATGCTATAAAATTTCATGATGCGAGGATAAGCACACGCTTCTTAGAATGGAGTTGACATTCTTTTCTTTGAATTTGGAGCGGACTAGTTCTTTGGCCACTGGAATCTGCTTATTATCAGTGGGAGTTGGTTTTCTCTGTGCTGGATTAGTATCTATGAAAAATGGAGTTGGTTTATTATCTCCTGGCATTTGGATCTTTTGCAAAGACCTGGTTTGTAACCCTTCAAATTCTAACATAGCCGTCTTCCCCTTGCATGCCTTATATAGAAGAATGGTGATTCGGTTATAAAACATGCTACCAGAGATGGAATAGAGTCTTGAAGAATAGAAAGGCATGACATATTGACATGTATTCGCTCCATCCAGGAAATAAATGGACGGGTCTAGGCGTATATCAGTTCTAGATACATCCATTTTATCCATTTCTGCGACATTTAATCCGGACGGAGGGAGTATGATGTAAGAGCTAGGGATCTGACAGAGACAACACAGTAAAAAAAACACTGAAAAACCCACTGCATAACCAAAGTATTCAAACCCACTGATATGAGATAGTACACTCATGCAGCTTAGGATGCAAAACTACCAGACAGTTTTCCTTACAAAAATCACCATTGTGGCCTTTAATCATACATTTTGCTACAACTAAATTTAGATCAGATAAAGGTTGGATTCACACCGATTAAAAAAATACATGCTGATGTAAAAATATAGTGATATACAACAGGTCCTTACATCTACATTGGAGCACAGAGAATTCCTGCAAGAATCTTTCCTCGTAAACGATACCATTGCAGAAATTCTTCTATCTTTAAGCTTATTTTCTAAAAGAGAGATGGGTAAGAAACATGTAGAAAATATGATCAGCATGCTATAAAATTTCATGATGCAAGGATACGCACACGCTTCTTAGAATTGAGTTGACATATTTTGCTGGACTGGAGCGGACTAGTTCTTTGGCCACTGGAATTTGCTTATTATCAGTAGGAGTTGGGTTTCTCTGTGCTGGAGCGGTATCTATAAAAACTGGAGTTGGTTTATTATCTCCTGGCGTTTGGATCTTTTGCAAAGGCCTTGTTTGTAACCCTTCAGATTCTAACATAGTCGTCTTCCCCTTGCATGCCTTGTATAGAAGAATGGTGCTTTAATTATAAAACATGTGACATCAGAGAGATGGAATCGGTATTGAAGAATAGAAAGGCATTACATATTGACATGTATTCCCTCCATCCGGAAAAAATGGATGGGTCTAGGCGTATTTCAGTTCTAGATACATCCTTTTTTATCCATTTCAAAAACATGTAATCCGTACGGAGGGAGTATGGTGTAAGAGCTAGGTATACGACAGGACAACACAACAAAAAAAACACTAGTTGAATGTAAAACTATATGCTAGCGAATGCGACAGAAATAACTAAGGCAACATACACGTGTATGATTGGGAAAATAAGATGGCATTGCAACAGAGCACTAGAACAGCACTTCAATGTAAAAAAACATGGTATGGCAGACAGATGAAGTACATACTGATGAATAACAATGCATAAGATATTCAGAAGCATGATGTCCAAATTAAGCAGATGGCGTTGCGATAGAGTAGAATGATAGTACTTGAATTTGAAAACATGTTATCATGAATGGAATAGGTACTGAAAAACAGGAAGGCATGGCATATTTACATGCATGATCAGCATGCTAAGCACATGGCATTGCAACAGAGTAGATACACTCCAGGACATTATATGCATGTTGTACCCATATCACAAGCCAAGTTAGAGCAAGGACCTTGTGGGGTGAAGAGGATTCATCATCTTTACGCAAGTCTTACGAAGAACTGCCTTTACATGTTCCATCATATTGGGTATCATTGACATCAAGTTTATTGGCCTTTACATTGCTCCGTGAGGTTCTTGTGGATATATCAGTGTGTGCAATTATATCTGACATGCATGGAAGACAATTAGTAGTTAGATTTATGTAAATGAGTGCATGTAGGAGACGACATAAATAGTAGGACTGGGGTTAACTAGCAGCAACATGTCTCATAAACTGAAGGGAGAACACAGATGAAAGCTACAAAATATGTATCGTTTGTACTCGAGATTAACTAGATGGCACAAAAAAGTATTAAAGAACAACATAGGTAATACTAGAAGCGGTATAATACTATAATCACCAGCCTGTGGGATAGCATTGGCTGATGGATGATAACTATGGAACAACGTTACCTAAAGAACAAGTATCTTAGCTGAACTATGGAACAACGTGAACTCCTGAACAAGACCCGTAAGAGATCAGCATGAATATACAATGAAATGTGATGATCTATTTTCCAAGCTTAGATGAATAACAAAGCCATAAATGTTGCACACAAGTAAGATGAGGGTACAACCTATCTGGCTGCCATCCATAGGAGTGAGCATCATGTGCTGACTTGTCGATGGCCCTGCAGTTGTTGTGGCTGTCCATGTCGGGCACACGCATTCGATGTAGGGAACTGTTGAGTGGGGACTGTAGCTCCCTTCTGGTGTATGCTTCCCTTGTTGGAGCAGCTGCGGTGAGTCGGAAGACGGTGTGTCTGAAGATGCAGATAACGCATAATGTTAAGAACGACATATCTCTTTGATCTGAAGAAATACACTAAGAGATCAATAGCAAGGTACGAGAGTGGTCACACGTCTGTTGACTGAAGACTAAATTGGGGTCACACGATTTTATTTTATTTTGGTACTGTCCGATCTACGCCGGATGGCTTGATGGCCGTCTTGTGCCTCCCGGCTGACACTGCTCGGAATCTTCCCGAAGAGCCCGGCGACCAATGGCAGAGCAGCTCGCCTCCGCCCGTCGTGGCCCGGCCAAAGCCCGCTCCCCGCCCCACCGCACTGCCGTGGTTGCGCCGCTCCTGGGCCAATCCACAAAGACTCCTCGTCATCCAGATCCGGCGGCGGCAGTACCTTGAACCCACACAACTATAAAGGATAGCCATCTAAGCGCTGCTTCCGCGGCGAACTTGCAGCCCCGCACCCTTACGTTAGACACAAGCCAACCGGCAGCCTAGGAGCTCCGCCGCCTCGAGGGGTGCTGCTTCCCATTGGGAATCGATTGGCCCAGAATAAAAATTCAGACAACTGACGCCTAAATAAAGTGATTTGAGATGAGGGTGCGACCTATCTGGCGACATGGTGATGTAGGTAGGTCCAGCTGCCGAGTCGGTGAGGCCAGCGCGGTTGCCGTGGGACCGGCGGCAGGGAAAGAGCGATGTCGCGATGGTCGATGGCTACGCGTAAGGAGCGCCAGGACTCTGGACGGATCCGAAGTTGGAGCCGCTCCGGCGCCGTGAACAACGGCGGGGGTGAGTCGGGTCCGGTACGGTTAACGCAGCCGTCGTCGAGGCAGCACCAGCAGCATGGAGTAAGAGGCACACGGCCCAGTGCACGACGGCAATTGGACAGCGTCTCCGGCATTAGGGAGGAGGGCGTCTGTGAAATTGGTGCGGTGGGGGCGCCATGGAGGTGGGGCTGAGGTTTCGCGGCTCGGGAGAAGGAAGCTTCCCGGGGAGAAGGTGATTTGGCGCCCACGAGGTATGAATGGGAGCGGGCGGGGGGAGGGGGGGGGGAATTGGGAGGGGAGTGGAACCATGTCTTACGGACGCATTTGTCTGAAATGTGAGGGGGAGTTACAGTTCTACCCTTGTCTATAGGCTTCTCGGCTTGGGTCTGTGTACTGAGGGTCAGGGATAGTAGAGTAACTTTGCTTCTCCCCAAATAGTGGGCGGGAGCGATTTCGGGCGAGGAGAGCGTGTTTTGAAATAGTGGGCGCGAGCTATTTCGGGCGAGGAGAGCGTGTTTTGCCGACCATGGTTTATGAATTATTCGGCACATGTCATTTCGGGCGAGGAGAAGGCGCGCTTGGATGAAGTTACGAACCTACCCACGATGTACAACGGTCCAATTGATGTGTGTCCCACATAGGACGGTAATTTCGCGTCTCCCATTTATTTGCTCGGTGAATTCCACCGAGCAGAGAGAGGATGTTTAACGGTTCGTTCAAATTTTGGGAGAACGAGCATCCACGTCTACCTTACCAAGTCGATTCGAATCAAATTTTGAAATATTAGCTTGCCACTTCTTTTTTAGATGGAGAGATGATGCTCGGGAGTAATGTGTTTTTACATGCTCGTTGCTAGCTATTTACTATATGACAAATAGTTGACCCACTCAAAAACGCGAATCAAACCCAAAATGAAATATCTCGATTCAATGAACTAGCTCGTTCAAGAGGGTCAAAATAGTGAACTAAATCCAAAATTGAACACCTCAATCGAGTAGCATGTTGTACAGTATTATAGTACTCCATGAACATGTTGAAAGTCAAATTAATGAACTTGTTTGATATACGCATATATCCGTTCATGTGTGGATTGCAGACAACATGTTCTCCAATTTAAATATTTGAATGCAAGTTTATATCGAAACATGGTTTATATCAGTCTTTGATGCATAAAACACGACCTCCCCCTCTCCTGGACTCCTGTTCTCTCTCTCTCTCTCTCTCTCTCTCTCTCTCTCTCACTCTCTCTCTGGCCGACACTCTTCAATTCTGTCGCACGCATCCGACACAAAAACCTTGTTGGTCCCTCTCCCTTTCTCTCCATCTCTCTCTCTCTCTCTCTCTCTCTCTCTCTCTCTCTCTCTCTCTCTCTTTGTGTGTGTGTGTGGGGGGGGGTCTTTCTAGTTCGCATTCATATATACACCATCTATAGGTCTCTCTCGCACACTATGTATGATACTCTAGCTAGTCCAAGCTAGATATCTTGGGTGCACTCATTGTACGCACACAAATTCCTTGGCTCTTTGCCCGTAACTCTCTCACGCACCACTATGTCGTCTCGGAGCTCTTCCCCCCCTCTCTCAAACTCTCCATCCACCTAGGTCACACATACACATGCATATCTCACTCGCACTCGATAGGCCCATCTAAAACTCTATCTCTCTCCCTCGTTCTCTCTCCATCTCACATGCACACGCACACATAATCTCATGCCCAGCTAGCCAAGTATGATGGTCTCTCACTCAATTGTAGGCACACGCAGTCCCCCCTATATGTATATGACTAGCTAATCTTAGTCTCCATCACAAACATGTGCATGGTCTATCTCGATTTCTCTCGGGGCATATTTCTATCGCGCACGCACTCCCTCGATCTCCCACCCATATAGTCCCCTCACGATCTCGAGGGGATCTCTCTATCACAAACACACCCTCTCTCCCTCCCCATGCGTCCATGCCTCTCGACCTTTTTTCCTTGTTGGCCAGACCTCTATTGGACATGTGCTACAGGGGTGTCTCTCTCTGTTACAAACAATCACACATTAGCTATCTTTGTGTATCACCTCGCCTCGCTTTTCCATCTCGGAGATGCATGCGTGATATGTTCGCATAAGAAACGAAAAAACACTCTCTGTCTCTAATTTATCGTTTGTTGTCACTTTCTCTTTCACACGCATACTCTTTTTGCACACTTACTCATTCTCCTTCACACACACTTGATCTGTCTCGACTGAGGCACTCTCCTCCGTCCATAACACATAGATTTATTGAAAAGTCAAACATCACAAATTTTGACCATGTACGTGGAGAAAAAGAATTACATCTAGTACGGCAAACATATACCATTAGATTCACCATGAGATGTAGTTTTGTATGATGTATCTTTGGTATTGTAGATATAAATAACATTTGCGTAAACCTGATCAAAGTTTCCAAAGTTTGACTTCTAAAAAATTTACATGCATTGCATTATCGAGCGGATGGAATATCTCTTTCCCCCTCTCAGCTATCTGACGCACCACTCAGCCTTATCGGGGCTCCTCAATCTCTCTCAAACTTTATTGGTCAGTTTGGTTCGTGACCTGACCCTCATGCCTCGATGGCCGGTACTGCCTAGTGTGGACATGAGATGTAAAATATTTCTGCCTGGCCAGGCTTGTGTGGTGCTGAAGCGTTTGGTTCATGCCTGGGCCAGGAAAAGCATCAACGTCCCATCAATCAATCCATGCATCAATTATTTAATGCTGATATCCATCCATATTGCTGTTAGCCTCGTGGCCACACGACCAGGCACGGCCAGGCGTTCGAAATAGGTCGCTTGGGCCAGGCTACTTGCAGTGTCTGGAGTTCAGCTAGGCTAATTAAAGTGCAAGGGAACCCATCCCAGGCGGGCTTTCTTTTTCACAGGGTAGCAACCAAACAAGCGTGCATGAAATCCAGCCACAACCCCCAGGCCACACAAAAGATGCTCACGACGCAAGCCAAACTGGCCTTATATCTCCCTGGTTCACACATACACATGTCTCGCTCGCGCTATACATATAGACCCATCCAACACTCTCCGCCCTTGTTCTCTCTCCATGTGAGATGCACCCCCCTAAGTACCATAACGTAAGGTACCAGATATCTCTCTCACGATCTACGTGATACAAGCTTCGATTACACACAAATTGGATTACAGGAGGGTAGAGGAAGAGCAGAGGAAGGAGAAAGAGGTAGCCGCCGCCGGTTTCGTCCGTGATCCACTGGATGCTTCTCTCGATGCTTTCCTCCAGGTATTTCTACGAGCAGCGGCTGGCCCATGATCTGGCCCAATGGGAAAAGCCCATGTTAGGACCCATGTTAGGATGGCTCCTAACATCCCCCCTCCTTGAAATTCGACTTGCCCCCAAGCCGACGCCACCGAGACCCGCTAGGATCCCATTGCACTCGATGTTCCTTGACAAGCTCGAAGTCACGGTTGTAGTCGAAGTTGAGGTTGACTTGAATGATGAGGTTGTAGTAGTCGTGGTTGATGGTGACCTGACCGGAGGAGGTGTCGAGGAAGTAGTCATTGTGGAAGCCGATGTAGTACATGTGGTCGCCGTAGCCTTGCAGCAAACCGGCAGCAAGAATGACCACGATGGCATTCCCCCTCCTTGAAAATGTTCTTCACCAGAGCATTGAGAGGACGACATACCACTCATAGTTTGTGCTTCATGGCTGGTGAGCATCAATCTTAGGATCTTCCATGACTGAGGATTCCAAGCAGGCATGACCACACCCCCGGGATCCCATGACTTGTGCACATAAATTGCAGCACGTATGTCTTCATGCGCGTATATGCCCTCATCGGGTACAGGAGATGTCAATTGCTGCTTTGACAAATGAATGGGGATGCCCATTTAGGAGATTGGCTCCGCCTTGTCAACCGTTCCATCTAGTTTAGCATTAGCATGTGACGGGCATTTCAATACTCAGAGTATGATATCCAACAAGAAGCCTCTTGCTAAGCACCGATTTCTGAAGACATGAAGAGGAAATAACATAGAAGAGTCGATGCCCTGCAATGCAGTAGCCCTAAACTGAATTAGTGTCCAACATGTTGTCTTGGCATATATATTTTCAGTGATGGTCTGCTTGCTTGTAAAGGATGGCATGTCATGAGTGTTGTCACCAAATATTATTGCACCAAGTGGGGAACAACCCTTGAAAGTGATCAGTGAAGTACACTGAACTTTAGCTCTTGAACCCACAAGAAGAATATATGTGTTTTTGAGGAAACACATACGTGAGAAATCCTGTGTTAATGACTGAATTTGTTCACCACTGTGCGCATGAAGGAAGCTGAAAGTGAAATTAACACCATACAACGTATCATCTTGCGAAGTGATTCCCGTGAGTTTGCTCATGATCCAAGTGTCAAAAATGTAGCAGTACCAAGCTTCACGTGCATAATTATATCTGAATAGTAGCTTTACTGGACAAAGATTGAAACCTGATTGTTGTTCACCAAGTGCAGACCCATGTGTATGTGTAGGTAGTCGACATAGTTGCAGCTGTACATATTGCAAATACCTGAAGTTCTCTTCCATGGAAACCCGCTCACAACCATCAGGGAAGTTCCTTCTCATCCCAGCAATCAACGTAGGTTGTTTCCAGAACATGCTAGCAGTGCCAAAGTGAGTGGCAAGAACAGTACCAAAATGACTTGAAATGTTGCTCATGTAAGTACCTAGCAATGACTGCCTCACGCGGAAAGTCCCTGGCTACCGTCCCACTGTCGTCACCTCTATTTTCAGCATCTGCGCAGACTTAAGGGTGGATTGAGCAGCATTGAGATCTTGCAAGACAAGAACGCACCCCGTAGCAAGACAAGAGTGATGTTGTTTGGACGTGATGGTAAGCTTGACATGCTTAGTAAAATCTGAATCATCATTGTCATGCTTCAAGGACCACAAATGCAAGAACTAGTTGGTGAGTATCCCTCCGAAGCGTCCACTGAAATTATACTGCCAGTTGAACCTGAAGTTGCAAACACCACTTAGTTAATCAGGAACTCCACATGGTTGCTCCCTGTAAAATCCTCTTGACACCAAAACTGGCAATGCACTGACATGCCCATAATTAGCAGTTGTGTTCTCAGAACGGAGTGGCCATGCGACTCCCCATAGGAATTTGTTTGAGCACTTAGGGGAAACAGACAGAGTGATGAATTCCCTTCTCTTCCGTCGCTGCTTAGTGGAAACCCAGAAACTAAGCTGCTCAAAATGCTCTGGTCGTCGCTCAATGGATGAGTGAGTTGAAAATTCCGAGAAGGCCATGGTTGCCACTGCACTGAAGTAACAATTGGAGTTTGCAAGTCAGTATGAATCCTCCTTGGCTGGTGATCAGGTGGCCACCATACACAGCCAGAGTCACTAGTGAAATATCCGCAAACAATGCCATGGAACATAGCAGCGTCATCCTTTGCACACTGCACTTGAACAGGGGGCGGCCACTGTTGCTGGGCAATTCCTTTCCGCAATGGTGGCAGTAGCAAGCCTGTGCACTCACCCACGAGATGAACGCCATGTGGGCAATGCTCTTTGAGTGAAGTTGGCTGCACCACGTCGTCGCCATGGACGATGTAATCTGTCGAACACATGGTCAGCGTTGGTGCAGAGAAGTCGCTGGGGATGACGAGGACGACGCCATGGTTCACCTTGCTCATCACTTGCGTGGAGGTGTTAACAGACAGGGCATCGAGCTCATGCACGTCGGCCTTGGGGTCGATGTTGGTGGTGGTCGTCACGGGAGAAACGACCTCAGCACTAGAGGCTGTTGCCTGCCCCGGAGTGAGCTGCTCGACTGCTTGGTGGATGGGCTCGACCGTGGGCTCGAGGTGGACAGCGGTGGCGGCATCATGGAACTCGTCGACCCTGTCGCTGGTGTCGACCTGGGTCGAGCAATCCGTCGAACAGGTGACGGGCACCATCGCGACGCAGACCGGGGCTGCATCATGGGCGACCATGGGGATCTCCTGGGCCTTGGTGGTGGAGCAGGGGGTGTTGGGGACGGGCGCCGATGCGTCGGTCATGCTCTCCGGCGAAGTGGTCAGCGGTGGTGGATTGTGGATGATGGCGGGCGAACTGATGGCCCAACTGACATCAAGGGCGTTCAGTTTCTCGGTGAGGGACCTGGTGGCGTTGGTGTAGGCGTCGAGCCTGGCTCCAAGCCGCTCGAGATACTCCTGGAGGAACAGATCCATGGTCGATTCCGTCGGATGGTGGTGGTGGGAAAATAATTTGGAGGAAGAATTTGGGGAAGGGTGGTGCCTGGCTCTGTATACCAGATGTAAGGTACCAGATATCTCTTTCACGATCTACGGGATACAAGCTTCGATTACACACAAATTGGATTACAGGAGGGTAGAGGAAGAGCAGAGGAAGGAGAAAGAGGTAGTCGCCGCCGGTTTCGTCCGTGATCCACTGGATGCTTCTCTCGATGCTTTCCTCCAAGTATTTGTACCAGCAGCGGCTGGCCCATGAGCTGGCCCAATGGGAAAAGCCCATGTTAGGACCCATGTTAGGATGGCTCCTAACACATAATCCCTCACTCCATCATAGGCTCTGTTTGGATCCATGGGTTAGAGTTAGTTTGGGTTAGTTTTGAGTCAACTAACCCAAAAAGATCCAAACAGGAGGGTTAGTTTAGGTTAGATGCATCTAACCCATAAAAAAAACTAACCCATCCAAGAGGTGCTTATTTGGGTTAGTTCTTCTCGGGACCACTAATAAACACTTTTTCTCTCGCTCTCCCAGCAGATCCTCCCCACTTCCTCGAAGCTTCTCGTCCTCTCACTCCCTCCCTCTCGCACCGCCCGTGAAGGTGCCTCGCCGTATCCGCGCTCCATCTAACCCTGCCATCCAAACACCTCTTTACTTAGAGTTAATTCAGGGTTAGAATCTAACTCTAACCTCTAACTGAGTTAGAGTATCCAAACAAGGCCATAGGTGCAAGCACTCCCCCCTCCTAAGTATGATTATCTCTTACTATCCATCAGGAACACAGGTATTGTCTCCTTCCATCCATACGTCTATCTCGATATCTCTCAGGGCATCTTCTATCACGCACACACACCTTGTCACTCGATCTCCCACCCATGTAGTGCCATCACGATCTCCAGGGGATCTCTCTATGACAAACATACACTCTCTCCTCCCCATGTCTGCATTTTCTCCGTACGTCTCTCTCGACCTCTCTCCCTTGTTTGCCAGACCCCTCTTGGCCACGTGCTAGGGGTCTTCCTCTCTCGGTTCCAAACAACCACACACTATATCCTCACCTTGCCTCCATTGTGGAAGATGCATGTGTGATATGTTTGCATAAGACACGCACGCTTTTTCTCTACTTTTATAGTGTGTTGTCCATGTCTCTTTCACACACGCACACACACTTTTTTCACTCTCTCTCTCTCTCTCGCTCTCGCTCTCTCTCTCTCATTAGGGACTCTGTCACGTCCATAAGCATATGGATGTTTTGAAAAGTCAAACCTCAGAAAAGTTTGACCAAGTATATGTGGAGAAAAACATTTACATCTGGAACGATCATTAGATTCATCACAACATGTACTTACATCATACTAACATATATCATTGGTATTTTAGAAATAAGTAATTTCTTTATAAACTTGGTCAAAGTATCAAAAGTTTGACTTAAAAAAATGTTGTAACTACATTATCGAACGGAGGGAGTAGCTCTTTCTCTCTCTCTCTCTCTCTCTCTCTCTCTCTGCTATCTCTCACGGGCCTCCCCTCTCACTTGAAATCTCTATACCGACGGATTATACGCTCACTGTGTTAGCGTATAGCTCCGTATATTGTTTAGTTAACCGGTCAGCCAATCCACATGATGCGTTGTCAGCTCGTGTTCTGTATCTTGGTGTGCTGGCCCATGTGGCACTGGGTGAAAATAAGTAAACTAGAGGCCCATCTGACACGCAGTGAAGTAAACAAAGTTGAAACCACTCGGGTAGCACCCGCACGCTAGTAAATTGAGGCGCGTTGAGGACAAACTTCTTGCGCGCGAAGGGCCTTTTCGCGCACAATTCACCACTGCGCGGCGGCATGCACAGAAGGACGCACTCGCGCACACCCAGCACACAACACACACCAGCACACGTGTACACCGGTGTCGCCGCCGGTTGAGATGGACGGCGAGGCAGCCAATACCGCATACGGCGAGCCTGGACTTCATCAACAGCCTCCCCGACGACATGCTGCTCGTCATCGTCGGCCTCCTCCCCACTAAATCTGCCATGCGGACCGCCCTGCTCTCCCGGCGGTGGCGCCCCCTATGGCGCTGCGTCCCCCTCAACCTCACTGTCGATAGTTGCCTCTGCGACGGGGATTGCAAACGCATGGCCATAGTCTCCAAGATCCTTTCAACGCACCCTGGGCCAGCCAGACGCCTTGACATTCGCATGTTCAGTACCAACTGCAAGGTCCAACCCAAGTTCGACGAGTGGTTCTTATCCCCCGCCCTAGATCAGCTCGAGGAGCTCAGCTTTGAAGCTGGACGATGTCGCTCTGCCGTCGTCCGGCGCTCCGCCTCACGCCAATCTTGCGCGCGCCCAGCTTCAGCTCCTGCTATCTTCCCCAGATTAATGCCGCGCCCGCCCTTCTTCTCCCTCAACTCAAGCAGCTCGACCTCTTCGACATTGTCATCTCGAAGAAGGCTATGGAGCACCTGCTCCGCAGTGTACTACGCTCGAGTACCTTTGTCTTGAGCAGATCCACGGGTTCATTAGCCTCCACATCGCCTCGACGAATCTCCGATGGATTTATGTGTCTTGCTGGCCCCGCAACAAGACATCAATTCGGAAGAGATCACTCCAGCTGTTCCATGTTATGGTCATTGAGAATGCGCCTCTCCTTGAGAGATTGCTTGTATCGGATCTAGAAGGTCCAACAAAAATCAGGGTCATTAACGCGCCGAAATTGACAGCGGTGTACTCGTCTACCAAATTCTCCGAACTCTTTATTGGATCCGTAATCGTTCAGGTACAACACTCATCTTCTTCTTCGTCTTCTTGAAATTCACATTTTTAAATTTCTTCTTGATGTATTCTGACCGTCTTCCAGAAAATGATTCCCACAAGCTTGACCCAGTCCATGCGCACAGTGAAGACCTTAGCACTAAAATCTATCGGCCCCAATCTGGATCAAGTTGTTTGATTCCTTACATGCTTTCCGTGCATGGAGAAGCTACTCATCGAGGTGAAACTTCTTTCCTATAAGTAAAAGGTAATCACAACGTAGCTCAATTTCTTTCGTAATTTCCCCAAATTACGATGACAAGTGTAGTGTTCAAAACTGCATCTACGCACTGCACCAAAAGAAATGTTTTTAGTATTTTTTTCTCACGTGATCACCTGCCTCGTTTTTATGCTGTACTACTATAGTAGCCTAGGCTAGTCATAGTGGAAAGTAACTTAGACTACTCCAGTAACTCTATGGATAACCGAACAGCAAGTACTACCTCCCTCTGGTTTACTCTTCCAATTTTTAGTATCAAGAATTTGACCATAGATTTAACTGACAAAATGTTAATGCATGTCACTAAGAACTATATCGTTCGATTCTTATTTGAACATAATTTCAAATGGTGTAATTTTTAGTGACATGCATTGGCATTTTCTTAGGTAAATCTATGGTCAAAATTTTATACTAAATACGAGGTAGTATTTCCTCCGTCCCAAAATTCTTGTCTTACATTTGTTTAGATACGGATGTATCTACTACTAAAATGTAACTAGATACATCCGTATTTAGACAAATTTAAGACAAGAATTTTGGGACGGAGGGAGTACAAAAGTGGGCTATGTAGGCCAAAACATGTGCCAAATTCACTTGTGATGCATTTGGCATCGATGCCCTCCATTGCTCACTGGTGCCCCAATCTGGATCACCTAGTTTGCTCGGCGCCAAATTAACTCACACAATGAAAAACACTGCGTGGGAGAGAGAGAGGACTGAGGCAATAAAAACACTTGTTTGGGAGAGTGAGAGGCTGGTGTAGTTGGTTTGATTGATTTTTTATACATGTGGAGTGCATGTGCACTGGCGGTGCCAACTCTCTCACATCGCGAGAGCGGCGCCAAAATCTTTTGATTTGACATCGATGCGTATTATGTGGCATACTTTTGCGAAATATGGCATCGACCACATAGTGGAAGGCAACAAATGCCCAAGCTCTTCACGTGTTCCTAGTTAAATGAGAGGAAACAGAAAGAGAGAGAGAGAGAGAGAGAGAGAGAGAGTGAAAAAATATCACTAGCCAGCCAACCCTATCGTATGAGCGAATGATATTGGTACCTCTTGATGACACGGAAATCTTATGCAGCCAGCTGCTCTAATATGTTCTCTTCTTTTGCAGATAAAAAAAGACCCGAAAGTGAAAATGTGCTGCACTATGACAATCTCATCGAATGCCTTGATCTCCATCTTATAGAAATTGATTTGATCGACTACCGAGGCAGCACATCTGAGATTAAACTGGTCAGGTTCTTTGTTCTGGAGGCAAGTGTGCTCAAGGTAATGAGGTTTGGCGTTCTCTGGCGCAACAATGAATGGCGTGCTGATCACCGCAAGCGTCTAAGCCTAAATGACAAAGTCTCCGCAGAAGATGAATTTGTTTTTGAAACATCAGGTGGCCAGAGACTCGAAAACTTGCCCATTAGTGACTTGTCAGGGCGGTGGATTTTAGTTTGTACGATAATGCTGCATCCACCTAAAGTAATGAAAGTTCTTACGTAAACTTCCTAGTAATTCCCTCTTCCTAGGTGCAGCATTACTCCTAACATTTGTAATATCAGTTTGAAACTTGTAATATTGCCATGTCCTATTCCCGCATTTTCAAAATCCTGCGAATCAAGCAGGTCTGAGTTGGTGATGATGTTGTGCCTCCCATCTTTCACCAATAGCCGTCGGATCTAGATCGGACGCCTACAAACTCAAGCTTCTCCATTTTTGCAAAAAGATGCCGCACTTGTTCCCTATTTACAAACAACTCCTTGTCTCTCACAATCAGCCTTATCTCCTCCCCACCACATCTAGAAGGCCGTGGAAAAATCTGGCGCGATGGCGCGGGCCGAGCCGTCCACCCCCAATCTTGGTGTTCCGTGCAATGCACGGGCATCTACGCATGGGAAATTATGTCGAATAGGGCTAGTTGTAAGCAGGGTAGCTCTACAGCCATGATGATAGTGACTGCAGGCGGTGAGGCTGACTATGGTATGCCGAACACGGCGCCTATACTCAGGTGTCATCTCCGGTAGCGAGGTCTTGTCACTTCACTGTGAGGAGAAGCACATAATAATTTGACCAACGGGTAGTACAGTGCTAGTAGTCCTACTACTACATTGGTAGTACTACTACTAGTACTAGTAGCACCACCGTCTGGATTTAGGAGTAGTACCACGTCCATCTGGATTTTAGTATTTGACTAGCAATATATAGTAATGCATGTCACAAAAAATGTACTACTCCCTCTGTAAATAAATACATGGTGTTTTATTCCTATCGGCGAGATAACTTAATGTTTTTTTGCTAACTAGAGTACTAATAGGATTACATGCAATGAACTAAACACTTCATGTCATGTTTGGTAGTCTCAAGTCATTGAAAGCATGCACGGCCCACATCTCTCATTGGTTGATATGTCATGAAATAAGAAACAAGGAGGGAGTTAATGCACCGTGCCTAAGTGTTTTGGGATTATTTGGTTATCGTAATGTGACTTACACAACATTTTTGTTTACATGCATTAACATTTTATTAGTTAAATCAAAGGTCAAAACTTGGCGCAAAATGCAAAGGGGACCAATAAACCAGTAAACATCAAACTTCTCTTGTTTGGCCCCAACTAGAGGTCGGTGAGATGACTATCTTGCACCGACACGGAGGGGCCTTAGCTTCATTGACTTACGGCAACTGCCTTTGGGTGAATGACACGTGGGCCCAGGGGGTGGCTGGCCCACCTATCATATAGCCAAAGACAGGTGCAGTAGAGGGCCGAGGAGTAGTACTAAATCCTACGCACCTACGCACGCTAACCAAGGGAAAGAGTGATCACTCGAATCACAAGATCAGTTGGCTAGAAGCTAAGCCAGACCCATGGAGGCGATGAGCGCGAGTATCGGCCGTGTGCGAGATAGTCCCACGCCGGCCTGCGGCCCGGCAACGAGGAACGTCTCCAGGTAGTATTGCTTGAGGCCGCCAGGGCGAGGGGCCGCTTGGACGACAGCTTTGTCTTCTTGTTCCACGAGGTCCTCGTCGGTTTGCTCGACAAGTTCACCGTCATCAAGAACCTCGCGGACGACTTTGACGTAAGCCTCCAGCCGACGCGCCCAGGCTCTGCGATGCCCGCCACCCTCAACGGCCACTATGGTGAAAACCTCTTCGACGAACTGGTGGCCCTGCGACTGCCTGCCTTCGTTCCGGAGAATGTCCACCTCGAGGTCGCGCTCGCCGCGCAGCGCCTGGCGCAGCAAGACACCATCAACATAATCACCCATGTCTACGCGCAAATCGTCCACAAGGACTACTACATGCAAGAGGAGGACGATAGGACGCTGGCCTTCTTAGACCGTAGGGCAACTTTGGACGGCACTGTTCAGAAGCACGTTGAGCTCGCCGCCAATGTCGCTGCTCCTCACACGTTGGTTGGTGACCCAGCGCACTAGGGCGTGAGGATGTCGTTGATGGATCTGTATGTATTTTTATCTTTCCGTCAAATCCATGTACTAGTATATGATACTACAGTAATTATCTTACCTTTCGCATCAACTTCATAATTTTCATACGTACTCCATGCATGAACGGCGCCAGAACCAAACTTCTCATTACTCTAGGAAAAATCGTTATTTTCTATCTATCGATCGCGCCATGGAGCAGAACCAAATTTTACAAGTTACGAGTTCAAAAGGAAAAGCCTGCCGTGTTCGCATCGCACCCCCACACGGTTGGTCCGGCACGCCGCTTATTTTCACTTACAAGTGGGACCGCAGTTGAGCAAACCGACTATCGGCAAACCCCCATCCCGCCCACCGCGCGATGGCTGAGAAAACAGGAGGGAGAAGAGATGGTTGTAGCACGGACTCCAAGAAAATTGGTGTCGGATGGGACTCGTGTGGGTGGCATGTGCCGTACTGCTAGACGTGAATGCTAGTTATGGCCCATGCCACCCCACTATATCGAGCCTATATCGAGGTACGTAGAACAAATTTCCTGCAGTCCGTGCTCAGCCCTCCTCTATCTCTCTTCTCAGCCAGCCAGCGGACGCGCGGAGCCTATCGTCTGTTTGCTCACATGCGGTCCCACATGTCAGTGAAAACGCAAGAGGACCGCGAACCTGCACATCTTTCACCTCGATGTGCTGGTGATGAAAAACAAATCCAAGAAAGATCTTCGGTGGCCGCTTTTGGAGTTACTCAAGAGTAGTAAGATTCTATTTACAGTTTAACCCAAGATGCACATCTCGTGGCTTCAACTACCACTCTATTTTCTTTCATGACACGACCTAGATGCTGGATGTCCCACGTGTCGGCAAAAGGAGGAAGAACCCGACCAAATCTTCGATTGTGCTCTCGGATTAGACTAGTTGTGCTAACTTAAATTTTTTATTTGTACTCCCTCCGTTCCAAAATACTTGACTTCCATTTGTCCAAAAATGGATGTACCTATATACTAAAACATGTCTAGATACATATATATTTTGACAAATAGAAGGCATGTATTGTGCAACGGAGGGAGTAGAATGGATGCAAGTTTTTGTATTGGGAAGAAGAGTACATCCATATACTAACAGAGCGCAATTTAGTAGATGTTCTATCACTTTTAGCTATACAGGAGGCTATAGATGAGATTAGTGCACTTGTTGATACTCCTACTTGGTATGCGTGTTGCTGCTTAGGCCTACGGAAAAACGGATTTGGAGGGAGTACTAGAATAGAGGCTAGACATGAGACTAGATCACGAGGAAGCAACGTCTACTTCTTTACACTCGAAGAAGAAAAGAAGCACGCAAGATCGAGCCTCCGTAGATCAACAATGAATGCATCGATAAGGCACTAATCCAACTTACAGGAGTAGTAAAATGTATTCTTGTGGTTCTTGTTTTCTTTGGTCTTGCTTTTCTAGTCAAAATTATCGTTGGAGTTCGTGCAAAACGGAGGTCTGTTTGGGGTCGTGCATTGCAGTTGGCCTTACAAGTGGGACCGCTGTTAAGGAAACCGACTATCAGCAAACCCCCACCTCACCCGCTTGTAGCGATGGCTGAGATTAGAGAAAGCGATGAGGTTGAAGAGATTGCTCTGCTTACAGACTCCAAGAAATATGGTGTCGAGATGGAAGTCGTGCTAGTGGTGTGTGCCGTACTCACGGGCGTGAATGCTTGTTCTGGCCCATGCCACCCTACTACTCCTACTACTTACTATATAGTACTACTAGTATCGAGGATTCGAGGTGCTGGTTACGTAGTAGTACAATATGGCTACAGTAAAAACACCCGCACGACGCGCGAAGCATGTGAAGCTAGTACAAATAGTGTACTACTATTGTTGATTGGCCTCATCCGATAACCTGTTGCAATGCACGTACAATTATGTATTTGGAAAATATTTTTTTGCCTCGTCGCACCAATCACTCACAGAAGCAACTCGAAAGGGAGGATACATTATAAATACTAAAGTTTTCACCACAAAACAAATAACAAGCAATGAAATGAACTTCAACTCAACCATTCCTCGGCGTTGGAAATGCTTGCTTTGAACCACAAGTGATTCTCTGGGACGGGCCATCCATTATCAATCTGGAGACCAACGCAGGACTGATCATCCAGGCTGAAGCGGCCTACTATATCGATGCCGAGGTAGGGAACCACCCAAATGTCCGAGGTATAGACACAGTTGCTTCTCATAAATGGTAGTAACGTTGTGGCAACAACAGTTGGATCGCCTTTCACCATCATTGGATATTTTTGTCCAAGGTAGAGAGAGTTTTCTCCAAGACTATCAATTCTATACCAGGGAGAAGGAGTTGGCGCTAGCACACTAGTATCCATCCTGAATACCATGCAACTGGTGTTGGAATAGGTCCAGAGAGTGCGACCATGGGAGACTACACCTGCTTCCTTGGCAGTAACATCATCAATGGGCTGTATACACACGAGAAGAGGTGATCCATCGAAATTAGTTTCCAGGCGCCAAATAGTATATGGGCGCTACTCGTCCTCATGCTCGTGATCATCACCATCATCATCTCCCCCTTGGTTATAAAAATCTTCAAGTATAGGTGGTGGAATGTTCACGGGACCTTGGAAACACAAGAAGAAGGTTAATTAGTAAGGCTGGCCATAGTGGGGGTAACATAAATAGTATCATGCACTTGGGACTTGCAAACACTCTTATGTGGCAGGCAATTAAGGAAGAGAGTGATGGTTATAGTAACATAGGTAGATACCGTAACATAATAAATGTGATGCTACTATGTGTCATGCATAGCAATAAATGAGACCACCTATGATACTAATCTAAGATACTATGCACTATAGAGGTAGTAACGTAAACTAGTAACATATGCATGTTACTAGTCTAAGTTACTCCCCCGCATGCATGTGGATGAAACAATTATAATTACGGTGGAAGACAAACGTACCGAAACAACGAGGATGCCATGCAAAAACAATGCCATGAGTGGTGGCAGCAAACACAGTACTCATTCGTGTACATAAACTGATTTTTGAGCAATATCCATCCAGTCAAACCACTGACGACGGCAACAAGCTTGTCGAAGATAGCAACAACTTCATAGTTGTTGTAATTCCAAGAGCGGTTGGGACCTCGAGAAATTGCTATCTTCCGTAGAAGACAGTCACCATGATTGTATTTGAACGTGCGTACAATACCGGTTTGCTCAACCTCTAGGCAGTCTGTTGAGATTTTTGGAAGTGGAACCCGGTCACGAGTGTACACATTCACAAGTTCCCACTCATGATTGGACCCAATGTAAACAACACAATCTCCATTTGCGCCTGCCCAAGCCTTGCCCTCAGCGATGGCATCTTAACATCATACGTATCATTATTAAGCGGCATAAACTTGCCGCAGGCGAGGCCTCCGTCGTGGACGGCGCCCGATCATCGAGGTCACGGCGAAGAAGATAGGGGAGATCAAACCACTCCTTGACTCTTGGGTTCCTTGTAATGATGTTATTAGTTGAGTCGAGAATGGGATTGAACAAACCTGCCATGCTAGCCGAGGTGATGACGTCGCACCGATCAATGAGTTCCTCCACCACGTCATCTTTCAGATCGGGGCAAGAATAACATGGTCGTTTCTGTCCTGTTCCCTCCATGGAGAAAACGATTGAACAATGGCAGAAGAAAGGGTGAAGGGATGAAGGAAAATGGAGGAGGGAGAGGAAGAGCGTGCGACAGCAGTTCCAAATCGAGAGGGAAAGGCGAAGAGTCGATGGACGGGTGCTAGTTTGCCACGGTTCACGAAGGGGCGCCCCGGCTTACACGTCGGTTCGGTAATACTCCTACTACTCGCTGTCGTCTCACTGATATGTTGGAATGGGACCACATGTCAACGAAACATGGTGTGTAATTTCTCGTGCAAAATGCGATATGGCCGCGTTGGCCCGAGGTGCCGCATTAGTTATCGACCTTTATTTTTTTAATGGCGTGCCGTTCAGTTTTGAAGCACGACTAAGTGGTACTGTACGCAGAGAAAATATAAACTACTCTACCACTACTCCACCTCCAGTACTAGTAGTATAAAGAAGATATATAGGCTGGAGCTTCGGCGCTTTCTTGCCAAGGGCTGCCCACTTGCTTCTCACACTACCACCCTCTCTCCAGATCTAAAAAAGACGGCCCCTCTCTCCCTCCTCACCGGTGGTCACAGATCCACCGGGGATGAAAAGGACGTGCAGCGTTGGCGCACTCGTCGACGGCGAGCATGGTCACGCATTGACAACAAGGCCGTCCTCTCAGACCTAGCCCCCGCGCGGGATGGCCTCCGTCCCCAAGCTCGCTGCCGTAGTGTGTGCGGAGGACGACGACCACGAGCGAAGCCACTTCCCACCGACGCTCAGGTATGCTACCTCTTTTCGAACCATACCCTTGTTCTATTGCCCCATCTGGCACGTCGTTGCATGTAGATCTTTTTCCACTCCGCCATCTTCCCAATTTGCTATCCTCTGCTCTGCTGGCCACGCAGACGAAAACCATAATTTGAACTATTAAAGGAAACACTACTTCATGCAGACTAATGCATATGCAGGTTGAATAAGGAAAGGAAGGAGACTGTCTTGTCCAGCAGGTAGGCATCGAACCGCATCTAGGTTGAAAAGGGGAAAATCAGTAGCTAAGGAGCGAGTCTCGTGTCTCTTGGTTGAAGAAGGGTAGAAAGGCATGACAACGCAATAGGGAATGACCAGGTCGATCGGTTTGTTGTCCTCACATAGGAAAAAGGTGGCTAAAGAGAACAAAAATGGGACGTAATCCACATATGCTGCCTGGATATTTGTTGCTCTAGGCAACCATACCTCCCTCACCACTCTGCGTCCGTGGAGGTACATCGTCTTGGTGCACTCCTTTGTCCGAATGGGCCTCCCATGCTCTTATTGCCACTTTTTTGTTGTTAGTATAACGCCGATCAAGTCAAGCAATGCTATTACTAAAGTGATGCCACATTTAACTAATGCCGCTCTCGGTCTAATGCCACCGATAAATTTAAGCGGTGCCATTTAATGTCCTTTGGATCATTTCGAGGTTAGCTGTTGATTGTGGATGTATTGAAGATTTTTCAGCTAAGGCATTCTAATCTTTGTTGCACGTACCAAGATACCAATGATGAAACTTGTTACTACCTTGATTTTTGCCTTTATTAATGCTTATAGATTACATACCTCACTTTCATGAGATAAGTTAATTTTTACGTATAGTGTCACCAAAATGCCAAGGCTTGGTGTCATTTTATTTTGGTTAAATTGCACGAGACAATTATGAAGACAAGAGGAAAGGTCAAGAGTGGACACCTCCTCCTCCATTGTTCTCTTGATTAGATTCGATCAAGTTTTTATGTTTGATCGATTATCAAGATTGGGATAGCAAATTTTAAGGTCCCCGAGTTGAAATGATATTTACCTTGGAGGTACATGGTTTGCAATTTTTTATACTGTCATTAGTTAATAATGCTAGTTACCTTGAGACTTCTGTATTTGGTTTAATGCTCATGCACAGCTAGTATACCAATCTTTGAAACTTGTTACCTTTACATTTCGTCTTGTTAATTCTTATAGAAACCTTCCGAGTGCTAGAGTTTATTGAAATCTGTTCAAGAAAACCATTGTACTTTGTACCTGTAATAAACTAACTACTCTACTTTTGCACTAGCCCTTTGGATTAGTGTATATACGTAGTATTCGAATGGTGTTGCATTAGCGTATGGACATAAATAAAGTGTGGCTAGCTTTCCCAGATATGTGCTCAATAAAACTACTACATGTTTTTCTAAATACTAGACGTTTGGGTACTTTAAATTGAACCGTGAAAACGTCTTATATTAAGGAACAGAGGGTGTAGAGTTCACTCAAATTATCGGTAAAGCTAGTCACACCTTTGTTAAAATTAATGTTCATTATGTTATTGGAGGAGGTCTGTATGTTTGCCTCTAATGCCTGTCTACTACATACCCGACATCATGATGTAATGTTAAGTCATTTCCTTTTGTACAGTGTCACTGAATTGTCAAGCGGTGATGGCATTTTATTTTAGTAGAACTGCACAAAATTTGCTTAAAAGAAGAGGAAAGGTCGAGAATGGCTCAGTTTTTCGTAAAAAACTATGTATGCCTTCTGACATCGACCGTTGTTGCTTTATTTATTCCTTCAAACAGGTGGTTAGAAACAGCCTTGCTACCTTTTCCCAATAAGAAATTGGAATGCTTATATTTGTGAGTCTATGCTTCAACTAGTGCCACTTTTATAGTAATCACACTTTCAATATCTATGCAAGCAGGGATGCTCGATTTTAGTGGAACTGCATACAAAAGTCCAACTGGTTCAACATTAGGAGCATGTTTTTTCCAAACCTTTATATCCAATTGGTGGCACTATGAGCTGTTCATTACGAAGGTACATGGTTCGCTACTATCTTGCTACTCTTTTTGTCTTGTCATTAGATAGTAATACTAGTGGTTTGCATGTGAATTTATTGGCGGTGGACCTACATTGGAGGTGCAGGATAGGATTCAATGATTGGATGCTCAATTTGGTTGTATCTATTTCACCTCTTCCATCACTGCGAACATGGTGTGGTATATGTTTACTAGCTGCTTGATATTTGTGCAAACAGAGATGTCTGCCCGTTGCTATTTGGCAAACAAACAAAGTGTCAGCAATTTTGGTTGAACTACACAAGAAAATGAATAGTCACTGCATGCAGTGCCATTTGAAAATAGACACAAAGATTGGATAGTCACTTCATGGACTGTAGAAAAGTAGTACTGTACTATTTACTGCCAACTCTAGGTGCTTCATTGCTTTGGTCTGATTATACAATGGGCATCATTTTCCCTAAGTTAAAGTTTGTATTCCAAAAATAGTCTCGCGGTGTGATCGAGAGAAGACCAAATCATATTGCAGTGGATGTTCCTCCATCATGTGTGGTTCATTCTCATGGTTCCAGCTATTGGTGAAACCACTTACGTTTGCAAGAGGAATTGTAGACTTCACAAACAAATTTGTCTTTCGATGCATCTTGAATGTTGGCCAAGGGAAGCATCCATGTTAGTAGGAAGAACAAATGTTTTTCTAGATCTTTGCTTTTGGAGCTACATATTTGTATATGATCTGTGAATCATTGAGATGCATTAACATGTTGATCTTATGTATGGGAATCGTACTAGTTAGTTTTTAGTTACTGACGCAAGATCCGAAGTGGCTGATCTTTGCTTTGGAGCTACATATTTGTATATGATCTGTGAATCATTGAGATGCATTAACAGTTACTTATTTCTATTCGCTCAGTGTTTACAAGTTACTGATTGATCACTAGCTAGCCTACAAATGCGCTCCTAGTAGTTTTATTTGCGACGCAAGATGCGAAGTGGCAGTTTTTTGAATAAAAACGCCTACCTCTAAAGAAACTGACAAGCTACATTATCGATCCTACACGGATAAAAATGCCTACCTCTGAAGAAACTGACAAGCTACACTATCGACGTACTACCTCCTTTCCGGTTTGCAGGGCTCAATTCAAGAAATGACCTACTCGATCCTACACGAATAAATAGCGGATCATGCACGTACTAGTACCTCCTTTCGGGTTTGGAGGGCTTAATTCAAACCTCTCACCAACCAAGGTACTCCCTCCGTCCGGGTTTATTAGTCTCATGAGCAAAGCAGCAAGACCAAGGCATGGCAATAATTAACGGCATGCAGAAGTTTAAGCCTAATTAATTCCAGCGATTTAAGTGGCTGCATGTGTGCCCTCGGTTGCGACTCGTTGCATGCTGCTTCGCTGCATCGCACGCAGCGATTACGAGTGCTCGCATGCAGCCGGCCGTAATTAAGGCAGCTGGCGATGCGAAAAAAGATAGGCTTTAATTGTTGCGGGCTTTTTAAATCCGTGAAATCATTATTGACAAGGAGGGAGATGATTCGAGTGCACTCGTTTGACCGCCATCCCGGCGTGCGACCTAGACGGGGCGGGACGACACAGTCATAATTTCAGTTTCCCTAGTTTTCCACGGCAAGCTGGCGCGCTAAGCCATTATGCATTGAATTCCGATGACCGTCGCGCTACCTTCCCCCCATAAGTACTGTTTCCCGGCCTTCTCCAGTGCCACCGTGACCTAACTCGCCATATCCTCATAAGCCCCCACAGGCCCGACGTCGCTCGCCACGTCCGCCATGCCCCCGCCCGTCCGCGGTAAACAACGCTGGAGGCGGTCACCGCCGGAACTAGTGTTCAGTTTTTCACCGGAAGGCAGACGGAGGGAGGAGGCATTCTATCTGTCTTTAGATAGCAATGCGCAGATCGAGGAGTTGTTGGAGCACGACTGCATGGCGGAGGAGCAGGAGTTGTTGGAGCGGGACCGCCCGACGGAGGAGCAGTGTATCACCGATTTGCGCCGCCAGCGGGACATGGAGCAGCAACGCACCGACGCTCTGAGTCGCGAGCAGAGCGCCCGCAAGAATCGGGCCGACCACGTGGAGGCCGGCGCCAACAAATAGCCGGAGGCTGTCAGACGCACGCTGCGTTCATGACGCCGATTTTTACTACCAGCTCGTCAAGTGGGTTTCCGCTTGGAAGACGAAGCCGGTGGACCACGCCCGGCATGGAAAGGGCAACGCGGCGAGCAAGACGCTTCTATCGCACCTCCGGCAAGTCCGGTGGTAGCGGGACGCGCTGCCGGCGTTTAAGCGTGTACCACGAGATAGCGGCGGCATCGTCTAGTTAGCTAAGAGTAAGTTAGTACTTGTCTAGTGGGAGTAGATAGTTAACTTGGCTATGATGGTTGTCAACGTGGAAGTTCGATTACTCTATATGTGGATCGGACACATTACTTTGCTCTGAATGTTGAACTTTCGGTTTGAACGTATGGAATGGGTTGTTATTTTTTTAAATGGGTTGTATTTGTCCTCCACGGGTTTAGAGGCTGACTTGTGGGCCTAGCAAGTTGATGCGTACACAATCAGGAGATGATTATGCGATGGAGAGGATGATGAGGGACCCTCCAAGGTCATGGCAGTATGCAAGCAAGTGCCTCCTTATTTCGAGCCAATAAAAAAATGGCTCCTCCTAGTGGATTTCTGACATCTGGGTCCCATGCCATTGTCAACGTAGTCAATAAACGAGAGAATTACTGTGAGCGGCTGACACCAGGGACCCAGCAGCTCGCCCGGTTATTTTTGTTTTGGGTTAATTTGATAAATGCCTCCGAGAAATGCCACTGCAATTTCCAAACTTTGAAAAATGCCATTTCATGCCATTTCTAGTGGCATTTTTCGAAGTCTGGAGTGGCGTTTTTCAAAGTTTGCAAACTGAAGTGCCGTTTTTCAAAGTTTGCAAAAATTGCAGTGGCATTTTTCAAAGTTTAGAAATTGCAGTGAAATTTTTATGAATCGCCATAATTGGAGTGGAATTTATCTAATTTGTTTTTGAGACGAAAGCAGGGTGTCAACTGGGCTGTGCGGGACACTCTGGCCTGTCTAGACAGCCTTTTCTTTTATGTTTACCACAGACCAGCCCAGTAGTTTTTTTTCTTTTTGAAAATGGCTAGCCCAGTTTTTTGTGATTTGTCAAGTAAGTCGCTTTATCAGGCCTGTTGGGCTGCAAATCTTTCAAGACGAGGAGAGCTTTATTCAGCTGGCCGAGAAAATGGCCTATCAGTAATGAGAAATGGGTTGTACATTTTTAAAACACATCAAACCGGCAATTAGTTTCAAATACCTTTTTTTCATTTTGAGATTTTAAATTGCATTGATTTTTATGCGTGGACAATTTATTGGATTTTATATTGATATACATTTATTTTTTTAATCAGTCTGAATGTGACTCGAAATTTTGGGATTAAAAATAGTTCAGACCGCACCGACATATGCAAATTTTCGTATAATTTTTTAACCGTGGCCACAATATGGGCTGTAATGCTAAAAAAAATGGGCTCCAAAAAACCCCGTAAGAATTAGCAAATGGGATGTAAACTACTTGAAATAATGGCAGATGGGATGTATGTTGTTTTCCACAGATTTGAGGCTTTCCACACATGGCCTGTATACTGTTGGATGTCCATCCAACAGCCGTCGTGCTTCTTCAATCTCTGCTCTTCCTGCTCCAGCCGCTCAAACAAGCGCCTGCGGGACTGCCTGCTCCCTCCTCCCCACGGCCGGCTGTGCTGCCGCGCAGGCCTCACCGCCCCACCGTACTCCCATCGCTGGGCTAGCCATCCCTCTACTCACCCACAGTCCCACACCTGCTGTTATTCTCTGGTGACGGCAGACGAACCAGTAAACCCTCGTACTCCTCCGCGTGGGAAACAACTGCCGAGTATTCCCTGGCTCCGTGTCGTTCCCTTCCTAGGCCTCGCCGTCGTCCACCGCCCTGGTGCTCTCGGCGCGGCCTGGTCAACGTGGTCAACGACCGACATCCATCGGAAGTGGACTGTACATGGAGAGGCTGACAGCTGGGTCCACGGCCGCACGCAAGGAAATGCCTCCTTATTAGGCGCAAAATAATGATTCCTCCACCTGACAGCTAGGACCCACAGGAAGGGCCTCTGTATTTTTTCGAAAAAAACGTTCCCCCCGCTGACAGGTCGGACCCACCAGCTATATCTTCGCACACAAGGAAGTGCCTCCTTATTATGCCCAAAAAATGAATACCCCCTGCTAGCTGGGACCCACCATATTGCTGCGCTGACTTGTGGGCCTACTAAGTTGACGGGGCCGGAGGGCTTTGTCAACTTAGTCAATACTCCAGTGACCGTATGATGTCCATCCAACGGCCATAGTGCTTCTTCAACCTCTGGTCTTCTTGCTCCAGCCGCCCAAAGCAGTGCCGGTCGTGCCGCGTGCTCCTGCCTCCCGTGGCCGGGTTTGTGCTACCGCGGAGGCCTCACCGCCCCCATAATACTCCCACCACTGGCCAGGCCATCCCTCCACTCACCCACACCCCCTGTTATTCTGCGACGACGGCAGCCTCACACCGCAGCTGAACTAGTGAACGCTCGTACTCCTCTCCGCGTGGGCATCCACTGCCGCGTCTTCCCCGGCTCCGCGTCGTCCCCTTCCTAGGCCTCGCCGTCGTCCACCGCCGTGGTGCTCTCGGCGCGGCATGGTCAATGTGGTCAACGACCGACTTCCATTGGAAGAGTACTGTACGTGGAGAGGCTGACAGCTGGGTCCACGGCAGTCGCAAGGAAGTGCCTCCTTATTACGCGGAAAATAATTATTCCTCCACCTGACAACGGAGACCCACAGGACGGTCCACCAGTTTTTTTGTGAAAAAAAATCATCTCCCCGATCTTTGGGACCCACCGGACGAACCCACCGTATTTCTTGAAAAAACGTTCCCCAGCTGTCATTTCGGACCCACCGGAAGTGCCTCCTTATTATGCACAAAAAATGAATACTCCCCGGCTAGCCGGGACCCACCTTGGTGGGAGGATGACTTAATGGGCCTACTAAGTTGACGGGACGAAGGGCTTTGTCAACTTAGTCAATATGAACGATTCTAGCTCCGGTGACCGTGACGATGTCCATCCAACGACAGTAGTGCTTCTTCAACCTCTGGTCTTCTTGCTCCAAATTACCAAAGCAGCGTCGGTCGTGCCGCATGCTCTTGCCTCCCGTGGCCGGCTCTGCTGCCGCAGAGGCCTCACCGCCCCCTACTATTCCCCCCGCTGGCCAGGCCCTGCGGCGACGGCAGCCACACACCGCAGCCGAACCAGTGAACCCTCGTACTCCTCTCTACGCGGGCTTCCACTGTCGTGTCTTCCCCGGCTCCGCGCCGTCCCCTTCCTAGGCCTCGCCGTCGTCCACCGCCGTGGTGCTCTCCACGCGGCGTGGTCAACGTGGTCAAGGAACGACTTCCATCGGAAGAGTACTATACGTGGAGAGGCTGACAGCTGAGTCCACGGCCACCGCCCAGTTTTTTTGTGATTTGCCAAGTAAGTCGCTTTGTCAGGCCTGTTGGGCTGCAAATCATTCAAGGCGAGGGGAGCTTTCATTCGGCTGGTCGAGAAAATGGCCCATCAGTAATGAGAAATTGGCTGTACATTTTTAAAACACATCACACCGGCAATTAGTTTCAAATATCTTTTTTTTCATTTCAAGATTTTAAATTACATTAATTTTTATGCGTGGAGAATTTGTTGGATTTTATATTGATATACATTTATTTTTAAATCTGTTTGAATGTGAGTCGAAATTTCAGGATTAAAAACAGTTCGGACCGCTTTTGAAATATGCAAAATTTCGTATAATTTTTAACCGTGGCCACAATATGGGCTGTAATGGTAACAAAAGAATATGGGCTCCAAAAAAACCTTAAGTATTAGCAAATGGGCTGTAAATTATTAGAAATAATGGCGGATGGGTTGTATGCTGTTTTCCTGATTTGAGGCTTTCCTAAAAAAGGTTGGCCTTTAAGCAATGACTGTTGGATGTCCATCCAACGGCCGTCGTGCTTCTTCAATCTCTGCTCTTCCTGCTCCATCCGCTCAAACAAGCGCCGGAGGGACTGCCTGCTCCCTCCTCCCCGCGGCCGGCTGTTCTGCCGTGCAGGCCTCAGAGCCCCACCATACTCCCATTGCTGGCCTAGCCATCCCTCTACTCACCCACACCTGCTGTTATTCTCCGGCGACGGCAGACGAACCAGTAAACCCTCGTACAGTCGTACTCCCCTCCACGTGGGAAACAACTACCGAGTCTTCCATGTCTCCGTATCGTCCCCTTCCTAGGCCTCGCCGTCGTTCGCCGTCGTGGTGCTCTCGGCGCGGCGTGGTCAATGTGGTCAACGATCGACTTCCATCAGAAGAGTACTGTGCGTGGAGACGCTGACAGCTGGGTCCACGGTCGCAGCAAGGAAGTGCCTCCTTATTACGCGCGAAATAATTATTCCTCCACCTGACAGCAGGGACCCACCGGATGTGCCACCGTATTTTGTGAAAAAAACGTTTCCCCCCTGACTGCTCGGACCCACCAGCTACACCTTCGCACGCAAGGAAGTTCGTCCGGGCAAAAAAGAAATAAAACGATTCGCCTCCCTGACTGCTGGGACCCACCAGCTACATCTTCGCACGCAAGGAAGTGCGTCCGGGCAAAAAAAATGATTCACCCCCTGACTGCTGGGACCCATCAGCTACATCTTCGCACACAAGGAAGTGCACGGCGGTCGGGACCCACACGGTCGAAGCGCACGTGGCGTTGTCATTCTGGTCGTGAGCGGTATGCGTACATACGGGTCGTTGTAGAGGCGCCGCGTGTCGTAGTAGAGGCGTGCACGTAGCATGTACACGCACGCATTACATCGGCCAGGTGCAAGAAAGAAAATACGGTCCGCGTATGTGTACATCTGACCACCTGGTCGAACGCCTACTCGCATACGATACGGCCGGGGCTCCGTGTACATGGCTGGGTCGGAACGGAGAAATAGCGTCGTCGTCGTGTTCATGGGGAGGCAACGGAGTGCGTCGTGTTCATGGGGAGGCAACGGAATGCGTCGTGTTCATCGGGAGGCAACGGAACGCGTGAGAGCCAACCGGCTTGGACGGAACAGGTGATGGAAACGAGGCCTGGCATACCGCACAACGGAGGAAACGGACCTCCTATGTTCGAAACGGGGTCCTGTTGATCGGGAGGGGTGTGGCGTACCGCAAAACGGAGGAAACGGACCTCCTATGGTCAAAACGGGGGTCCTGTTAACCGGGAGGGGTGTGGCGTACCGCAAAACGGAGGAAACGGACAACCTACGGTCGAAACGGGGGTCCTGTTGATCGGGAGGGGTGTGGCGTACCGCAAAACGGACGAAACGGACTTGTGTTGGGCGCTATGGTCGAAAACGGGGTCCTGTTCCTCGGGAGGTGTGGCGCATCGCAAAAGCGACTCCACGGGATACTGTTCTTCTCCACCGTCGACCTCCTCCAGCCTCCACGGGCTACTGTTCATCCAGCCTCCACCGCGCGCTACTCCACCGGCTACTGTTAAACCACCCCTCCACGGGCACCCCTCCACCGTCTACTGTTCATCCAGCCCTCCACACCACGGGGTCCTGTTCAACCACACCTCCACGGCCGCCCCTCCACCGTCTACTGTTCATCCAGCCCTCCACACCACGGGGTCATGTTCATCCAGAGGCAACGCCACCGCTCACTGTTCATCCAAACCCCCCCACAACACTCACTGTTCATCCAATCGATCGGCTTGATTAGCGGTATGGCGAAGAATAACTCCGTCGGGTTGATTAACGACCATCGATCGATCGCTCGGGTTCGATAGAACGTGTAGCCTCCGGTCTGCAATCGCCGGGTTCAATTAGAGCCCAACGCCTCGCTTCGTGTTGAGTTAGAGCTAACGCCGCGACGCACGCCGCAGACGTCGTGTCTGAGAAACGCGCCGCCGCCCCCGACCTCCCACCGTAACCGGGAACTCCCCGAAATTTTCCTCCCCCTTGCTTCTACCACGGTTTTTTCCGTCATGGACGGCCCAAAGAATGTCATGCGGCTGCGTCTCCAGCCTGCCCAGGACGAAAAGCCCATTTTCTGTCATGAGTATTTGTCATAGAAGTAGGAGCCCACCACATCTATGATGATATCGGGTTTTGTCACAATTATCGTCATAGAAGTGTCATATGTATGACACAAAAAAATTTCGTTCGGCCCAAAATGTCACGGATGTGTCTTTTTTTTGAAGTGTAAGAAGGATGGCAAAGTGAACAAAGCTATATTGATAAACATGTTATTGATGTGTACTTTACTAGTGTTTGTAGCAACCCCTCGGTATTTGATACTGGTTCAGTTGCTAAGGGTAGTAACTCGAAACGGGAGTTGCAGAATGAATAGAGACTAGTTAAGGGTGAAGTGACAATGTGTGTTGGAAGTGGTTCCAAGATTGATATGATCATCATCGCACACTCCCTATACTTTCAGGATTAGTGTTAAACCTAAATAAATGCTATTTGGTGTTTGCGTTGAGCTTGAATATGATTTGATTATGTTTATTGCAATATGTTTATTTATTTAAAGTCAGAGAATAATTGTTGTTCTGTTTACATGAATAAAACCTTTGATGGTCATACACCCAATGAAAATAGTTTGTTGGATCTCGATCATAGTGATACACATATTCATAATATTGAAGCCAAAAGATGCAAAGTTAATAATGATAGTGCAACTTATTTGTGGCACTGCCGTTTAGGTCATATTGGTGTAAAGCGCATGAAGAAACTCCATGCTGATGGGTATTTGGAAGCACTTGATTATGAATTATTTGATGCTCGCGAACCATGCCTCATGGGTAAGATGACTAAAACTCCGTTCTCCGGAACAATGGAGCGAGCTACTGACTTATTGGAAATAATATATACCGATGTATGCGATCCGACGAGTGTTAAGGCTCGCAGCGGGTATCATTATTTTCTGACCTTCACAGATGATTTGAGCAGATATGGGTATATCTACTTATTGAAACACAAGTCTGAAACATTTGAAAAGTTCAAAGAATTTCAGAGTGAAGTGGAGAATCATCGTAACGAGAAAATAAAGTTTCTACGATCTGATCACGGAGGCGAATGTTTGAGTTATGAGTATGGCATTTAATTAAAACAATGTGGAATAGTTTCACAAACTCATGCCACCTGGAACACCACAACGTAATGGTGTGTCCAAACGTCATAACAGTACTTTATTAAGATGTGGTACAATCTATGATGTCTCTTACCGATTTACCACTATCGTTTTAGGGTTATGCATTAGAGACAACTGCATTCACATTAAATAGGGCACCATCTAAATCTGTTGAGGCGACACCGTATGAACTGTGGTTTGGCAAGAAACCTAAGCTGTCGTTTCTTAAAGTTTGGGGCTGCGATACTTATGTGAAAAAGCTTCAACCTGATAAGCTCGAACCCAAATCAGAGAAATGTGTCTTCATAGGATACCCAAAGGAGACTGTTGGGTACTGATGACCCACAAGTATAGGGGATCTATCGTAGTCCTTTTGATAAGTAAGAGTGTCGAACCCAACGAGGAAGCGAAGGAAATGATAAGCGGTTTTCAAAGAAGGTATTCTCTGCAAATCTTGAAATAAGTGGTAACAGATAGTTTTGTGATAGGATAATTTGTAACGAGCAACAAGTAACAAAATTAAATAAAGTGCAGCAAGGTGGCCCAATCCTTTTTGTAGCTAAGGACAAGCCTGGACAAACTCTTATAATAGGAAAAGCGCTCCCGAGGACACATGGGAATATCGTCAAGCTAGTTTTCATCATGTTCATATGATTCGCGTTCGATACGTTGATAATTTGATATGTGGGTGGACCGGTGCTTGGGTGCTGTTCTTACTTGAACAAGCATCCCACTTATGATTAACCTCTATTGCAAGCATCTGCAACTACAACAAAAGTATTAAGGTAAACCTAACCATAGCATGAAACATATGGATCCAAATCAGCCCTTACGAAGCAACGCATAAACTAGGGTTTAAGCTTACATCACTCTAGCAACCCATCATCTACTTATTACTTCCCAATGCCTTCCTCTAGGCCCAAATAATGGTGAAGTGTTATGTAGTCGACGTTCACATAAAACCACTAGAGGCTAGACAACATACATCTCATCAAAGTATCGAACGAATACCAAAGTCACATGACTATTAATAGCAAGACTTCTCCCATGTCCTCAGGAACAAACGTAACTACTCACAAAGCATATTCATGTTCATAATCAGAGGGGTTTTAATATGCATAAAGGATCTGAACATATGATCTTCCACCAAATAAACCAACTAGCACCAACTACAAGGAGTAATCAACACTACTAGCAACCTACTAGTACCAATCCCGGACTTAGAGACAAGAATTGGATACAAGAGATGAACTAGGGTTGAGATGAGATGGTGTTGGTGAAGATGTTGATGGAGATTGCCCTCTCCCGATGAGAGGAGCGTTGGTGATGATTTCCCCCTCCCGGAGGGAAGTGTCCTAGGCAGAACAGCTCTACCGGAGCCCTAGATTGGTTCCGCCAAGGTTCCTCCTCGTGGCAGCAGAGTTTCGTCCTGAAAGGTTGCTTCTGATTTTTTTCTTGACAAAAGACCTCATATAGCAGAAGATGGGCATCGGAGAGCCACCAGGGGGCCCACGAGGTAGGGGGCGCGCCCTAGGGGGGGGGGGCGCCCACCACCCTCGTGGACAGGGTGTGGGCCCCCTGGCCTTCATCTTTGGCGAGGATTTTTTATTATTTATTGTAAGATATTCCATGGAGTTTCAGGACTTTTGGAGTTGTGCAGAATAGGTCTCTAATATTTGCTCCTTTTCCAGCCCAGAATTCCAGCTGCCGGCATTCTCCCTCCTTATGTAAACCTTGTAAAATAAGAGAGAATAGGCATAAGTATTGTGACATAACGTGTAACAACAGCCCATAATGCAATAAATATTGATATAAAAGCATGATGCAAAATGGACGTATCAGGTACACCTTCTATCACAGATCTGAAGGCAAGATATTCGTTCTAAGAATGGGTCCTTTCTAGAGAAGGAGTTTCTCTCGAAAGAAGTGAGTGTGAGGAAAGTAGAACTTGATAAGGTAATTGTACCTTCTCCCGAATTGGAAAGTAGTTCATCACAGAAATCAGTTCCAGTGATTCCTACACCAATTAGTGAGGAAGCTAATGATGATGATCATGAAACTTCAGATCAAGTTACTACCGAACCTCGTAGGTCAACTAGAGTAAGATCCGCACCAGAGTGGTACGGTAACCCTGTTCTGGAAGTCATGTTACTAGACCATGACGAACCTACGAACTATTAGGAAGCGATGATGAGCCCAGATTCCGACAGATGGCCCGAGGCCATGAAATCTGAGATAGGATCCATGCATGAGAACAAAGTGTGGACTTTGGTGGACTTGCCCGATAATCGGCAAGCCATTGAGAATAAATGGATCTTCAAGAGGAAGACGGACGCTGATGGTAGTGTTACTATCTACAAAGCTCGACTTGTCGCAAAAGGTTTTCGACAAGTTCAAGGTGTTGACTACGATGAGATTTTCTCACTTGTAGCGATGCTTAAGTCTGTCCGAATCATGTTAGCGATTGCCAATTTTTTTGAAATCTAGCAAATGGATAACAAAACTGCATTCCTCAGTGGATTTACTAAAGAAGAATTGTATATGATGCAACCAGAAGGTTTTGTCGATCATAAAGGTGCTGACAAAGTGTGCAAACTCCAGCGATCCATCTGTGGACTGGTGCAAGCATCTCGGAGTTGGAATATACGCTTTGGTGAGTTGATCAAAGCATATAGTTTTGTACAGACTTACGGTGGAGCCTGTATTTACAAGAAAGTGAGTGGGAGCACTACAGCCTTTCTGATAAGTATATGTGAATGACATATTGTTGATCGGAAATAATGTAGAATTTTTCTGGAAAGCCTAAAGGAGAATTTGAAAGGAGTTTTTTCAAAGAAAGACCTCAGTGAAGCTGCTTACATTTTGGGCATCAAGATCTATAGAGATAGATTAAGACGCTTGATATGATTTTTCAATGAGTACATACCTTGACAAGATTTTGAAGTAGTTCAAAAATAGAACAATCAAAGAAGGAGTTCTTTCTTGTATTGCAAGGTGTAAAGTAGAGTAAGACTCAAAACCCGACCACGGCAGAAAATAGAAAAAGAGAATGAAAGTCATTCCCTATGCCTCAGCCATAGTTCTATAAAGTATGCTATGTTGTGTACCCGCCCTATTGTGTACCTTGCCATGAGTTTGGCAAGGGGGTACAATAGTGATCCAGGAGTGGATCACTGGACAGCGGTCAAAGTTATCCTTAGTTACCTAAGAGGACTAAGGAAATATTTCTCGGTTATGGAGGTGATAAATAGTTCGTCGTAAAGAGTTACGTCGATGCAAGCTTTGACACCGATCTGGATGACTCTAAGTCTCGATCTAGATACATATTGAAAGTGGGAGCAATTAGCTAGAGTAGCTCCATGCAGAGTATCGTAGACATAGAAATTTGCAAAAATACATACGGATCTGAATGTTGTAGACCCGTAGACTAAAAATTTCTCTCACAGGCAAAACATGATCATACCTTACTACTCTTGGGTGTTAATCACATAGCGATGTGAACTAGATTATTGACTCTAGTAAACCTTTTGAGTGTTGGTCACATGGCGATGTGAACTATGGGTGTTAATCACATAAAGATGTGAACTATTGGTGTTAAATCACATGGCAATGTGAAGTAGATTATTGACTCTAGTGCAAGTCGGAGACTGAAGGAAATATGCCCTAGAGGCAATAATAAAGTTATAATTTATTTCCTTATATCATGATAAATGTTTATTATTCATGCTAGAATTGTATTAACCGGAAACTTAGTACATGTGTGAATACATAGACAAAATAGAGTGTCACTAGTATGCCTCTACTTGACTAGCTTGTTTATCAAAGATGGTTATGTTTCCTGACCATAGACATGTGTTGTCATTTGATGAACGGGATCACATCATTAGGAGAATGATGTGATGGACAAGACCCTTTCGTTAGCTCAGCATTTTGATCATTACAGTTTCATTGCTATTGCTTTCTTCATGACTTATACATGTTCCTCAGACTATGAGATTATGCAACTCCCAAATACCGGAGGAACACCTTGTGTGCTATCAAACGTCACAACGTAACTGGGTGATTATAAAGATGCTCTACAGGTGTCTCCGAAAGTGTTTGTTGAGTTGGCATAGATCAAGATTAGGATTTGTCACTCCGTGTATCGGAGAGGTATCTCTGGGCCCTCTCGGTAATGCAATTCACTAAAAGCCTTGCAAGCATTGTGACTAATGAGTTAGTTACGGGATGATGCATTACCGAACGAGTAAAGAGAGTTGCCGGTAACGAGATTGAACTAGGTATGAGGATACCGATGATCGAATCTCGGGCAAGTAACATACCGATGACAAAGGGAACAACATATGTTGTTATGCGGTTTGACTGATAAAGATCTTCGTAGAATATGTACGAGCCAATATGAGCATCTAGGTTCCGCTATTGGTTATTAACCGGAGATGTGTCTCGGTCATGTCTACATAGTTCTCAAACCCGTAGGGTCCGCACGCTTAACGTTCGATGACGATTTGTATTATGAGTTATGTGATTTGATGACCGTAGTTTGTTCGGAGTCCCGGATGAGATCACGGACATGACGAGGAGTCTCGAAATGCTCGAGAGGTAAAGATTCATATATTGGAAGGCTATATTCGGACACCGAAAGTGTTCCGGGTGATACCAGGTCACCGGTTCCGGGCAACCCCCGGCAAAAATATGGGCTTAATGGGCCAAGTAAGGGAACACACCAGCCCACAAGGGGCTGGTGTGCCCCCTATAGGGCCAGCCACATGGGGAGAAAGGGAAAGGAGAGGAGGAAAAGGAAAGTATGAAGTAGGACCCCTACTTCCTTCTCCTCCCCCATCCTTCCTTTCCCCCTTGTTCAAATATGGTAGGAGGGGGGCCGAATTGGACTAGGGGCCCAAGTAGGATTCCTCCTACTTGGGCGCGCCCTAGGCTGCCTCCCTCCCTCTCCCTCCTTTATATACGTGGGGAGGGCACCCCTAGACACACAAGTTGATTGTTTAGCCGTGTGCGGTGCCCCCCTCCATCATATTCCACCTCGATCATATCGTCGTAGTGCTTAGGCGAAGCCCTACGCCGGTAACTTCATCATCACGCCGTCGTGCTGATGAAACTCTCCCTCGACCTCAGCTGGATCTAGTGTTCGTGGGACGTCACCGAGCTGAACGTGTGCAGATCGCAGAGGTGCCGTACCTTCGGTGCTATGATCGGTCGGATCGTGAATACATACGACTACATCAACCGCGTTGTCATAACACTTCCGCTTACGGTCTACGAGGGTACGTGGACAACACTCTCCCCTCTCGTTGCTATGCATCACCTAGATAGATCTTGCGTGCGCGTAGGAATTTTTTTGAAATTACTGCGTTCCCCAACAATTGCTTATGATGTGCCTCACTGAGACAGGGATTTATGTCACAACAGTGAGAGATGTAAGAGAGACTTAATGCAGATTTCACATATTATTTTTTTGGAAAAGGAGGCAAAACCCCCGGCCTCTGCATCAATCGATGCATGCAGCCATCTTACTAAAGATAAAGTAACATAGTCTTTGGGTCACTAGGGGCCCATAATCATAGTGAAAAACGAAATAAAACATAAAAAAGATGCCACATCCGGTGCAACAGATCAGGCTGCGACGCCTATAAACCTAACCTATTATCAGCACGCCATACTAATCGACTGAAGAAAGCCCGTGCTACCATCTCCCAACGGTTGCACCCAATAACCAAAAGCTCCCTCGAGTCCACATGAGTGAGTAATGACCACATACAGATCCACGATGTAGCTCTGTAGATAACATGCAAAAATTCATGAAGTTTGTCCCATTAAAAATCAAATCATTTTTAGTATTCCATATCACCGATAGTAGTGCACATATCCCTATCCGAATATGTTTCGCTGTATTTAAGTCTACTCCATTGAGCCACGTCCCAAATAACGTGTTTATGCTCGTTGGGGGATGGACATTAAAAGCTATATGAATTGAGCGCCATAATGATTTTGCAAGTGGACACTCGAGAAAGAGGTGTTTAATCGTTTCATTGTGATCACAAAAACAACATCTGGAGTTACGATCCAACTTTCTTTTAAGAAAGTTATGTTTGGTTAAAATGACTCCTTTGTGAACGAACCACATGAAAATCTTTATTCGGAGCGGAACTTTAATCTTCCGTATGTGCAAATACCTAGATAGCGGCCCTGAATCAATTAAGTCCCGATACATAGATTTCACTGAAAAGATCCCGGTAGCAACTAACTTATAGTGAATCGTATCCTCATGGTCCTATAGTTGAACTTCCATCAACCTGCGGACAAGGTGCAACCATGCGTTCCACCGTTCCCCTACTAGGGATCTCCTAAATTAGATATTAAGCGGTGCCGAATTTAATGTTGTGGCAACATAGTCATCTTTTCGTTGCACAATATTATATAGTGATGGATATTGTAGAGCCAGAGGCATCTCCCCTACCCGAGTTAATTGCATAAAACCACCACATTTCGGGCTTCTTCTGCAGAAAACCACCTGGTCCCTAATCATTTGTAAAAATCACCGCACATTCAGTAAACCTTTTGCAAAAAGCAGTAATCAGACAATTTACCCCGTTTAATCACTTTCTGACAAGTGGGGTCGGAATGTAAGGAGCTGATTTGGCAACATATTAACACACATACCCCTACATCTAAAAGAAAAACGCAATTAGGCCCTCCCCTTGTGGATATCCTCGAGCAGTCCAAATACCCCAAAGCCCTTGACCGTCGGCGCGCTGCTGTCCGGTCGGCATCGCTCCTCCGTTGTCAGACACACCCCTCCCATCGCTGGAGACCACTGCCAGCGCGGCCGCGCCCGTCTTCTTACTCGCGGCGACAAAGAAGTGGAAGGAGGATAACCTCCATACTCGCGGCCGCGAGGCCGTTCTCCGGCGCGCGCTCGCTCCACCAGCCCTGCCATCTGCCGGAAGCAGTGCAAGTGCAGCTGCAGCTCGGGGCCTTGAAGGCCGGCGGCGCTCCCATAGGCCCTGTCGTGGCCGCGCCTCAGCTATCTGTCGGGGACGCCCAGGCCCTGCTGTGGCCGTGCCTCGGCCATCTCTCGGGGACGCCTAGGCCGCTCGACGCCCAGGAGCGTGCTGCCGGCTCCAGGGGAGCAGAGGATAGGTGCCCCACCACCCTGTCGCCTCCTCATCGTGGATCCAGGAGCTCACCGCCGCCCAGACCGAGCTCCGATGGCCGCCACACCCTGGATCGATGTTGTGGGGCGCGCTAGAGGACCAGATGGCGCGGCTCAAGAGCGTGCGGAGGCTCGTGGCGACAGTGCACCGCTGGCTATTGCGTTCGCGAAGATGGCCGGCGCTTGCGGGGACATGATAACCCGCAAGTGTAGGGGATCGCAACAGCTTTCGAGGGTAGAGTATTCAACCCAAATTTATTGATTCGACACAAGGGGAGCCAAAGAATATTCTCAAGTATTAGCAACTGAGTTGTCAATTCAGCCACACCTGGATAACTTAATATCTACAACAAAGTATTTAGTAGCAAAGTAATATGATAGTAGTGGTAACGATAACAAAAGAGTAATGAAAGCAAAAGTAATATTTTTGGTGTTTTTAGTGATTATAACAGTAGCAACGGGAAAGTAAATAAGCGTAAACCAGTAGATGAAAAACTCGTAGGCATTGGATCGGTGATGGATAATTATGCGGGATCACGGTTCATCATGTAACAGTCATAACATAGGGTGACATAGAACTAGCTCCAATTCATCAATGTAATGTAGGCATGTATTCCAAATATAATCATACATGCTTATGGAAAAGAACTTGCATGACATCTTTTGTCCTACCCTCCCGTGGCAGCGGGGTCCTAATGGAAACTAAGGGATATTAAGGCCTCATTTTAATAGAGAACTGGAACAAAGCATTAGCACATAGTGAATACAGGAACTCGTCAAACTATGGTCATCACCGGGAGTGGTCCCGATTATTGTCACTTCGGGGTTGCCGGATCATAACACATAGTAGATGACTATAGACTTGCAAGATAGGATCAAGAACTCACATATATTCATGAAAACATAATAGGTTCAGATCTGAAATCATCGCACTCGGGACCTAGTGACAAGCATTAAGTATAGCAAAGTCATAACAACATCAGTCTCAGAACATAATGGATACTAGGGATCAAACCCTAACAAAACTAATCGATTACATGATAGATCTCATCCAACCCATCACCGTCCAGCAAGCCTACGATGGAATTACTCACGCACGGCGGTGAGCATCATGAAATTGGTGATGGAGGATGGTTGATGATGACGACAGTGACGAATCCCCCTCTCCGGAGCCCCGAACGGACTCCAGATCAGCCCTCCCGAGAGGTTTTATGCTTGGCGGTGGATCGTATCATAAAACGCGATGATTTCTTCTTGATTTTTGTCTCCCCGAAAGCAAATATATAGAGTCGAAGTTGGCGTCGGAGGAGCTCCAGGGGGCCCACGAGGTAGGGGGCGCGCCCTAGGGGGGGCGCCCCCCACCCTCGTGGACATGGTGTGGGCCCCCTGGTCTTCATCTTTGGCAAGGATTTTTTATTATTTTTAACTAGATGTTCCGTGGAGTTTCAGGTCATTCCGAGAACTTTTGTTTTCTGCACATAAAACAACATCATGGCAATTCTGCTGAAAAACAGCGTCGATGCAGGGTTAGTTCCATTCAAATCATGCAAGTTAGAGTCCAAAACAAGGGCAAAAGTGTTTCGAAAAGTAGATACGACGAAGACGTATCAACTCCCCCAAGCTTAAATCTTTGCTTGTCCTCAAGCAATTCAGTTGACAAACTGAAAGTGATAAATAAAAACTTTTACAAACTCTGTTTGCTCTTGTTGTTGTAAATATGTAAAGCCAGCATTCAAGTTTTTAGCAAATATTATAACTAACTACATTTGCAATAATTCTGAGGTCTCATGATTACTCATATCAATAGCACAATCAGCTAGCGAGAAATAATAATAAATCTCGAATGACAACACTTTCTCAAAACAATCATAATATGATATGACAAAATGGTATCTCGCTAGCCCTTTCTGAGACCGCAAAACATAAATTTAGAGCACCTTTAAAGATCAAGGACTGACTAGATATTGTAATTCATGGTAAAATAGATCCAGTCATAGTCATACCCAATTATAAATTAAAAGTAATGAATGCAAATGACAGTTGTGCTCTCCAGCTAATGCTTTTTAATAAGATGGTGATGACTCAACATAAAAGTAAATAGATAGGCCCTTCGCAGAGGGAAGCAGGGTTGTAGAGGTGCCAGAGCTCGGTTTTGAAATAGAGATAAATAATATTTTGAGCGGTATACTTTCATTGTCAACATAAAAACTAAGAGATGGCGATATCTTCCATGCTACACACATTATAGGCGGTTCCCAAACAGAATGGTAAAGTTTATACTCCCCCTCCACCAACAAGCATCAATCCATGACTTGCTCGAAACAGCGAGTGTCTCCAACTAGCAACAGTCCCAGGGGGAGTTTTGTTTGCAATTATTTTGATTTAGTTTGCATAAAGCATGGGACTGGGCATCCCGGTGACCAGCCATTTTCTCGTGAGTGAGGAGAGAAGTCCACTCCTCTTGAGAATAACCCGCCTAACATGGAAGATAAGGGCAGCCCTAGTTGATACATGAGCTATTCGAGCATACAAAATAGAATGTTAATTTGAAGGTTTAGAGTTTGGCACATACAAATTTACTTGGAACGGCAGGTAGATACCGTATATAGGTAGATATGGTGGACTCATATGGAATAACTTTGGGGTTTAAGGGATTGGATGCACAAGCAGTATTCCCGCTTAGTACAGGTGAAGGCTAGCAAAAGACTGGGAAGCGACCAACTACAGAGCGACAACTGTCATGAACATGCATTAAAATTAATAAACATTGGATGCAAGCATGAGTAGGATATAATCCACCATGAACATAAATATCGTGAAGGCTATGTTGATTTTGTTTCAACTACATGTGTGAACATGTGCCAAGTCAAGTCACTTAAATCATTCAAAGGAGGATACCACCCCATCATACCACATCACAACCATTTTAATAGCTAATCAAGCATGGCATAAGCAACTATGATCTCTAATTGTCATTGCAAACATGTTTATTCATAATAAGCTGAATCAAGACCAATGAACTCATCATATTTACAAAAACAAGAGAGGTCGAGTTCATACCAGCTTTTCTCATCTCAGTCAGTCCATCATATATCATCATAATTGCCTTTCACTTGCACGACCGAACAGTGTGAATAATAATAAGAGTGCACGTGCATTGGACTAAGCTGGAATCTGCGAGCATTCAAGGCAATATGGGCTCTTGGTTAAATCAACAATAATGCACATAAGAGCCACTTCAACAATTTAATCATGGTCTTCTCCTATCGACCCCCAAAGAAAAGAAAAGAAATAAAACTATTTACACGGGAAAGCTCCCAACAAGCAAAAAGAAGAACGAGAAATATTTCTAGGTTTTCTTTTAGTTTATTACTACTACAGCAGGAGAGGTAAACTATTACTAATTTTTTTTGGTTTTTCTTAAGGTTTATCAAACACACAATAAGAAAGCAAGAAAAACAAAATAAACTAGCATGGATATTACAGTGAAAAAGTATGAGCACCGACATCTAGCAATGAGTGTGTGAACATAAATGTAATGTCGATGAGAAATACATACTCTCCCAAGCTTAGGCTTTTGGCCTAAGTTGGTTCATTGCCAGGGATAGCCTGGCGGATACCCATAGGTGTAGCTGGGGTCGTACTGCGATGCAGCGACTATCGCTGCCTGAGCTACAGCGTGGCGTCGGGCTGCCTCTGCTCTCCTCTCGTACTCATCTGCCTCCTCTCTAGTAATAACATATCTTCCTTTTGTCTGAGAATCAAAGAAGGAAGGAGCAGGGAGAGTAATACGGACAACATGTCGTTTGTCAAAGATTAGTCGATATAAGATAGGCGATTCATTCCTCTCGACAAACTGGTGGGAGGCCATAGAATTAAAATCTAAATAGGCAGGAGGCAACTCCATATCACCCTCATGAACGTCCACCTCAAGAAAATTAGCTAAGCGGGTTGCATAAATTCCTCCAAAGAAATCTCCATTATATCTATTATGATGCAACCTACGTGCTACAATGGCTCCCATATGATAAGATTGGTCTCCTAACACAACACTCCTAAGAATACTGAGATCAGGGACATACATGTGACATGCTTCATCCTTAGCATTTATGCACCTACCTATGAAGAGAGCAAAATAATGTATAACAGGAAAGTGAATGCTCCCTATGGTAGCTTGTGTTATATCTCTAGATTCCCCTACAGTTATATCAGCAAGAAAGTCTCTAAATTCAGATTTACAGGGATCACTAGCGCTACCCCATTGTGGAAGTTTGCCTGTAGAAGTAAAATCCTCTAAGTCCATGGTATAAGATTTGTCATAAAGATCAAACATGACAGTAGGAGAATTACACGAAGATGAAAATTCAAACCTCCTCACAAATGAGCTAGTTAGTTGATGGTACTGTGGGCATTTGTCTGCCTCAAAATCCACAAGATCGGCGTTACGCAAATATGCGTTAAATTCCTCTTTGATTCCCGCTCGATCCATAAAATTTTCTAAAGGCCATTCACAGGGACGCACTGGAGCATCCCTGGGTGGCTCCTCATCAGCATCACGCACTGCAAGCCTGGATCCTTGCTTCCTAGAAGAACCTCCTTGGAACATTTTCCTAAGCATATTGCTTCCTCTGAAAAATTTCCGAAATTTTTAGTAACTTCAAACAAAAGTGAACCAAGCTCAACAAAATTGATAGCAACTACTCCTACAAGTGCCTAGAGCCTATATCTAGCATTAGAACTACTTGGAACCATATAAATTTGACATGCAAGCTCAAGAACATGGTCACCTATGCAAAACAAATTTGCAATGAATAAAGCACTAGAGCAAAAACTAATTGGACCAATGAAGGAGTCACATACCAAGGAGCAATCTCCCAAAGCAGTTTTGTGAGAGGTGCTTTGAGCAAGGAGATCGAAAATCACAGCAAAGTGAGCTAGAACTCGTGCTTGAACCAGATATTCGTGTTTGTGGGAGCAAGAAGGACAAGATGGGTGCAGGAATAAGTGGAGGAGGGCCACCGTGGGCCCACGAGGCAGGGGGGCGCGCCCTCCACCCTCGTGGCCAGGTGGCAGCTCCCCCCGCAGTGCTTTCAGTACCATAAATCCTCAAATATTCCCAAAAAATCATATTAAATTGGCATGGCATTTGGAGGACTTTTATTTTCGGGGTATTTTTATATTGCACGGATAAATCAGAAAGCAGACAGAAAAATATTATCTTTACTTTATTTCAACTAAATAACATAAAGTATAAAAAGGGTACAGAAGGTTGTGCCTTCTAGTTTCATCCATCTCATGCTCATCAAAAGGAATCCACTAACAAGGTTGATCAGGTCTTGTTAATAAACTCATTCCGATTAACATGGAACCGGAGAAATTTGAATAACACTATGTTACCTCAACGGGATATGCACATCCCCTATAATAATTATATCATATTTATTCTTGAAAGCATGAAGAGGAAATTCAAAACCTCCAAATATAATCGATGGAATTTTTCCAATAGAATTGATACTATGAACTTGAGGTTGTTTCCTCGGAAAGTTTACCGTATGCTCATTACCATTAACATAAAAAGTGACATTGCCTTTGTTGCAATCAATAACAGCCCCTGCAGTATTCAAAAAGGGTCTTCCAAGAATAATAGACATACTATCGTCCTCGGGAATATCAAGAATAACAAAGTCCGTTAAAATAGTAACGTTTGCAACCACAACAGGCACATCCTCACAAATACCGACAGGTATACCAGTTGATTTATCAGCCATTTGCAAAGATATTTCAGTAGGTGTCAACTTATTCAAGTCAAGTCTACGATATAAAGAGAGAGGCATAACACTAACACCGGCCCCAAGATCACATAAAGCAGTTTTAACATAGTTTCTTTTAATGGAGCATGGTATAGTAGGTACTCCTGGATCTCCAAGTTTCTTTTGGTATTCCACACTCATAAGTATAATTAGCAAGCATGGTGGAAATTTCAGCTTCCGGTATCTTTCTTTTATTAGTAACAATATCTTTCATATACTTAGCATAAGGATTCATTTTGAGCAAATCAGTTAACCGCATACGCAAAAAGATGGGTCTAATCATTTCAGCAAAGCGCTCAAAATCCTCATCATCCTTTTTCTTGGATGGTTTGGGAGGAAAAGGCATGGGTCTCTGAACCCATGGTTCTCTTTCTTTACCATGTTTCCTAGCAACAAAGTCTCTCTTGTCATAACGTTGATTCTTTGATTGTGGGTTATCAAGATCAACAGCAGGTTCAATTTCTACATTATTATCATTACTAGGTTGAGCATCATCATTAACATTTTCACTAGGTTCATGTTCATTACCAGATTGTGTTTCAGCATCAGAGATAGATATATCATTAGGATTCTCAAGTGGTTCAACAATAGGTTCGCTAGAAGTTTGCAGAGTCCTATCATTTTTCTTTTTCTTCCTTTTAGAAGAACTAGGTACATCAATATTATTTCTCTTGAGAATCTTGCTCAATTCTCTTAGGGTGGCCTTCAGGATACAAAGGTTCCTGAGTCATTCTACCAGTTCTAGTAGCCACTCTAACAGCATAATCATTTTTCTTACTATTCATTTCATTGAGCAAATCACTTTGAGCTTTAAGTACTTGTTCTACTTGAGTGGTAACAATATAAGCATGTTTGCTAACAAGTTTAAGTTCACCTCTAACATTAGCCATATAATCACCCAAGTGTTTAATCATATAAGCATTTTATTTTAATGGTCTACCAAAATAAGCATTGAAATCTTCTTGCTTAACAATAAAATTATCAAACTCATCAAAGCATTGTCTAGCAGACTTATAGTGAGGAATATCACCTTCATCAAATCTATAGAGAGAATTTACCTTTACTACCTGTGTCGGGTTATAAAGACCAGGAGGTTCTTCAATAGGTAAAGGATTAAGATCATATGTTTCTTCAACAAAGTGTAGATTAAGACCATGTATTTCTTCAATAGGAGGTAAATTCTTAACATCTTCAAATTTTTAATACCCTTTTCTTTCACAGATTTCTTTGCCTCTTGCATATCTTCGTGGATCGAGAAATAGAACACCTCTCTTCTTCGGAGTTGGTTTAGGAATAGGCTCGGGAATTGGAGCAGGAGCCGCTCGGGAGGTGCCCAATTATTTTCATTTGTCAACATATTATTCAATAGGATTTCAGCCTCATCCGGTGTTCTTTCCTGAAAAGAGAACCGGCACAACTATCCGTGTAATCTCTGGAAGCATCTGTTAGTCCATTATAAAAGATATCAAGTATTTCATTTTTCTTAAGAGGATGATCAGCAAAGCATTAAGTAACTTGAGAAGCCTCCCAAGCTTGTGGGAGACTCTCTTCTTTAATTTGTACAAAGTTGTATATTTCCTTTAAAGCAGCTTGTTTCTTATGAGCAAGGAAATATTTAGCGTAGAAGTAATAAATCATATCACGGGACTACGCACACAACCAGGATCAAGAGAATTAAACCATATCTTAGCATCACCCTTTAATGAGAACATAAATATTTTAAGGATATAAAAGTAACGAGATCTCTCATCATTAGTGAACAGGGTGGCTATATCATTTAATTTAGTAAGATGTGCTACAACAGTTTCAGATTCATAGCCATGAAAGGGATCAGATTCAACCAAAGTAATTATATCAGGATCAACAGAGAATTCATAATCCTTATCGGCAACACAAATAGGTGAAGTAGCAAAAGCAGGGTCGGGCCTCATTCTATCATTAAGAGATTGCTTGTTCCATTTAGCTAATAACCTTCTAAGCTCATCGTTACCTTTGCAAGCTAAAATAGCAGCAGAAGCTTCTTTATCAAAAATATAACCCTCAGGAATAACAGGCATGTTTTCATCATCAATTTCATCAACATGATTAGTTTCAATAATTTCTTTCTCTCTAGCCCTAGCAATTTGTTCATCAAGAAATTCACTAAGGGGCACATCAGTATCAAGCATAGAAGTAGTTTCATCATAAGTATCATGCATAGCAGAAGTGGCATCATCAATAACATGTGACATATCAGAACGAATAGCAGAAGCAGGTTTAGGTGTCGCAAGCTTACTCAAAACAGAAGGTGAATCAAGTGCAGAGCTAGATGGCAGTTCCTTACCTCCCCTCGTAGTTGAGGGATAAATTGTTGTCTTAGCGTCTTTCAAGTTCTTCATAGTGACCAGCAAATATAAATCCCAAGTGACTCAAAGAATAGAGCTATGCTCCACAAGAACGGCGCCGTAAATTAGTCTTGATAACCCACAAGTGAAGGGGATCGCAACAGCTTACGAGGGTAGAGTATTCAACCTAAATTTATAGATACGACAAAATGGGAGCCAAAGAATATTCTCAAGTTTTATAAATTGAGTTTTCAATTCAGCCACACCTGGATAACTTAATATCTGCAAAGAAAGTATTTAGTAGCAAAGTAATATGATAGTAGTGGTAACGATAACAAAAGAGTAATGAAAGAAAAGTAATATTTTTGGTGTTTTGTAGTGATTATAACAGAGTAGCAACGGGAAAGTAAATAAGCGTAAACCAAAGAGATGAAAAACTTCGTAGGCATTGGATCGGTGATGGATAATTATGTCAGATGCGGTTCATCATGTAACAGTCATAACATAGGGTGACATAGAACTAGCTCCAATTCATCAATGTAATGTAGGCATGTATTCCAAATATAGCCATACGTGCTTATGGAAAAGAACTTGCATGACTTCTTTTGTCCTACCCTCCCGTGGCAGCGGGGTCCTAATGGAATCTAAGGGATATTAAGGCCTCATTTTAATAGAGAACTGGAACAAAGCATTAGCACATAGTGAATACATGAACTCCTCAAACTATGGTCATCACCGGGAGTGGTCCCGATTATTGTCACTTCGGGTTGCGGATCATAACATATAGTAGGTGACTATAGACTTGCAAGATATGATCAAGAACTCACATATATTCATGAAAACATAATAGGTTCAGATCTGAAATCATGGCACTTTCGGGCCCTAATGACAAGCATTAAGCATAGCAAAGTCATAGCAACATCAATCTCGAGAACATAATGGATACTAGGGATCAAACCCTAACAAAACTAACTCGATTACATGATAGATCTCATCCAACCCATCACCGCCCGGCAAGCCTACGATGGAATTACTCACGCACGGCGGTGAGCATCATGAAATTGGTGATGGAGGATGGTTGATGATGACGACGGTGACGAATCCCCCTCTCCGGAGCCCCGAACGGACTCTAGATCAGCCCTCCCGAGAGGTTTTAGGGCTTGGCGGCGGCTCCGTATCGTAAAACGTGATGATTTCTTCTCCTTGATTTTTTTCTCCCCGAAAGCAAATATATACAAATGGAGGAGCTCCTGTGGGGCCCACGAGGTAGGGGCGCTTAGGGGGCGCCCACCATCGTGGATAGGGTGGGGCCCCCGGTCTTCATCTTTGGCAAGGATTTTTATTATTGTTAACTAGATGTTCCGTGGAGTTTCAGGTCATTCCGAGAACTTTTGTTTTACGCACATAAAACAACATCATGGCAATTCTCAACAAAACAGCGTAAGTCCGGGTTAGTTCCATTCAAATCATGCAAGTTAGAGTCCAAAATAAGGGCAAAAGTGTTTGGAAAAGTAGATACGACGGAGACGTATCAGGACATCTCCTGCCGCCACGCTGCCGACCGGCAGGCGCCTGTTGCTTAGCGAGGAAGGAGATGCCCTCCGTGGGGGAGGCGGAGGGGGCTTGATTGCTTTTTCTTTTAAGATCCAGGGAGGTATATGTCAATTTGTTGACAAATCAGCTCCTTACATTCCGGCCCCACTTGTCGAAAAATGGTTAAACGGGCTAAATCACACGATCGATTGCTTTTGCAAAAGTTTCTTCGAGTCTTGGTGAGTTTTGCAGATGATTAAGGACCAGGTGGTTTTCTGCAGATGAAGCCCGAAATGTGGTGGTTTTATGCAATTAACTCCCCCTAGGCATGTATCCTCCCGGAATCTAGTAGTGGTACCTTTACCTACAATGAATCTCACCAGTTGGAAGAAGGTGACCTTTGTCCTCATTAACCCTTTTCAAAAAGGTGAGTCTGTAGGTCGAGCTGTAACCTGTGCCAAAGTCTTGGTGCGTAAGTACTTATTCCGCAAAATTTGTACCCACATACCCTCGGTCTCCATTGATAACCTGTATAGCCATTTGCTAAGCAAGCATCTGTTCTTTACCTCTAAGTTCTCGATCCCTAACCCACATGCAGATTTCACACATGTACTATATGACATGCCCTTCTCCTCTTTTGTTTTGCAGGAACATTTGTAGAACTTCTATTCACTAAATATTATTTCTCCTCTCACCTTTGATACTCGTGTTGTCCTGTTTACATGTTGCTCCTGTGGCTAGCTAAAACGTATGGAAGAGGTTACCTATAGCAGATTGTACTGACACTGCATCTCAGCACCTCAACATGACGGCTGAACAACGAAGCTCTCGGTCCTGTAGAAATAAACAAAGTTGAACAGTATACATCTCTCTCAGATTGTATAGCAGGTCTAGATGTAACCTGGAAGCTGGACTACTTTATGATAGAGTTGAACTGCTAAAGTGCATTTCCTCAATCCTTATTACCAAAACTACAGGCACATCTCACTCACCTCATGTTTTCCTCACGCAACACAACAGAAAGTTAGTAGCAACGGACAAGCCTGATATCACCGGCGCGGCGAACCGTGCCTATCAAGTATCACCCTAATTATAATAAGAAAAAGGAAAGCCAACTTAGGTTTTTGGGCTAGCTTCGAGAGCTACTGTCTCTGCATCCTGAGCTCCTTGCTGAAGTTCCCGATGAACCTCTCCGTGTTGGCAAACAGCTCCTGCCGAGTCATTTCCACGTCGAGTTTACGATCTTCCTGCTTCTCTTCGGATGCCTTCTCCTCTCTGCTGACTCGGCTGCCGTTCAGCGCGCTGAGGAAGAAGATGCTCGCCGCCGACGGGCACTTCTTCATCAGCATCGTCAGCACCACCTTCTTGGTCTTGGTCTTCAGGTCAACTATGTTACTTGCTCCAAAGGCAGGTACCGCCTGATCATCTGCGGCCGCCGTCTGGTCGTTGTGATGGACACGGACTGATCTAGCCCTCTGAAACGGTGAAGCCGCGATACTGACAGGCGTGACATCCTGACCAGTCCGGGAAGACCCGTGCCGGTCTTCGTCGGCGATAGGGTCGGAAGAGGTCATGGTGCTGCCGCGGCGCAGGAGGCCGGCCTGGATGCCCAGCGCGAGGACGATGGCGTTGAAGAGGAGATAGCAATAGGGGACCCTGAGGAAGGCAGGCACCAGCAGCACGAGAAGGAAGAGAATAAGGAGGGAGCCTAGCTTGGCCACCTGGGAGAGTAGTACTGCTGCTGGGAGCTTGAGCCGCATTATTAATCGACCAGCTTTGCCGACTTGCCAATATAGCTGGTGGTTCAGTGCCTCTATCGTTTGGAGCAACGTACGGTACCATCGGCCTAGCCCCCTGGCCATGCATATATAGGCAACATCGGATATTTTATTGCTGGTTAAGAAAATGAAATATATCTGCCACTCACGTAGAGAAACATATCTAGCTCCCTGGCCATGTATGTATGGACAAAAATCAAGACCAACTACATGCAAGTTGCCTCAAAAAAGATTTGGTGGAAGTCGATCTTTTGCCCTAACTTCTTCTCCATCCCGCTATCATCGTCTCCTCTTCCTCCTGCCCCCTTTCTCCCACCTCGACGTCGGCCGGGCGTCTGCCACCACCACCTTCATTGCCTTGCCGCTGCCCCCGTCATTCCTCTAAGTTCAGACTCTTCTCCTACATCGGTGACCCCCCCCCCCCCCCACCCGCCATCCGCACCATCAACTTCCGAGTCTCCTCCACCGGTGACACCATGGCCAACCAGGTCGTCCTTGACTGCAAGTTGCATTCTCGCTAACTTGCAAATAGCAAATGAGAGAAAAATCTGATGTTTAAATAGTGGGCTATGCCATTTAGCCATGCTTTGCTCATAAGCTATAGTAGAATTAGGACTCTGGTAAGTGCCACACGTCAGGTACGAATACATGTCAACTCCGAACGTTTTTTATGGCAAGTTTAGTGACACGAAGATGGCAACTTTCGTGCTTCAATCTGACAGAAACTTGCCGTGTGTCACTAGAATTTGCCATCCTTGCGTGGCTTAAATTGCCATCGAAAAACGTCAGGACCGGAGTGTCACGGACTTGACGTGTCGCACTTATCATTTCGCTAGAATTATAGAGAAGCTAAGCCCCATTAAGAGTTTTTGTTTAAATCATGAAAAAATAAGCATACAACACCAGACATCATATATGATATATCACATACTGACATAGACATGTTTAGTCAGAAAAAAAAAACAAAAGCATTGATCGGGCCTCAAAATTCAATAACAAAGCTTTGCCCAATTACATCATATATATACCAAAAACAAAAAGGAAGAATAAGACAAATGTAGAGATTTGTAGATCTCACTTGGGTCCCTCCTCTGACCTCAGCGGTCACCAAATCTATTTTGGTGAGGAATGAATATGATAAGGTTGTGGTTGGTTGCAAGAAGTCGTGTTTCTCTGTACGATATAAATATGGTCCGCAGCAACATGATTTCAAAAAGCCTAGATTTTTTTTGCCACAGTAGTTTACCTCCAAATTTAAGGGTGTAGCCGAAATTAGCGAGGTATTGGCGCTCAATTTGAATTTAATGTTAAAAATACTTAGCTTTAGTGGGTGTGCTCTCTATAAGCTATAGCGGCACTATAGCCGCTATTTAAAACTATGCAAAAACAGATGTTTTATATTGCTGAGGAAGAAAAAGAAACATATTGTATCTGCCACTAAAGTAGATAAATTTAAAAATACGGTTGTCGGTGCAGCGTGGGGATCATTTGTAAGAAGTACCTACCGGTTGCTCCTTTAAACTAAACTAATTAATGAGAAAAATCAAGCGTCGGCGAAACATCAAGGCTGAGTATGACTGCATGCCCAGATAGTGCACCCGCACATACTGACATACATGCCGCAAGGCAGACCGATAAGGGTTTACATACTCAAATTCGTGCATGTCATTAATGTTATTATACTTAAATCAATTGTTTGATATTTGTCTAGATACAGATGTATGTAGACACGCTTTAGTGTAAAATTAGATGCATTGAATGAATTAGCGTGTTGGGCGATGCTACAGCCGCGATCACATAGAAGAGCTTGTCAGGTCAAAATCACAACGCGCAGCCGGGCAGGCTTAGGACAAGTCATATCGCCTTGTCGGCCAAGGTTTTGAATCGATTACAATAGTACTATATTTCATGTATTAAAGGCGATTATGCTTTTAAAAGCAATTAGGACCGCGCCGTGGCGCCCTGAGCAGGGGAAGTGCATGCTGGCGCGCATGGATTCTGTTGAAACTAAATGATACCCCGCGCGTTGCTGCGAGAATTTATAGTAATAAATTGTCAAGAATAAAATTAGAAATATATGAGAATAATACTCCCCCAACACATAAACACATTCTCTTCCTATGAACGGTAGCAAAACCTAGCAACAAATGAGGATGTTTGTACATTACAGTAAGTATGTAAATTGGTGCTGCTTTTAAACATGCATGTCATCAACTTAGAACTAATATATACGGCTATTCAAAATAAATATGGATTAAGAACTCTCAGTGTCATATTTATGGGTGCTTTCATCCAATACATTGCACATCTGCATAACAGAAAGTCACTTGACAAAAAAATGCTTCTTTGTACCCCGTTATAGAAATAATCATGGCAACGTCTTCAAGCCCCATCTTTTTTTCCTAAATACCTTCAGGAAGCTAACATAGTAGTATAATGCATAGCTTTAGTATGCGACTTACCTAAAATAGGCTATCAATTCTATGTTTTTTTAAGAAGACACAGAGATTTCGTAGCAGAGCAATTCTGATTCCGATCACCCATGGGAACAATTCAAATAGGAAGAGTGGAATTAAAGAGTGGAGGTAACAGAGGGCTGGCGATGTGTACCGGCTAAGGGCCTGTAAAAAAGATTACTTAGATACTATATAGTTGCAACTTAGGAGGTATGCAGGACAAATTATTACCTCTCCGAGTGAATGTTAGTCTTGTATTTCTTCACAAAAGGTGATCGTGCTTCCTCATTGAACTGCAGTACAAAACAGCTGTGTGGTTAGCTCTGTTATGAAACAATTAATGATTAGTATGAAAATGTAAGTATACTCCACACGATAAATACATAAAAATTCAAGCAATTGCCTTAATTATACCATTATACACATGCATAAGAAACTGGCAGAGAAGGTTAACTAAGAACTGCATGCAGGACCTAAGAGACCAGACCTATATATTTACATGCATCCGAAAAATCACGCTACTCTGCACTAACAAACTGAAATTGTAATGGGAAGGCAATTAACACTGAATAACCTGTGATATGTGTTCTGCAGCTGCAACCCATGGCCTGACAACTTCAGAATTTGCAATAAGCAGGGTATTAGGGACACTACCATCTGTCTGAAAACATCTCAAGATAAAAAAATAGTTAGGAAAATAAAAATTAGGAAAAAGTTCAGAATAAGACTGCAGCAAGTAATGCATCACTCTGAAACAGCTCGAGTTAATTCGAAGCTAACACTCATTGTGTATAATCTGTACATCATAAGCATGAAAGAAGACAGCGACGTTGATACCCCTTTTAGGAAAGAAAAAAATTAATTTATGATGTACTATGCATACATCGAGTGTTTAACAACAATAGATTGAAATAGATTGACTGGGTAACTTACAGGTGGTGCTACTGGAGGGTGGCTTCTTGTTTACTCAAGACATGGGCCAAATGAATATATGTACATGAATAAACTCCCTTGGACGTCACTCGAATCAGTCAAATTGCTGCATGACATTTCAGAACATGAAAAGAGGATGAACAGTACTGGAATACACCATTTTTTTCTTCCGAAAATCAATAGTTAAATCATGGTCAGGAGTCATAACCTAGAATCGACGGTTGCTGCGGCAGCTCGAGTCCAGGGTAGTCGAGAAAACCCCTTGCCTGTACGCAACAATCGTGTGCCGCTGCCTATCCTCCACTGGCCTCGCCTTGTAGATCAACTCGTGTGGACAACTTTCCCAGTGTCTTGTCGTCGCCGTTGTTGCCGCCGCCGCCGGGAACCACTGAGGGAGTTGCTCACCAGTGGTACGGGTATGAGCGGTATGGCAGACGCCCACCCGTATGGAGGACGATTGGTACAAAGTGAGTTTAGGTGGAGCACCGAATTTAAAGAGGAATCCATCAGTTTCTTCTGCAGAGATCGTGGGGGGAGGATGTGAAGCGTCAATCACTAATAACCAGCAGCTGAAGGGTTCAAGTGATGGCATCGGAGAAGATAAACATCATGGGCCATTTGGAGCATTGGGCTGCTAAGGCGTCCACAAAGTGGGCTGGTTTGGTGTCAGCAAATGAAAAATTTGAGGATCTCCAGCTTCCAGCTTCAGAAACCTAGCGAGCAGCAGTGAAGTAAATGCGGAAGTGCTCACCTCGCCTTTGAATCGGGCTCCTCGCCATCCACGCCGCGGAGCAGAGGAACGGTGTACAGATTCTGGGTGGACGGTGACCATGGCGGACGACACTGGCAGTGACCATGGCGGACGACCCGCGTCATGCTCGGAGCTGAGGAAAGTGTGTTGCGAGGGGAGCGTCTAATGGAGTCGTGAGCGGCGGCGGCGGCTTGAAGGTGGGACCGGGAGTCAGTCCGGCGGAGGAGGAGGCATACAGGGGTGGCGGCGTGCATGGTGGGCATGGTGGATGCGTGGGCGCCGTGGGCGCAGCGGTAGGAGGGAAAGGAGGAAGCGCGGCGGATAGCCGGCGCTCTGCCTGTGGCGTGGCTGGTGGGCACGGTGGATAGCCGTGGGCGCAGCGGGAGGAGGTGACCGGCGGAGGGAGAGGAGGAATCGCGGCGGACAGCCGGCGTTCTGCTTGTGGCGCGGCAGATGCATGGCAGGGTGCATCGCCAGAGGAGGAGTAGACGGGAGGGAGAAGAGGAGGAAGTGCGCCAGACGGGAGGCACTCCGGTGGTGAGGCGAGGTCGCCGTGGGCGCGGCGAGGGGACCGGAGGGAATAGGGTAGGCCGGCGCTGTAGTTTCGATGGGGCGGCCGGCCGTGCGGGATGGGGAAAAGATTGGGATGACCGGATGAGCGGCTACTATGGTAGAGGTAAAAAACTGTTTTTTTTAACACCATGACCCGATGACCGTAGTGTGTGTAAGGCTGATTTTTCATTGACTGATTTTGCAAAACTGATTGATGATGTGGCATAAAGCTGATGTGGATAGTGTGTATGTTGAGAGAATAGATAAAAGTGGGAAGCAATTTCTTAAGAATGTTAGATACCTGTGTATTCTTATGCATGCACGTATAGCTTGAGCCCCATTAATCGACCAGCTTTGCCGACTTGCCAATATTGGTGGTTCAGTGTGCCTGTATTGTTTGGAGCAACGGTGCCATCGGCCTACCTCATGCCCCTTCCTCCCACCCTGACATCGGCCGGGCCGTCTGCCACCAACTTGCCGCTGCCCCTGCCATACCGGTTGCTCCTTTAAACTAAATTAATTAACGAGAAAGATGAAGCGTCAGCGAAACATCAAGGCTGATCTAATAAGTATGACTGCATGCCCAGGTAGTGCACCCGTACATACTGACATACATGCCGCTGGGCGGACCGATAAGGATTTACATACTCAAATCCGTGCGTGTTATTAATGTTATTATACAGGAAAAAGTACTCCCTACGTCCTGCGTCAGTTGTCTTAGATTCGTCAAGATACAGATATACTTCATATATACACATTTCAGTGTGAAATTAGATGTATTGAATGAATTACCGTGCTAGCCTTGCTACGTAGCTCTCTTAGCGAGATGCGAACCATGGGGATGGACAAAAAAAATCAGTATCACCCATAGATACGGGAGGAGATAATTTTATACAGTGACGGTGAACCGACAGAAGCACTGCGTGCTTCATTATTAGAGAAAGATAAGCTATGGCACGCAGCCGTCTCCAGCTGCGCCAGCTGAGGTTGAAGCTGGTGATCCCAGCGAGCTTTGTCTTTCCTTTCATTTACTCAACATATGTAGGACCACTAGAAGGTGACGCGCGATTTGTCACGCCGTTTTTCAGTTGTGAGCACTTTCCTAAAAAAATGGAGAGAAAGGCACCAAGAGCAACTGGGCTGAATTTTGATGTGTGAGGCTGAATTTTGAGTGCATATCTCATTTTGTATTACAACTGAAACACAATAGAAGGCAGATAAAGTGACAATCTAGACTGAGGATGTGTCACTCTGAAAAGTTAGACAATTAGCTCGATGTCGTTATTATATTGTAAATACAAATGCAAAGAAAAACAGTGCCTAACCAACCTCTAAACTATTTGCAAGCATCAATCATTAATTTAAAGCTACAAATAGATCAAGCAACAATGTCCGTTAATAAGAGGTGGTTGGCCATAAGTGCCTCAATAGTCAGTAGAGTTTTTTAGTAACTGAAAGGGGAGCTATCAGTCTGTGGCAACAATTCATTCTAGGAAGAGCCTCATCAGCAAGAAGTTGTGGTCAGGAACAAACAACCAAGTAGCATTCACCAAAGGCACATCATCAGTAACGACGCCATATAAATGAATTTGTTAGTAAGTTGTAGCTGAATTAACACCAGCAAGTCACAGGTAGCAAAACAGAAAGTTCAATTGGCATGCAGAACAACAATACTCATATCTTCTATCCCTTGAGCTTGCAATTGAATCTAAAACAGAGACAAAAAAAATAGTAGCTACAGTAATTCGTAGAAAGATAGCAAATTTAATGGAAAGAATGGAAGTTGAAAAAAAACTAAAACCAACATATCGTTATATTTAATCGAACCGACTGCAATTATTTATAAAATAAGACTTTCTAAAAACATAATAATTTTGGATAGTGTCATGCAAACACCGAGCCGCGACAGTCAGTGAAACAAAGAATCATGTTGTCGCAGTTAGTACCTACATAGGAGATAAGGACCATCAACAAGTCAAAAACCTAGCTGAATGATTAAAACAAATAATCGTGCGCGAACATTTAGTTGCTTGCACAAGAAATACGAACCATGATATGCCTATGGCTAGGAATTCCCTCACATGACAATAGAACATAAATTAAGGCATTCATTCCAATCGCTTAGAATAGTAAATGAAGTAATGCTGACTGAGCAACAAAATGTATTAGGTGATGAAAAGGAATCCCAAAGATACAAACCAAACGGAAAGTAAATGTTTGTTATGAAAATTGGGTAGATAAATGCAGATCAATGGAAACTGAGAGGTAAAGATGATCACACATTAAATGGTTTAATTAGGAATACATGGTTTATTTCCAAACACACGTCAAAATCATATTAACCGACGCAAGAATTTTCTGAATTTCTCCTATATGGTAGCGCAACAAATTATATTTTAGCAAGAAATAAATATTGCAAGGACACCATACAGGAGCGAATTTTGAGACCAATGCACACTCATTCATTTTCATCTTCTATTTCAGGTACCAAATCTCATAGATAATCATGGCTGCTAGCATCAAATTTATTTAAAAGTTGCAATTCTTGTTGAACATCTCGATTAAATCAGAATTCGAGAAACCAAAATTGATCCCATTGGAACCTTGCCCTCATCATAATGGAATTCGTCGTCCCCACTTGGTCAACATCCTGCAATTAAACCAGATCTCGTGGAGGACAAAGGGAGACTGAAATAAAAAAGTGTGCTCACTTGGTAATGCATTTTCAGAATGTCACCCTTGTAAGGATCCCTTCAATGCGCAGAAAAAAGGAAGACCATAAGAGAGTATTGGAGAGTGCCTTCAGCTGAATCATCACTTGTTTGCCCCAAGCTGTAAAATTGTTAAGAGGACAGTTAAATGAGCAATTGTTGTATTATGAATATATGTGTGAAAATAGCCGACCAAGAATAGAGCACATTGCAGTATAACAGCTTTGGAAAAAAATAGTGAAACCAAAAAGAAAAGATGAACGCTTTGCTCTTCCTAGCCAAAAAACTATAATTTCATTCAAAACAAAACTTAGCATGCATACCTAAATATTGGAATGAATCACAGGCTGAATGCTAATAAGGATAAACCAAAAAATTGTTTGAACCCGTATCCTAACACCAACTCACAATAGCCTTCTCCGCTGAAAAAATCTATAAAAATAACATTTACATTTCAAACAAATCAACTTGTTTTGGCTGGTACTGCATCACAAAAGCATTGTATAAGCACCTTACATTACCACACTCCATCAAATAAATCTGCAACAACATATACACACACAATCAGAAAGAATTGGACATATTTTGTGCTTTGGATAAAGGCAACAATTGCATTCTTTCTCCTTGAAAATTGAAATACATGCCTCATCTTATTTTATCTCTATAGAACTCTGAAACATGCATCCACAAAATCCGTGCAGCCAAAGTATCTTTGTTAGCACACAGCCACACAGGACTCTGAAACATGCACGACAAGTTCAGGAGCGGCAGCGCTGTCTCACCATGCAGCCAATGGGCGTGAAACCAACCATTCATGTCGTGTCAACGGCTCAGATTTCCCCATGTAGTGAGCTGCAGGAAGAAGGACAATGAACTGAGAGAGCGAGAGAAAAACTGGGGTTGAGTGTACATGCTGCCTCCTCAACGCAAGAACGACGGTGACCAGGACATCGGTGCAGAGGGGGTACAACTGCGACGCGAGATCGACAGAAAGAATAATGCATGAGACGGATGGTAGGGTTACCAATGGAGAAAGGACGACGTGGACAACACCGTGGCAGCCGTGGATGGTGACGGCGCCGCTCCTCCTGTGCAGGCAAGCCCTCTTCCTTGTCGCTGTATTGGGTGAAGGAGGCGGAGCCCGTCCGCCGCCCCGTCACCGTGCGCAATGTAGAGAAGGAGGTAAAGGGAGGCGAAGGGAAGCATCGAAAAGGGAGCGGAGATAAGGCTAGGTGCAAAACAGCGACCGCTAGGGCGATGGCCGCGATGCCCTTCCCATCGACCAGGCAACCAACCGACTCGGCCCATCGAGCCAACACACAAGCCTTGACCCAACGAACCGACCAATTACTCATGGGCCCAGGAGCGTTGACCACAGCCCCGTCGCACCAGGACGCTTCCTCCCTTTTTACTTGTATCTCTCCTCCATGTAAGCTATAAAGGAGAAACGCTTTGTATCTATAGTCTGGTAAGACTCCAGCGTCAGACCATTCCTGCACCGTCGATGTAATTGAAATCCAAAGCCCCAGAGTTGTCCTTTTGTAATTAAGGAAATAAAAAAGCAATCGGCATGGAGCTCAGCCCCGCAATGTCCGCGCGTAATCCTCACCTAATTCCACAGATTCCAAGCGGCCGCACCGTCTGGAACTCCTCCTCCACCTCGAGCGCTCCACAACTCGCTCGCCTCGCCAAATCCCCTTTCCCCCTGCTCCTCCTTCCCGGCTTCGCCCAAGAAGACAGCAAGCTCACCGCCAGTCCGACCACCCGCTCTTCCTTCTCTCCTCGTCGTCGAGCCGCCCGACCGCCCCTTCGTCCACTCCACGGATTCGTCCCCTGGGTGAGATGGGACGTGCACCGTCCTGGCATTAGGGGGCCGAGCACCCAATCCTCAACTGCGATTCGTGGGTCGGCAGGTTACAAATCGGCTGGATCGGTTGCCGGAGTATAGCACCGGCTGGCCGGAGAAAGAGCAGTGGATTGAAACGCCCCCACCACCCCCACCCAGTTCGAAGCTCGCATCTTGAAATCGAAGGTATTATATTGCTTCCATCACCCTTGATTTGATGATTCCTCATCTGATTAGTACTCATGAAGTTCATGTGTTAGGTCATGTATCTGTTGATGAAGTTTTTCCATATTTAGATCACACATAGCTATGCATGCTTCAATCATGCCTATTACATTGTTTCAATATTCAGTATTCCAATGAATATGGCAAATGTAGAGAATATTTTCTGTCATTGGTTCATGTATACAAATTCCAAAATTATGTATCATCAGTTGGTGGCAAATCTTTTGTTTTTATGTATCATCAGATTTCAAAATTTGATGCTTCCACCTAACACTACAAATGCACCCCTTGCATTATTTCCGAGCTTCCTAATTTTTTGCTTCTACATTGTACCCATTTTGCTGCGGTCGCCTAGATGGATGCTTCCATGCCTTCATCTCATAATGTTTTATGTATCCACAGAAATCCTTTTTAGCTTATGTTTCAAAACTTCATGCTTCCACCTAACAAGAATAATGCACACTTTTGATTTTTTTTCCTACCTTCATACCAATGTGCTTCTACATTGTACTCATTTTGCTACGGTCGCCTAGAAACATGCTTCCATGCCTTCGTCTCGTTTTCCTACCTACATACCCATGTGATTCTACATTGTACTCATTTTGATACGGTCGCCTAGAAACATGCTTCCATGCCTTTGTCTCGTAATGCCTCCGACGGCGCCGCCCTGTTTCGATCCCATGCTCGCGGTGCTTACAACCCACCACGCCAACAAGCACACCATCCTAAGGCACCGCCCAGATCCGATCTGCTGCACCGCCCCACTCCTCAATGCGACCCTCGGATGATCTCGCCGCCGTGCAATCCCAGTTTCATGCGGCCGTGGCCGTCTCTCCACCGTGTTTCTTGCATTACCAGCTTTACTGGAAGATCAACCGGGTGCGTGAGTACCTCAGTTTTGGTAACTTTTAATTTCTACAATCCTAGTTTTCTTTTGAGGAATCAGAATCTTCTTTTTGACGGATCAACGACTGATAATTTTTAACATCGTGGTTTATTCCCTGTGGATGGTCTGATTTGTACCATCCATTGTGTATTGGATTCGGTGTTTAGATCACCCAGACTTACATAGCAAGATTTGTGCTTCCAATTTAGATGAATAATAGAGAGCAATATTTTGATGCTTCTTAGATACACAGATTCCAAAGTGTACTATATATGCTTCTACTACGAATAAAAGTAGATGGCAAAAACGTGCATCTCCATGTTTTTGGGTATCTAGTTAACTCCAATTTCATTTTTTTATGCTTCCAATTAAGATGAATCATACTGACATGGGCCTCCATACCATACTCATCCAACCGATCCTGACTCTACTCATCTTATAGGAAGTATGTTGAGATTGCATCCATGTCATGCTTTCATATCTCCATGCTTCATACATACAGTAGCTACGCATACACAGTTTGCTTCATATTTATCATGTCAACGCTTCTACACCGAGTCCAGTTTGCTTCATACATGTCCAACTTGTGCTTCTACATTGTGTTTAGTTTTGCTTCGCCTCCATGCCTCATACGTGCTTGTAGTCGTATCTACATTTATCTACTTAATCGATGATTAAATCATGCTTCCTAAATTTCACGACTGTGCGGAAATCTTTTGTATCCCCATGTAAAAAAATGTGCTTCCGCTATGTAGAAATTATGTTGATATTACATGAATATGATGCATCCAACTTTCATGATTCATTTGTAGCATACACGTGGTTCTTCACGGTGCATAGTTTGCTTCATACGCACCATAGTTATGGTTCTCCATTGCCTAAGATTTGCTTCACACTTGTGCTTTCTACGTTGTGTTCAATTTGCTTCAATTCCATTATTTTTTATTGTTTCTTAGGCCTCATGTTTGTATCCAAATCAAACTACTCATGCTTCCTTTTTTTGGGGCCAAATACTCATGCTTCCTAAATCTCTGCAGGGTTAACAAGAGTGGAAAATCATTCTTTGCCGATGGTGAGCATGTCAAGCTTATCGTTGGTGGCTACGGCGTGCAAAGTGAGATCGATGATCTCGGTTGCCCAATGTTTTGTCATCATTTTGGAAGCAAGCTAGCAAGACACACACTCGGTTGTCAAAGGTCAAGAGTGTTATTCCATCGATGATGCCATCCTCGCTGCTCCTCACCGGACTCTTGTGGCTCGTGATGTCGACACCGGCAGATTTGTCAGACAAAATGAAGTCATAGGGCTAGGTTGGACACGATGAATGGTGAGTAGAGGGACCATAGCAGCAGTGCGACATAGTAGTCATGAAGTGTATATATTATGTACAAAGCAATTAAATTGCTAGTAAACCCAAAACCTGCAACCATACACTACTAGGGAAAACCTTATACACAGAAATTTAGCAACAGCGCGGGTCAAAAAAGGGCGCTAGTGCTAGATAGCAGTAGCGGTTCAGAATAAACCGCGCTGCAGATACAATTGTAGCAGTAGCGCGTGTGGCCGTAAAAGCGCTACTACTAATATTCCCATTGGTGGAACGATGGGCTACGCATAGCAGTAGCGGGCTTGCAGGAAGCGCGCTACCGCTAGGGCATGAGTAGCAGCACATTTCCCAGGAAGAGCGCTACTGCTAATGGAAATAAAATAAAATGAAAAACAAATAGAAAAGTAAATGAAAATGAAAGAAACAGAAAAAGGAGAAAGGAAAAAAATAAAATGTAAAGAAAAATCAATGAAAAAGCAAAAAACAGAGAAAGGCATAGCTGTAGCGTGTGTTCGTAAGAGGCGCTATAGCTAACATAGCCGTAGCGCGTTTCCCATACCCCCGCTATAGAAACAGAAAAAGAAATAAAAAAAGGGAGAAAATTACATAGCTATAGCAGTAGTGCGTTTTGAAAAAAGCGCTATAGCTACCTTAGCTATAGCGTGTTTTGCGAAACGCGTTACCGCTAATTTTGACTTAACCAAAAGACCGTTTCCCCCGGCCACCACTTGCCCCCCGAATCTCTCGACCCACCCTGCCGCCGTCTCCCCGATTCGCCGTCGCCCCACTTCGCCGCCGTCTCCTGCCGACGTCGACGCCCCCGGAGCCACCGGAGCCGCCCCAACGCCACGGAGCCGCGTGGCCTCATGAACGACAGCGGAGCCGCCGTCGACGCCACCGGATCCTTCCTCGCCACAACTGCCTCCCTCGCCGTCACCGGAGACGCCCCTGCCTCCCTTGCCACCACTGCCTCCCTCGCCACCACTGGAGCCATCCTCTGTAAGCCCGCACCCCTCCTCTCTCTCATGCATAGGTTAGCTAGTTTAATTATGTAATTATCTAGGTTAGGGCAAAAATTTAGTTAGGGCTTTGACAAAGAAGTAGTTAGGTTAACTAGTTTAATTAGGTTAATTATCTAGGTTAGTGCAAACATTTAGTTAGGGCTTTGACAGAGAACTAGTCAGGTTAACTAGTTTAATTAGGTTAATTATCTAGGTTATTTAGGCAAGTTTTATTTTAAAGATGAGCCCTTCCTAGACTTTTATTGTTGATTATATCTTTTCATTGAAGTGGTCATGTTATATCTTTTCATTGAAGTGGTTCGATTGTGCCCAAGTGGCTTTGTTGTTTCAATGAAGCTGAGTGGCCTATATATGTTTTGCCGGAATGTTGATTCATTTCCGTTCCGGCAAATTTTAGGTTCTCGATTTGTCCACTTTTTAGCCAAGGTCGTGCTGAAATTTTCCGTGAATTTCGGCATGACTTGTGCTACAAACTAGGACATATCGAGTGCCCGGGATTTGCCGCACCAGGAAGGAGTCAACGTTCCTGCAAAACAATAGGCCTTTTTTATGTCATTATTCATTTTATTAGGTCTAGAATTAATTGACTAGATCGAATCATAGGAAACATGGCTAGCAACGATGAAGGACAGGGTTCTAGTGATTATGACGACGCGTCACCGCAAGGCATTTAATTTTTGAGCCTTGCCGACGATCAACTGATGTTGTTGCTGGGCCCACCGGTGGCATCGGGGACTGAGACCGACACGCAGACCGGTGCTGAGACTGAGACCGGCGCTGAGACTCAGACCGGCATCGAGACCAGCGCTGAGACTGAGACCGGCACTACCTCGGGGAGCGAAGCCGGTGTAGAACCGAAAGCAAAGAGGCAACGGCTTCCTAACAAACTCAGGACTACTAGATTGGTGGTCACGGAGGTGGACGACGGCAATTTTGAGCCAAAGGCGCCCGAGGAAGCGCGCTCGTTCTACGGCAATCAAATAGGCTGCATCGTACGGACAACCGCCACCATCAACGATGAGAAACTACAGAAGATAGAAAATATGAGGAGCTCCCTCCTAAAGAAGTTTCACCAGATATTCTTGTTCCCGGGCCGGAATGAGAAGGATTATGAAGATCTAGATGAGGTCTCGGCAATGAAGAAGATAAACAAACACGCCATGACCAAGTTTAGCGACGCGTTGGCCGCCTGGAAAAATCGAGTGAAAGCAAAGATCATCGAAAAGAAGGAACCCTACTCCGAGATTGTAAAGGATAATCCAACAATCACGGAAGAGCAGTTTCAAATATTCAAGGAGGCTTGCGAGGCCGAAGCTGCCAAAAAAAGTCTAAGTACATGAAGGGGCTTCAAGAGAGGAACATTGGGAGCCACCACCCTGGAAGCCATGGTTACGGCGGAAAGAGGTCCAAATGGGTTATGGAGGACGCGGAAGCCATGACTGGGCATCCTGCACTTTGGCGGAGTTCACCATCCCGCAGGAGCATGACGTCCTCAGGGCCCGGCACCATTGGGACCCAGTGAAGAAGGTTTACGAGACAAAACCTGTCATTACGGAGTTCATGAGACTACTGGTAATTTTAGTTTCTGATCAATTCGACTGCACACGTTAGTCATATTTGTAAACGATCCTTGTGCCTTTTGCAGAGAGAGCAGCACAGGATTGCAGGGTCACCTTCAGCCATAAGACCGACTTCTGCTGCATCCAGCAACCGAACGATTCTCTTAATGATGGATTCCATGTCCTACACCACATGCTGGAGTACAGACGGATCACCAGAACCTTCGCATGTCACCTAGATCCGGCGATGCCCATATTCTGCAATGGGCAAAGGACATAGGAGATATCGAGGATCATCGACTTCGAGCTGAGTTCTATAACATCCAGCGAACTTGCCCAAATCATCATGAAGGAGGTCGTCGGAAAAACAGGGATGTTCTACGGAGAAGGAAAAATGTCGCGGGAAGACGTCCGAACATGGATAGCCTCTCAGCATCTCGACATGAAGCCTTTCACTAAGCTCGAGGACTATCTCCCTGACATGGATGGATGGCACGACATGGTGGAGTGATTATCGACATATGACAATGTGTCCGTTTAGTCCATACTTTCTGTATGACAAAACTTTGAGTTATGCGCGGTGAAACTTTATTTGTGATGTAATTAAACCGTCCTCCTCCTTGACTAGCGAAAATCACTCTAGTTATGGCATTTTGGGTACGATGAACTTAGTTATTTATGCTTATGATATGTTGTTTCTATTTTTGCCAAGTATGTCTATTTACATTGCTCAACTATATATGTTGCATATCATCGACTCATGTGACGATGCAGGTGCATAGATCATAGATGGCGAAGAAGTGCTACGCCAGAGTATATATACGATGAGTGGCCGGAGTGTCGTGCCCGTGTGTATCGGTTTCCGGTTTCCGAGCGATGACGATGAATTAGTTTAGGTTCACGCTAATGCGAGAGAGAGATATGAACTCATGTACTCAAAGTGATAGCTCTTCTCGAGTATATCATTGTTTAGATGGATGACGATGTATTTGCAAGTAATCGAGACTTGTATGGCTATTTTCGAGATGATGACGAGAGACCACTTTGTGTTGGATGATGATTATGATGATGCATGACATGATTTGATGAGACTAATTGTATGTATATGATATGATTACATTCGTATGTGTATGATATGCTAAAGATTATTGTATAAAGCCTATTCAAATACAAAACAAATATGTAGGGAAAAAACTAATAAAACTAGTAGTAGCGAGGGGGGAAATTTTAGCAGTAGCGCCTCCTTACCAGTAGCGCCTCCTTGTAAAAAGCGCTGCAGATAATATCAGCAGCGCCCTTTCCTAAAGAGTGCTACAACTATTCATGTATAGCAGTAGCGTGGGACAACAGGCACTACTGCTATAAGTTAGCTGTAGCGCCTTATTAGTAGCGCTGGCACCCGCGCTACTGAGAGGCCTAAAACCGCGCTGCTGCTAGGCTTTTCCCTAGTAGTGATATACATGGAATCATATATGATAAATAAAGAAAGCTCACTACATAACACTTCATGGAGAGAAAAATGATTGTGGATTATGAAGCATTGTTTTGCTGTGTTGGAAGCATGATTTTTATATGTTCAAAGCAAATTGAGCACATTTGTATTTCTTGGAATCCCGTCCTAATATGTGTAAAGCATGTGTTACCTGTACTCATGATAATGGTCATTTTGTATGAAAGAAGGTCTTATTTGGTTGCATCAGTCTTCTATTCGATTGAACTGTTTTTTCTGTTAGGTAGAAAAATTTATTGATTGTACGAAGTTTGGCTCGCCGTGGAAGCCAAATTGTTGAAAAACGGCAGCAGGTTCAATTTTGCAGTACACTGGAAGAATATCTCTTTGATGTTGGAGCAAAGTCACATGAAACTCCTGGAAGTAAATTAAAATAATTTTGGATGCAACATCTGCTTCCTATTCTCAAGGAAGCAACTAGCCTGGCGTGAAAACCAACAACCGAGAGTCACGTGATCTCCGTAAGTAGTAGTTATGGAGCGATATTCTTTTTTGATCTAGAGAGAACCATGCAAACAAAGAGAAACAAGAGTTACGGACGCAGTTAGGAAGCACCAGTAAATCAGCGATGGAAAGCGACTACTTTCTTGCATGGCATAAGTACGAGATCGGACGAACATCCTACTTCCAATCCAACGGACTTCGACTGGTCTGATAGATGCAAATTACCAGTAGTCTGATGCCTAGTGGTAATCCTCTATAGCACTAAGTGCATCTCTAGCAGACCCCGTAAAAGTCGGACCTGAAAAATGCGTTTACAGTTCGCTGCACATCAAATGTGCGGAGTGAATTCGTGCGCTGCAGATCAAAACCCGTATATGAAAGTGTAAAATTAAAAAAAAACATTCACGGGAGAAACTTGCAACGACATTCATCATACATAGTTGATCATCATACTACATCATAGATAGTTGTTGATCGTACTACATCATAGTACTACATAGGGGGACCTACGGACCATGTAGCGTACCTAAGTCTAGGTTACCAAAATCGACGGGTGCGGAGGCGACGACGCGACGGAGGAGCTCAGTCCTCGTCGGAGTCGAGGTCAATCCAGACCTTGGCCTGCTCGGCCTTCATGACGCGTGGGTTCACCTCCATGGACGCGTGCGTCTGCGACGCCCTGCTCGAGGAAGATCTCCTCGATCTCGAGCTCGTGGTGGCAGCACGCGTCGGTCTCCTCCTCCTCCCCCGCCAAGTGCTCCATGATGGCGCGCTCGAGGTGGTCCTCCTTACCCGAGGGGAGGTAGTCTTCAGGGCAATGACGCCTCGATGCGGCAGGTCCGTGTCGGCCTCGATCTTGACAGCGAGCTGCCCGAGCTCCTTCGGCTCTCTCTTGACCAGAGTGAGCCGCGAGCTCGAGGTGCCCGCGGACGAGCTCCCCGCGGCAGAGGAGCCGGAGGGGGCGCGATGGCGGACCGCGAGCTCGCGCCTGTACTCATTGAGCTCATGGCGTTCGAACGCCAGCGGCGGCCGGCTCCCATAGTTGAGCCACTTCCGCGCCCCCCGCTTGCCTGCAGCGACGGCGGTGCTCCGGGTCATCCCCACCACTTCCGTGGCCGTCCATGGGTCGGGAAGGGTTGCTAGGGCTTTTTTTAGGCTCGCCGACTGCGAGAAATTGGGGCGGAGGGGGAGGAGAATCGCGTCGGAGCGGCGTCGGAGGCGGATAGGGCTTAACCCGTATCCAAGCGGTGAAACCGCATAAATAGCGGTGGGGAAGTGTCTTTTTCCAGGCCACGGTAAACTTTTTACGGTTCGGGCCCAGGATACGGAGTCTGTTCTAGCAAGAAAAATGGGTTGAACCCGTATACTCGCCGGAACTATACGGGTTCGACCCTTTCACAGGGTCTACTAGAAATGAGCATATCTAGCAGACCCCGTATAATGCCCCTCCCCGCAAAATAACCGTCAAAATATGGGTCCGTGTGAAAAAAGCCACCTGATCAAACACTGTAAACGTGTTAGACCCGTAATTTTTTTTGAGGGGCACGGTAAAATCCCACCTCCAACCCGCGAAAACACAGGTTTCCCCCTTGACCTGACGGTGCCCTGTATCTCAAAAAAGCGGTTGGCAGGAGGGACATTCTAGCCCACGCGCGTTCCCCACCCCCTTCCACAGCCGCACGCCATCGGTTCCGCCCGCCCGCCGCTGGCAGTTCCGGCCATATTTGCGGAAGGAATCATGACGTCTGGGCGCCCCTCACCGGGTTCTACCTAGCCGCTTCACCGGCTCCCCGGATCCGCCGAGCCAAGCCGCCCCGAGACGCCGTCGCCGCCTAGGGATCGACCGCTGCAGAGCCACTTCCCCGAGCCGTCGGTGAGTACTTGTGCTTGTGCTTTCGGATGCGATATGCATAGTTGGTTCATGCGGCGTTCGTATTTGTGATTTTAGAGGGAATTGAGCCCTCACGACAGTATGTTGCTCGAGGATTCGTCCGATTCAGACGACTAGGATGTTGAGATGCTGCTTGAGAACCATCAGCAGCAGATGTTGGTGATGGCCCTCGGCGTGAAGGAGCACGACGATGAGAACCGAAAGAGACGGCGAGGATGGATCGTTAGCCGCCTTTGTATTCCTCGCAATCGCCATCTCGGTAACGATATGTTGATGCAAGACTACTTCGCGGACAATCCAACATATCCGCCGCACCTCTTCTGGAGAAGGTACCGAATGCGCCGATCCCTCTTTGTAAAAATAGTGCAAGCTTGCGAGGCCAATTGTCGGTATTTTACTCAAAGAAGAAATGCCGCGGCTTGAAGGGATTTAGTGCATATCAAAAAATCTCGGTAGCTATGCTGGTAATTTCATACGGCATTTCGGCTGACTATGCTGATGAGTACCTTTGCATTGGTGAAGGTACTACAATTGAGTTGGTGCGTAGGTTTGCCAAAGTGATCATCTGTGTCTTTGGTCCTGAAAATCTTCGAGCATCCAACGAGGAAGACACAAAAAAATTGATGGCATCAAGTGAAAGAAGAGGTTGGCCTGGCATGCTAGGAAGAATTGATTGTATGCATTGGACATGGAAAAACTTCCCGAAGGCATGGCAGGTAATGTATTGTGGCAAGTCTCGTGATGCAACAATTGTGCTAGAGGCTGTAGCATACGAGGATTTATGGATTTGGCATCTCTTTTTTTGGTATGCGGAGTACTCAATGATATCAATGTGTTGCAACGGTTTCATTTGTTTGCTAGGTTTGCTAGTGGTGATGCTCTTGCTTGTAACTACACTATCAATGGGCATGAATATACAAAGTGGTACTATCTTGTAGATGGTATCTACCCTTCTTGGTGCACATTTGTCAAGAGCTTCAAAGAGCCGAAAACTAAGAAACAATGTGAATTTGCAAGGGTACAATAGGCAGCCCGAAAATATATTGAAAGAGCATTCAGGGTTTTGCAATCTAGGTTTGCCATTGTTCGTGGTCCTGCTCGTTTTTGGGACAAGCGATCCCTGAAAAACATTATGACATGTTGTGTGATTCTTCACAATATGATTCTCGAAGATGAGAGAGGAGTGAACTTGGAGTTCTTCTACGACAATGTGGGTAGCCGTGTCAAACCAGCTAGAGACCCTAACCGCATTAGAGCATTTCTTCAGACCAACCGGAAGATTGAAGATGCAAACACCCACTTTCAGGTTCAGGAGGATCTCATTGAGCACCATTGTCAAAGGGCTGGGCAGTAACACATTCCATTTTTGCATTCATTTCATTTAATTCATGTGTGATTTGTATCCGGGACAAGTTTTGTATTGAATTATTTAGTTTGCTTCGGTGATTTCGATAATTATTGTAAGTTGGATGATTGTTGTATTGTAATATTGACATTTTATCTTATATTGAATTAATAATTTTGAATATGTGGCATATGTGTCAAATTCAGATAAAAACCTGTCTGATTTGCGGGTTGGTGCGGGCTGCGACCGAGCTGACCCTGCATAGCTGTAAGTGCATCTAGTGCCTCCCCTAGATGGTTTTGGAGTACTGATGACAAACGTGGTTGAGGGACTAATTTGTTTGTGAAAATTGCAGGATAACATAGGTAGAAGTCCCTCATTGATTTGGTTTACCTACCAGAGATTACCTCTAAAAATGTATGAAGACATTGAAGATAATGGAGGTTCCCGAAGACATACACGTAGAAGAAGATGACGTGTGAAGACATTCGTTGAAGACAATGGAGTGCGAAGAAATAGTTTATTTTGTAGCTTCATTTTCTTCTTTCTTGAGTCATAGGAACCACCAAACTGTTAAGTGGAGTACAAGTGAACAAAGTCAGAGAAACTGATGTGATGCTCAACCCAAATCCTATGTCTTCGAGTAAATACAATGAGAGAAAATCTTATCCAGAGTTGGATGAGTCAGCTTGACTTGTAGCCCAAGTCGAGCTACCGTGTGAGTCTGGAATCCGACCGTTCGACACGTGTCAGTTCCTTAGTGACCCACGTCATTTCGGACATACCATATCGGATTGCCTACTGGCTATAAATAGCCCACCCCATCCACCATAAATTGGTGGCTGCTCAGAGTGAGTACACGGCTTTTGTCGTTTGAGAGCATCCCACATCCCTAGCCTTTGAGAGAGAATCCTTGCAAGGACAAAACCCAAAACACCCAAAGCCCAAAGAGTGTTGGCATCACTGAAGTCTTTCTGTCCGCGTGATCTAAAGACTTATTACACTTGAGGACTGTGTATCGTCCAGCCGGTTAGGCGTCGCGTTCTGAGGATGCAAGAGTCATTGTGGATCGCTGGTGAACAAAGTATGTAAAGGTTTGGAAGTATACCTTGAAGACTTACCAGACTGATTGGGCGAGGACTAAGTGTCCTTAGCTCAAGGGGAATAACGTGAAGACATGGTCATCTGAGTTCAAGCTCAGCCTCCCCAACCATACGTACAATTGTCGCAACAACTGGAACTGGTCTACCAAATCCTTGTCTTCATCAAGCAACTAGTTCTATCACTTCGTCCTTTACGTCCTTTACTTACTGTTTAGCTTCGTGGAGTCATTGCTTATCTGTCTTTTTAGGCTTCATAGATGGAAGTCATTCTCTCTGATTGCATACTTGGCTTCATACTGTCTTCCTATTCTGATCTGTTCTACCTAGCTGCTTTTAGTCTTCGTGCTTTCATTGTACTATTTACTTGACTATAGCTTGTCTAGTGTAGCTTACCTTCCGCTGCATATCGTATAGGTGTTAATTGGTTGTCTGTCTTCAAAGATCTTGCGTTCTTCGAAGACTTTCATAAAAATATCCTATGCACCCCCCTCTAGTCGATATTAACACTTTAAATAGCGAAACTGTAAAAATAGAATATTTGTGAATATTCCATTTTATAGTTCCATTATGCGAGGTCTGCTCGGCCGCCACTCGAGCCGGCCCGCAAAATCGTTTTTCCGCGAACTGTAAACAAGTTTTGCGGGTCTATGATATACATGGTCTGCTAGAAATGCTCTAAGCTCCCTAATTTTAAAGGGACGAGAATAAATTGAGGCAGTTGATTTCGATTTGGGCAATTGACTTTGACCTGGTCGTCCACCGAAATCACTAGTTGAGGAGTACTCGTTGCAAAGATCACCCCAACCTCCTCAGGTTACGACAAGTGGCGTGCTGCATGTGCGCCACTTTTCACAACCTATGAGTTTTCCCTTTTTTCGTAGATCCGTTTATTCAAAATGTTTTATCTCTTAAATCATGTGTCCAAATATCGAACCGCTTTCACCGTTGGATTCCTCGCGTCGAGATCTTCAAAACTAGATCCCATGTTGATAGGTTTTGACGAACATTTTTTCACAAAAAACCGGATGAAAAAACCGAACCGGGAGCACGGGTTTTTCCCTTTCCGAAAGAAGCACGCCCGTGTCTCTCACGAATCACAACGGTGCCTCTCGCAGAAGCAGAATCGTGACTCTCGTGGAATGAAAAAAAATAAGAAAACGCATTTTTTCTGTTTCCGAGGAGGCACGACCATGACTCTCGCAAAAGCACAACTGTGCCTCTCGCGGAAGCAAAACCGTGACTCGCGAAAGAAAAAAAACAGAAAATGCGTTTATTTTTTTGTTTCCGAGAGGCACGGCCGTGATTCTCGCGAAAGCACAACCGTGCCTCTCATGGAAGCAAAACCGTGACGGTCGTGACTCTCGCGAAAGCAAAAGCGTGCCTCTCCCGGAAACAAAAGCGTGACTCGCGAAAGGGAAAAAACGCGTTTTTTGCGCCATTTTTTTATCAAAAATCTAAGGAAGACCGGTGAAAAACCAAAACGTGAAAAACCCAGAAAAAACCCACTAAAAAAGCCGAAACGTGTGTGGAAAAGTAAAAAATAAAATCCGGAGGGAGAGCCCAGAGCATGACACGTGGCGAATGGCTAAGAGTGGAGCTGATCGTTGCGAGGCTCCTGAAGGAGCGCTCGTTAACTAGTTGCTCTCGTCTTCCACTGGGTGGGTTCCACCATAGGTGGGCCTTTATGTTTAGTAGTTGGAGCTCATGGGCCGAGGCGGTGATCGGGAGGAGGGGCGGTCCTTTGTGGTCTGTGTGCAGCGTGGTAGCTGGGAGTCCCTCGACGCGTCGACCAACCGCGTTTGCCCAGCTGTCAACAGAGAGAGGTGAGCGGAGGGCTTTGGTAGCCGCCGCCGGTGGGGGGCTGGGGGCTGGGGGCTGGGGGTGTGCGATGTGGGTGCTCTGGACATAGTGGGAGAGATGGATTTGGGAGGGAGTGGGCGGCAGGAGCAGTTTCACTAGGGATTCACTAGTGTCGATGTGTCGTCCATGTTAGCGTGCACAACGGACACGGACAAAGCGCCACTGCTTCCCATCGCGGTCAACCAGGAGGGAGGGATGGAAGCCGTAGGTACAGTGTAGCAGCCAACAACGGCAACTCAATAGGGGCATGTTTGGTTCCAGTTTGCAATAGTAGCTGCATTGCATGTCCATCTCTAGCCAGTCTGGTTCTTCATATGCAGCCTCATATGCAGCAGATGCAACCTGTTTAGTTGCCTGCATCACATGGAGGGGCACTTACCCCCTGCTGTTTGGTTGTCGTTTTTCTGCTTAGGTTGTGAGAAGATGCAAACTTCAGCTGTTTGGTTGCAAACATAGTTTGTGTTCTGCTCACCCCATTCAAATGTGGTGGCCTTACCACCACATGATCAGCACAACAGCAAGCACATATGAGATCAACAAAGCAAGCAACCAAATGAAATCAAACAAAGCAAGCAAGGAAATGACAGCAAACTACTTAGATTAATTGTAGGGGCATCCTCCTTCCCTGCTCCATTCCAGGATGCTGCTCCTGGCCAAAATATGAACAAATTCCCAGCACAAGTACCATAAGTCTAGCCACACACCATAAAAGTTCAACACTAACACCTTACTTAACTACATAGCATGCTCAATGTCACCAAGGCAGTTGTGCCTGCTGCAACGAAACCTGCACATGACCAAGGAGTCGTGGTTGTAGATCTGAACCTTCAGTCCGAGTACTGAGATGTGCACAACGACGAGGTTGCTGGGGACGATCCGGTGGCGGCGGCAGAAGTAGTTCCAGCCCTGGCCAAGCACCATGTGCCCCTCAAAATTCTGGACCTGCACCCAGAACACGCACCGCTTGTTCGCCGACAGCCTCACCACGCGCGGGAGCCGCTTGATAACCAGCCAGGTGTTCATCACCTCCACGAACTTGCGAGGGATGACGAGCATGGCGAGGTCCTCGTTGTCCTTGATCTACTGGTAGAAGCACAGTGGCTCTCGGGCCCCCTCCTCGTGGCCCTACGTCGGAGATCGTCCCCTTGAACGAGGCAGGCTCACGAAGGCGATCCTGCCAGGCAGTTCCACCATCCCGAGCCACCTGTTTGTGGGGATGCAATCCTCGGTGCCCTCAGCTCCGGCCACCACCTGAGCTCCTCCACCCACCACATCCCAGTCACTCTTCAATATCTTGTCAGGTAAGATGACAAGTATTAGTGCACAAACTCTTTGCAAAATGGCACTGATCAGAGACATTTGCCCAAGAGCAAACGCCACTGATCAGTGCACAAACTCTTTGTCAAATGCCACTTATCAATGGCACTTGCTATTGGCCAAATGCCACTGATCAGTGGCACTGATTAGTCAACTTGCCCAATAGCAAGTGCCACTGATCAGTGATAGTTGCTCATGAGCAAATGGCACTTATCAATGGCACTTGCTGTTGGGCAAATGCCACTGATCAGTGGCACTGATCAGTGGACTTGCCCAACAGCAAGTGCCACTGATCAGTGGCATTTGCTCATGGGCAACTACCACTGATCTGCGGCATTTTCTCATGGGCAACTACCACTGATCAGTGGCATTTGCTCATGGGCAACTACCACTGATCAGTGGCATTTGCTCATGGGTAACTACCACTAATCTGTGGCATTTGCTCACGGGCAACTACTACTGATCAGTGGCATTTGCCAACAGCAAGTGCCACTGATCAGTGGTGCTTGACCATGAGCAAATCCCACTGATCAGTGGCATCTGCTTTTCTGCAACTGCCACTCATCAGTGCACTATCCTAAGCATGAAAACATCTAAAAATAGCAACGACAAGTGCCAATAGGACCCATGTGCACACATGCACATTTGGTAGCATCCTAAAATGGTCCTACTACATGCACGTATAACAATCAACACAAATCCTAGCTTGAACATGTATGTAGCAACATGAACAACAAGATGAACATGATCCTAGCTTGAACATGAACATGCCATTTGCATGAACACACATCCTAGTTTGAACATGAACATGCCATTTGCATGAACACATATCCTAGCAAAGACCCTACCATGAACACAGATCCTAGCAAAGCACACTAGCATTGGGGATTCTAGCATGAACACATCTACTAGCATGAACACAGATCCTAGGACACACTAGCAGTAGCAGAAGAAAATTATCCTAGGACACACATTGTAGGAAACAAGAACAGATCGGTCCGATTGGATTCGATCGGGATCGTATCCAATCGGATCTGCTCGAATCCTATCTATTCCACTAAGTACTAGCACATGCGTAAGAAATAAACCCCTAATCTACATCTACGAGCAAGCATTGAGGGGGTTTGACTCACCGGAGCTTGCGCAGTCGCAGCGAAGCGAGGCCGAGGTGAAAACCTCGGCGGGAAGGAGAGAGGTGGCGGAGCGGAGGAGGAGCCGGCCCTGGCGACGGCCTACGGCATCGGCCCCGTGCTCATGGCCTCGCCGGAGGTCGAGGAGGACGGCCCGCCGACAGGAGAAAACCCTTACCCCCCTGCCCAATGGGGTCCCAAGAAGCGGCAGCTCCATGGATGGCGCCGGCGCCCAGCCCAGGACCACGAGGTCTGGAATCGGCGGCGGAGCAGGAATAGCCGGCACTGCAATGGTCGGCAGCAGATGGGGGACGACGCTCGCAGCACCGACGCCAGGTCCCTGCCCGAGTTTTGGAGCCCGGCCATCCAGCGCTCCTGGATGCTGGCGATGCGCTGGTCGATGGGGGTCAGAGGACGGCGCGGCGGTGGGCGAGGCGGAGCCATCAGAGGAGAGGAGATGAGATGGAGGGGCGATGAGGCGGAGAGGGAGCGGTGGGAACAGTGCGACCCGGGCGGTGTCATGAGAGTGGTGGGAGGGGGGTGGGAGTTATGAGACGTCCCCTCCGTATCCCGCGCTGCCTAAGGCGTGCAACTCCCTTGTTAGCATGGCCGCGCCGAGCCAGGCTCGCGAGAAACTGCCGATTCGGCAGTTTCCGCCGGGCCAGGCTGAGGCCTACTTTAAGGTTCGTGCGGGCCACAAAACGCATGCAGCCCAGGCAACCAAACAGGCCGCGCACATCCCACGCAGGCCTAGTTGGGATGCATGCGGGCAAACAAACACGCTCTAGGAGTGTGGCGGCGCTCTCATTCCGGCGGTGTGCCGGATTCGCCCAGATCAAGTTCAGCCATCCAGAACTTCGGCGTGGCCCGTCGTGGTTCATTTGGGCCTCCTCCCGCGGCGCCTCGACCCATCCCCTCTCCATGTAGGTCCCAGACCGCCTCCAGTTTCCTCCAGCTACTTCGGTATGGTCTTCTTCTTCATGATTATGGAGCATCAGCACAGTCATTGCTCCTTCTCCAGTTCTCCTGCTCTGTATATCTTCCCAGATCAAGGTTGGTACTGGATCCGGTCCTCTTCTTTTGCCCTGGTGATCTTCCCCTAATTTCTGTCACTAATTGAAGATCTGAACCATCTAATCAGCCCATGAGTTTTTGCTTCCACTATCTCTTCTTTGTGTTATATTTCTATCGTTGCAGGCACAAGTGCAGGAACACACATTCCTCATGCTCTACGAGTTCTCAGGTACTCCTTCATTGGATTGTTATCGATGATCCATTATCTTTTTATTGGAATTAATGCTCAAGTGATATGCTTCAGAGTTCCAACGTTTGCTGCAACCAATTTTTTCCCGATTGATAGTGTCGGTGTTCTGGGAACGGGGGTCCCTAGACTTGCCTGCCAGCGGCCCACAGCGTGGCTGCGCTAGCAGGCCTGTACGGCCTATCTTTACCAACGAGGCATTCAAGACCCTCGCGAGGGGCCAAGCCTCGCGAGGCGGACGACACAAGACCTCATCAGGAGCGGCCTCACCAGGTTCCTTCGCGAGGAGCGGAGAGATCAGGGCAGGGCAAACCTCGCGAGGTTCTCGTGACGTGAGCCATGACGATCAAGATCAGGCGGGCGCCAGGCGGGCGCCAGCGCGCGCAGTGTCCTTGTTTCCTATTTGGTGCTAAGGAGGCAAGCGCAGGCGCAGAGTACCGAGGCATCAAGCAAAGGTTTCCATATCGGTGCAACGAGACCAAGACCAGCAGGACGACAAGACGGAGGTCACCATGGAGACCAAGGCGGTGTCACCACCAGAGCCTTTTGCAGACGAAGACCGCTTTTGTCAGGATAAGCTGTACTAGCTGTCCCCTTTTAAATTGGCCGTTGTTGGCTCCCTTCCCGCTCAATATTTGGGAAGAGGACCAGGGCCTATATAAGTAGAACTAGCCACCACAGTAGAGGCATCTGATCCAGTGGCATCTCGCCTGATCCTTAGCCACACACCCAACACAAGAACACCTCAACCTCAGGAGGCTGTTCTTCCCCTTGTACTGTTCATCATCAGCCCAAGAGGCAATCCACCACCACCACACCGGAGAAGGGTATTACAGCACAACGGTGGCCCGAACCAGTATAAATCTCGTGTCTTTTGTGATTGTGAGTTCATCGAGATCGTTCTTGTGATCTTAGCTAGTTAGGACGCGGATCGGTAGGAGGGAAAGAACTTCGTGCGCACCCCAGAGTTCGAACCTTAAGGGTTTTGCCGGAACCCGTGATCCGACATTTGGCGCGCCAGGTAGGGGTCGAACCTACGGCCTTCCGCTTAGGAAACTGATGGTCTATCCACTGAGCTACAGGCGCTGCCTCGGCCGGTTTGTCGTCCCACGCTTGTCGCGCTCCCATGGACGCACGGGCCGCGCTCCTCATGGCGCACGAGCTCCTGCGCTACCGCCCGGTCGATGACCTCTACGAGGACTGGCTCGACCGCATCGCCGAGCTTGTCCGCGCCGCAGGGGGCTCCCCTGCGCCGTCCCTCTCACTGCCTCACCCTCTGACAGCTACGGGCGACGTAGCTCACGGAGCACCTCTGCCACCTCTGCTACCTCTGCCCCAAGACGGCGCCCTAGCACCAAGGCGTGCGGATCCGCGGCGTGACCCACCACGTCCGACGCCCGCACAGGAAGAGAGAAGCTGCCAAGAAGTCGCACGCCCACGAGAAGTTGCTCCTGCACTCCTCGCGCCGCCTCAACAAGACAGCGCGCCACCTACGGTGGCGGCGCGCGGACCCCATCAAGACCAAGCTCCACCTCCAAGACGGGCCCCGGTGACCAGAGCCGCCTGCCACGCCTTCACCCCCGAGCTGCGTAGCGTCACCTGACCGGGCAAGTTCAAGCTGGATGTGCCTCCACGCTATGATGGTACCCCTAACCCCGCGGAGTTCTTGCAGCTCTACGAGCTAAGCATCGAAGCAGCCAACGGCGACGATAAGGTCATGGCGAATTGGTTTCCCATGGCTCTCAAGGGTGGTGCCTGCTCCTGGCTCCTGAACCTGCCACCGTGCTCGATCTCCTCCTGGGATGAGATGCGCGACCGCTTCGTCGCCAACTTCCAGGGCACTCGCGACCGCCTACCGGCTGCGGGAGACCTGTGCCGCTTCAGGCAAGAACTGGGAGAGACCCTCCAGAAATACATCCAGCACTTCAACAACATTCGCCTCAAGATCCCCAAGGTGACGGACAAGGCCATCATCTCCGCGTTTTCTAATGGCGTCCGCGACGTCAAGATGAAGGAAGAGCTCGCTATCCACAAGGAGTTGTGCACTTCCCTGGAGCTGTTCAACCTGGTGACCAAGTGCAAAAGAGTTGAGGAGGGGCGCCTCTCCCTCCTCGAGCTTCCAGCTGTGGACACAGAGGAGAAGAAAGCCAAGGCCAAGGACGTAAAGCGCAAGGGAGCAGCCGTGCTCGCGGCGGAACCAGACACCAAGCGCGGCAGAGATTAGTCCGAGTCATCCAAGAGCAGCCGACCGTTCTGCGCCTTCCACAACCTGCATACCCACAACACCAGCGACTGTCGAGAGCTCAGAGCCATTCGAGAAGGGTGCTTCGGGCAACGCCCCAAGCGCAACGGCCGGGGCTACGACCGAGGAGGAGGACGTGGTGGAGGACGCTGGGACGACCGTGGCCCGCGCCAAGAGTGGCGCGACCGGCCTCGTGAGGACCGTTGGGAGGATCAGCCTCGCGAGGGCGCCTGGAGGGACCAGCCTCGTGAGGACCGTCCTCAGGGCAACACTAGCCTTCCTCCGCTGCTGACACCACCAAGAAGGAATGACGACCACCATCAAGACGAGGGGGCTGGGGGCTTCCAGGAGACGCGTGCTATCGCTTGCATCTTGGGCGGAGCTCAAGCCCCAGCCTTGCAGCGTATCTTCAAACAGTTTGCTCATGAAGTGAATGCAGTCCTCCCCAAGCTCGAGGCCACACGCCCGCTCAGGTGGTCCAAGTGTGCCATCACCTTCAGTTCAGCAGATCAGCTCAAGTGTGAAGCTACCGCTCCCAACGCTTTTCTCACCAGTCATCAGCAACATGCAAGTTACCAAGACCCTCATCGACGGCGGCGAAGGGCTCAACGTCCTGTCCGTCAACACATTCGACAACCTCCAAGTGCCGATGACCAGCTTCAGCCTACCAAGCTTTCTTAGGAGTGACCGACGGTTCCACCACACCGATAGGGCGGGTCCACCTCCCTGTCACCTTCGGAGAATGCAAGAACTACCGCACTGAGCTCATCGACTTCGACGTCGCCCACATCCTCCTGCCATACAATGCCATCCTCGGGTACCTAGCCCTGGCCAAGTTCATGGCGGTGACTCACCACGGCTACAATGTCCTCAAGATGCCAGGAAGTGGCGGAATCATCACGGTCCCGTGCGAGGAAAGAGATGCGGTGTGCTCCCTCGAGCGTGCCTTCCAAGCCGCAGCAATCGACGACCCCGACAGCAAGGGCGAGTGCCTTCCTGAGACCATCCCCAAGAAGAAGAAGAAGTAGCAGCACCACGCGGGGTCTCAGGCAAGCGGTGCCTCGTCAGGATCAGCGCCCGCGCCAGGGGCGCCTCCCTCCATCGCATAGGAAGGCGCACCCAGTGCCCTCCTCGGACAGGGCTCGGGGGCTCTCTTCTGGAGGGCCTCAGACTTTGTCGACATCACGAGGGAGGCGCTTGGGCACCACTTGGAGGTGTGCTTCGCGACACGTTTCCCTCAGGACAACACAGGGCGAGGAGCGCCCACCGCTCAGGAGTTAATCACTAGGACCACTCAGGAACTGCAAGACGCAAGGACCATGCGTGGCGGCCGCTGCTCACCACGCGCAGCTCCACATCCAAGCGAGGATGCCGGGCTGCACGTCTGCATCGACGTCCCAGGTCTCAACAAGGCCGCATCTCAGGAGCTCTTCTGGCATACCAGCGACGGCTGCAGCCAGGCTAGGGACCGGGACCTGTCAGCGTAGAGCAACAAGCCGTCACGAGGTTGGAAAGGTGAGACTGAGCCTGAACAGGACATATGCTATGTCTTGAGCTTGCGTTGGTTTTCCTCGAAGAGGAGAGGGTGATGCAGCAAGTGTAGCGTAAGTATTTCCCTCAGTTTTTGAGAACCAAGGTATCAATCCAGTAGGAGGCTTCTCAAAAGTCGAGCACCTACACAAACAAGCGAGAACTCGCAACCAACGCAATAAAGGGGTTGTCAATCCCTTCACGGCCACTTGCGAAAGTGAGATCTAATAAAGATAGTATGATAAGATAAATATATTTTGGTATTTTATAATATAGATGCAAAAAGTAAAGATGCAAATAAAAGTAGATTGGGAGCAAATATGATAAGAGATAGACCCGGGGGCCATAGGTTTCACTAGTGGCTTCTCTCAAGATTGCATAAGTATTACGGTGGGTGAACAAATTACTGTCGAGCAATTGATAGAAAAGCGCATAGTTATGAGATTATCTAGGCGTGATCATCTATATAGGCATCACGTCCATAACAAGTAGACCAACTCCTGCCTGCATCTACTACTATTACTCCACACATCGACCGCTATCCAGCATGCATCTAGAGTATTAAGTTCATAAGAACAGAGTAACGCATTAAGCAAGATGACATGATGTAGAGGGATAAACTCATGCAATATGATATAAACCCCATCTTGTTATCCTCGATGGCAACAATACAATACGTGCCTTGCAACCCTTTACATCCTTTGGGTAAGGACACATAAGATTGAACCCAAAGCTAAGCACTTCTCCCATGGCAAGAAAGACCAATCTAGCAGGCCAAACTAAATTGATAATTCGAAGAGACTTGCAAAGACAACTTAATCATACATAAAAGAATTCAGAGAAGATTCAAATATTATTCATAGATAAACTTGATCATAAACCCACAATTCATCGGATCTTGACAAACACACTGCAAAAAGAGTTTACATCGAATAGATCTCCACAAGAGAGGGGGAGAACATTGTATTGAGATCCAAAAAGAGAGAAGAAGCCATCTAGCTAATAACTATGGACCCGTAGGTCTGTGGTAAACTACTCGTAGCACAAATTTTTGTGTCGCCGAGGTTTGTTTTTGGTAGCTACGCTTGGGATAAAAAAATGCAATCGTACACCAACATACTCATGCATGGCTACTATTAAAAATAGGGGCGCACAAGCAAACAACATTTAATTACGGTGATACAGGATCACACAGTTACAAGGCGAGGACATACTAAGACTCGGTACTGCTCGAGTGACTCAATCTACCTCGTTAATATCTAAGCGGGCTTGCCTTGTGGACGTCGAGGCTTCTCCACAGTTTTCACCGTCGGGATTAGCTGGAGGGGGTTGAGGGACTGCAGGGTCAGGGTAGAGATGATGACCATCTCGGGGATTGTTGGCCACAATCCCGCTGGAGCGCGTTCCCAAAAGGCGACGAAGCACTTCTGGGGTCATCAAGGTATTTCGGTCGATGACTGGGGCAGACCTCACGGACTCGATCGGTTGTCCGAACAACACGACTGGGTTGTCGGTGTTGGGCTCATCTTCTCCTCTTGCCGGGGCTAGGCGTATCAGTTCTCCACGAGCAGCGATCAGATCAAGGGTGATTTGATCGAACAAATCCTCTAGCATACTTACATAGCGCACCAGATGCAACAATGCAGGATCCGTCTCGTGATCTCCGTTGGCAACCTGGGGTGGCCTACTATACCCGTCACGGCTGGGGTAGTAGTAGAACGAACGACAGTTAACTCTGGGCGACAAGTGCCGGAGTTGAACTACCGCCTCTCGAGCAGCTAGTTGGATGGCTTGTGGCTCAAAGGAAGTTGTCCTTCCGGTGAACCTGTAGGGGCGTTCTGGCGGTAGACCCCTACCATAAATGTGCACGGTGGCCCAGAATTGACCGCTCTCACCGCTCATGGGTCCTTGGTACACCACATATTCTGGGGGTTCTTCTAACACGAAGGCACCGCGGGTGAGGTTTGCTAGCACGGTCACAAAACTTCCAAGGTTGGTTGACGTGGTCTCATTGTGAACAATGGGTCCTGGCATTTTAGCTTGGTTTGGGCAAAGGCTGTGCTATGCTGGGTTGAGGCTAGCGTGCCCTTTTTATAGAAAAAGGGGACGGAGTCTTCCTTCGCACGCTTGCAAATGAGACAATTTAGGGGTCGGTCACGGGCGCGTGATCGACAGGCTAGGCTGATAGGTTGGGCACCGACTGCCAAAGGTGTCGGGGTCTGTGTGGCTATCTTGCGCGAGAAGCTTGGCCGAGGTTAGGTTATGGTCTGGTGGTCTGGTTTTCCTAGGTTTTTTGACTGTCTAAGATAGGATTAGCCAATGGTCAGCCTGGCTCTGATACCAAGTTTGTGAGGACCGGATTTCCGGGATATTATTTTCCAGAAAATGGCCCTTGTGCTCATCAGCCTCAGGATTACTGTTAGCTGATGAGGCACCAACTTGATACAGAAATTCCAAGCAAAATGCAAAATATGTAGTACAAGACCATTCTGGCCTATGAGTACAACAAATGGTTTCTAGTGGTTGATGGCGGAAGCGGTTTGTGGATCATTAGCGTCTATGGGACTCCATTTCCCACAGGAACAGCTGACCAGCTTAGCTCCTATCTTCGCGAGGCTGCTATCACCATTGCTTAGGTTCCGGGGCTGTCATCACGTCGCTCCTCTCCATGCAAGAAATCTGGCCAAGACAATAGCGAGGACAAGCCGGTGAGTACTTTGAATGTACTCGCAAACATTATGAACACGGGTATAATATAACAAATGCTAATCATGCTCTGAAATGTTCTATGATCATAACGTTAGTCATAAAATAAAATGCTTGATGCATGCAAGCAGGTTATTTATATGCAACATGAATATGAGATAACAGAGTAGTAATAAGATGCACCGATCGGGTGTCTGAAGCGACGCCTCGAAAGGATAGTAAATAACGAGCATGCCTCTATCGGGCGTCTGAGCGACACCGCATAAAGGGCTTATAAAGTAAATAAATAACAGCATGCCACAGTCGGGCATCTGAGCGACACCACAAAAAGGGCTTATAAAGTAAATAATTAACAAGAAGGCCACAGTCGGGCGTCTCAACGACACCACATAAAGGGCTTATAAATAATAGAAATAACAAGCATGCCACAGTCGGGCATCTCAGCGACACCACATAAAGGGCTTATAAGGAAACAATCACAGTGAATATCCAGGAGGTAGAACCGTCCCAGGGATATTCAGTAATTCAAACAATATAAGGGGTTAGTCCATAATAATAATCATCATAATCATCACAAGTCACAAGTCATGATCCATGTTCTGGTTTAGCAGTTTCTCCTTCGAAGACCGACACTAAGACCGACACTTGACCCATCCCAGACTGTAGTCCTTAACCATGGACACGGCTATTCGAATAGATTTAATCTCTGCAGAGGGTGTACTCTTTACCCACGAGTAACGGATTCCTTCAGTCCATCGGGACTAATTCCGTCTACGGTCTTTTAATTGAAAACACACCTGACTCGCACACACCAGCTTAACTACCGGTTATGCGGAATCACCCACGACACCTGTCAAGCAAAACTCTAAGTGGGGAGGCTACAACCTCGCGTAGCATGGGATCAAATTTATATCACGCGCTCTAAGGGGTGCCCCCCTCTCGGTCCTGACCGGAACACCCATGCCCCCGGACCAGGTGGCGTGCCTACCGAATGCATCCGGTGTCTTCCACCATGGCCTCTCTGTACGGTGTGTGCTAGGAAGGGGTTGACAACTTACTGAACCGTACCCTACCTGCGGCAGGGACAAGTGGTAGTATGAAACAAGTATGGGGTTCTTTGGAACAAGACTCGATCTACGGTCGACTCGGAGGTTTAAAATTCCCTGCATGATATGTATAACAAAAATATTTCAACCAACAGAATCACCACTCATTATACCTTACTATGCCATACCGGACATAACCGTCCCGACGAAGACCGGAGACAAGCTCACGCCTACCCAAGGCAAAGGCTTTCCCGGATTTCTTTCCGGCATGCATGCAAGGCATACGAGGACGATTACCATCACAAGTATATCCACTTCCAACAGCAAAGAAGTTTCCAATATGCATTCATGCAAATGATCGTATCACCACATAAAATAACGAGTTCTCCGTATTAAGGTGGTGTTATAATCGTATTAACCAACACACACAAAAATATTATGCCAGGGTTCAGAATGCTTGCCTTCAAGAGTATGCAAGTGGGGTGTGCCTTTTGAAAGTTGACTTCTTCAAAAACCTATTTTTGAAATTATTCAAATTAAAACATAGTTTCAAAACAGTATAAAAAGTTGTCTGAAATTTTTTCAAATAAATCTTAAAATAAACTAGACTAAATTTGAGAGAGGTAGGAAAAAGAATCAACTCATTTGGAGTTTTATTTTAAAAGATATAGCCAGTCAAAGTTTTGGTCAAATTCTGTTTTTGGCCAGAAAAAAAAACGTTTCGAAAACTGAACACGTCGAAGGCGTACTTTGCTTTTACGCTTCCACTTAGCCAGCATGGACCGGCCCGTGGTCACTGATAGTGGGTTCAGGGGCCCACTGGTCAGGTTTGACCGGTCTCCCCCGCCTTCCCTCTCCTTTGGCCGAACGGAGGCGGAGCTCCGGCGATCTTCACCGGCAAACGACGGTTCCTCGAGGGCATCCGAGGGCAGGGATGGATCCGCCAGCTCAGGGCAGACCTCCCTGTGGTTGCTGGGTCGGCGGGGGTGGAGGAAGTCGCCGGCGGCGAGCTCCGCGGCGGAGGAGGCTTCGGGTCGGTTTGGGGTTGTGTTCTACGGTGGTTCCCGATCACGATTGAGAGGCTGGGCAGCTCCGCACGGGCCAGGGGAGTCGGGTGGTGGCGTCGGACGGGCAGGGGGGGCCTGGTTGCGATGAACGAGGCTGGGACGTGGCGGCGGCTGAACCGGCCGGAGTCGGGGAAGACGGTTTCCCCCCGACGATTACTGGCTGTGGGGGTGCTATGGGGGTGGCCTGAGGCTGTCTGAGTGGCTGGACGAGCTTGGGGGACCCTACTTATAGTGCGGCTAGGTCGGTTCGCGGCGGCCGTGGATAGGATCATCGGCGACCGCCATTCTGTAGTGGACAGGGCGACGTGGCGGGGACGGGCGCTAGCTGACGAGCTAGTGGATGAGCTCGGGCTGTTCCACGAGCGAGTTGGCACGTTGGCGTGGCTCGGGCGGCGCCGACCAGGGCGAAGGTTGTCGGGCGGCGGTGGCGGCTTGGCGGGCGCCAGAGGGTGCGAGGAGGGGGGCAGACGGCCCTGCGGCGAGGGAGGAGTCGGGTGCGTCGACTGGGAGAGGGGAGGGGCCAGAACGGGCGCGGGGGAGGCGGCAGCGGGACGCGGCGACTCGTGCGCACGCACGTGCAAAACGCGCGCTCTGGCCGCGCCCAGAGCACGCCCACCAGGTGTTCGGCGAAATGCCAGGGCTTGCTAGGAGGCTAGGGTGGAGCTGGGGTTTAACAGGATTAGGTTAGGGTAGTCTAGAGGCTTAGTGGACATGGTGGTTAGGCAAAGCAAGTAGGTCCATTGTACAAACCAGAAACTATGCCAAAACTGATCATGCCCATAAGGTGTTTGACAAAATGCCAAGGACACTTAGGCATTTCTTGGGGTGGCCAAACTTTCCAGATTGGAGTCTCTTTTGATGTAGGTGAGGGTGGCAAGGTCATTTGGGAAAAACCAGAAACTTGCTAGTGCAAGTTTTGCAAATCTTCAGTTCTGGACAGAAGGTAAATGGCATCATTGCATGGACTAAACATACTCCAATTGGGTCCATTCTCTTGGACTTAAGGGTTTGGTAGGGTGGTCTACAAGCAGGAGAAAGAATCAAGGGGAAAAGGGCAAGCAAAAATATGGTTGTAGTACAAATCACCAAGTTGAACCAGAATGAAGATGAGGATGATTTACTCAAATTTTTCAAAGAACATCAATGGATTTTGCATAAAGATGAATAATATACTCCTACTGACATCCCCTAATTTTGGTGGAAGTTTTAAAGAAATATTTAAATAGGTTGTAGTGCAAAAGTGCAACTGGACCAGATTTAAAAACTTGTGGTAAAACCCAAAATCTCCAAATGACTAAGGAATATTTTTGCATAAAAGTGTTTTAGGGACATCATATGTCATCCCCAAATTTTGGTGGGATTTTTAAATGAATTTATCAAAGGGTTGCAGTGCAAATGGAACCCTAAAACTTATGAAAAACCATTTTAGAGAAATAAAACTCAGGGAAAAATAATTATATAAATAATCCCACTGATAAAAGAATTGTTTTATTTGAGGGGGTAAACAAGTCCAATAATAATTGGAAAGTTTTCACTTGGGGTGAAAACTCCACAACTTAGAAGGAAAGGGAGGTTCTGAGATCAAAAATAAATCCAGAAAAATAAAAATTTTAAGTTCCTGGCAAAATTTTAACAAACACAACATGGTTAAATTTTTGGGGTGTTACAGTGTTGAAGTTTGCAAGTCCCGTAGCATGCACGTATGGTAAATGTTATGTAACAAATTTAAACATGAGGTGTTCTTTGATTTCCCTCCTTATGAGTGGCGGTCGGGGACGAGCGATGGTCTTTTCCTACCAATCTATCCCCCTAGGAGCATGCACGTAGTGCTTGGTTTTAATGACTTGTAGATTTTTGCAATAAGTATGTGAGTTCTTTATGACTAATGTTGAGTCCATGGATTATGCACACTCTCACTCTTCCATCATTGCTAGCCTCTTGATGCCGTGCATTGCCCTTTCTCACATTTAGAGTTGGTTCAAACTTTGCATGTGCATACAAACAAGGTGATATGATATGCTCTTTCACACATAAACCTCCTTATATCTTCCTCAAAACATCCACCATACGTACCTATTATGGCATTTCCATAGCCATTCCGAGATATATTGCCATGCAACTTTCCACCATTCCGTTTATCATGACACATTCATCATTGTCATATTGCTAGCATGATCATGTAGTTGACATAGTATTTTTGGCAAAGCCACTGTTCATAATTCTTTCATACATGTCACTCTTGGTTCATTGCACATCCCGGTATACCGCCGGAGGCATTCATATAGAGTCATACTTTGTTCTAGTATCGAGTTGTAACCATTGAGTTGTAAATAAATAGAAGTGTGATGATCATCATTTTCTAGAGCATTGTAGCGACCAGACCCGAATGGATCTAACGCTCTGTGCTCAGTGTCATCCCTGGATCAGTAATGCTGACACCACATAGTACTTCGAAGGATTTATAGCAGAGTAGCAATCACACACTTATTACATCGTTGTCCACAAGGGAACTTAATACAATAATATGGCTTAAGGCCATCTAATAATAACAGCGGAAGGCTTGGAAAACGAGTGAGTCCATCAACTCCAACGGCATCACCGAGTATAGAACCACGACCTAACACCTTACTGTAAATGCGAAAAAAGTGCGCAACATGAAAAGTTGCAGCCCAAAACGGGTCAAGACATGGAATATGCCGCAATGTAACACATAGAGAACAATGAAGCAACAAGCCTATACTACATGCATATATGGCTGGTGGTAAGGCTCTCTGATTACATTTTGCATAAAGCTGATTTTTCCCTACATCAAAGGAATAATTTTATTTAACTATCATGGTGGTTGTTAAACATTGAGAATGGTTGACAGCATCCTCAATCCCCATTAAAAGTACTCATTAAAACCCAATAACTTTATTATTAGAAGTAACATGTTGAGATTCACATGATATTCAAGTACTAGATACTCAAGATGTCCATAACCGGGGACACGGCTAATCATGATTAGTTTATACACTCTGCAGAGGTTTGCACTTTTCCCCACAAGACTCGATCGCCTCCGCTTGGTTCTCGGGACGCATGGTGTTTGAGAAAGCGGATGACCGAGACATAGTCTTTCAGAAGCGCTAGCACCTTACATGTGGGTAGACCGTACCAAACTACATCCCCTACATCAGCTAGCCTACCCGTAAGAGTTCGCACAACTTAGTCAACTACGCCAGAGCCCATAATTGGCTTGTGGCTGCACACGGAAGTTTCCAGTTTGAATAATCTTATGATCCCTTAGAGCACGGGTGGCGGTCCGAAGAAATCTGAGCAAGTCTGATAGAAACCAGTGCCTCAATCCACCCAGATGTGTGTTTAGGTTGCCACCTTAGATAAACCATTAATTAACAATCTCACATCTGTCATGGATATTCACTCACCCAATCCACGTCTACTAGCATAGCATGGCACAATAAGCAAGCGTAGAAGTAACTCCCAAGGTTTCATAAGTAAAAGCAGGTAATAGGTACTACCTCAATCTACTTCCCAAACCCACAATTTAATTAGATCCTAAACATGCAAGTGTTTGAGGGCTTGATCTAATGCATTAAAACTGGGTAGTAGAAAAGGTATGATCAAAGTGTTACTTGCCTTGCTGATGATCCGCGAGTCCTAGAGATTCGAAGTAACAAGCGGCGCACTCCGGGTGATCTAACGCAGACAAACAACAAGCATACAATAAGTACTCATCTAATGCATAGGAAATCTCGAATAAAAGATCTAACCAGATAGTTCAACTTAAGAACCCTGGTTGCAAAAGAATCGAATCAAATAAGGCATCGAAAGTCGGAACTCGAGAGAGAACGACTCGGTTTAGCAATCTGAAATTAGGTCAAAATTTTATAGTAGCAAAACTCTGTGTAAGTAGGGTAGTCGAAACGGCGGTTTCGTCACGAAACTCCAGGCGCTTGAATCACCTGATTCCGATAAACGAGCAAGAAATAAAACAGATTTGAAAATCGGATCAGAAATCGAATCAAAAATAACGGATTAAATCCGATTTAAAAGAAAACGTCTCACGAACTAAATAACGGACGTTCGTTAACAGAACTAATCCAACGAACGCGTTCATTGAAACGATCGGGTCGGTGAACGTTCACTAAATAAGAAAACCGAAAAAAAATAAAAACCAATCTAGGTTTTTTTTTTAAAACCGAACATCATAAAAACGGACCGGTTTTCTAGGGAAAACCGGATCGGGCGTGGGCGGTGGCTACCTCCGGTGATCGCCGGCGGGCTCGGGCGGAGTCTCCGTGGTCGGGCGGGTGGCGGCGGGTCGGGAGGGGCGACGAGGGCGGCGGGTGCTCGGCGACGGCGGCGGGGCCTCGGCCAAGGCGGCTCGGCTTGGGGGCGGGCGGCGGATCGAGGTGAGAGAGAGGGGGTCCGCGGGTTAAATAGGAGGGCTCCGGTGCCTTGGGGAGGGGGCACGGCGGCGGGTGTCCGACCCGGACACGGGCGGCGGCGGTGGCGTGCGGCGGGCGGGTTCCGCTCGGCCGAGCGAGGAGGAGAGGAGGTGGGTGGGGGGGGGCACTGGGTCAGGCTGGGCTGGTGGGCAGTGGGCCTTGGACCAGGCGGCGTTTTTTAAAATAAAACCAAACGAATTAAAAAAATATCAAACGAACTCCGATTTAAATAAAACAAATTTTCCCCGACTCCTAAAAATGAGTCGAACAAAATGAACTTTAAAAACAGCAAACATGCATAATATTTTTAAAATGATCATTTCTGCCTAAGCAAAATAAATCTTTCAAAAACCAAATTTGGTTTATTTATAATATCTTCATTTTTCCTAGATGCTAGGAAAGTCATATTATTCCCTCTCTTGAGATTGTTATAGGAAAACTTTATGAAGATAATTAAATAAATCCAATGATCCTATTTTTTCAAAATTTGAGAAATCCCAAATATGAAAATAATAAAACTTCCAACTCTCTCCGAGGGTCCTTGAGTTGCATGAAATTTTCTAGGATCGGAAAATGCGAGAAAAATATGATATGCATGATGACCTAATGTATAACATTCCAAATTGAAAATTTGGGATGTTACAAACCTACCCTTAAGATGAATCTCGCCCTCGAGATTCGGGTTGGCTAGAAAATAGGTGAGGGTGGTCCTTTAGCAAAACTTCCTCTCTTTCCCGGTGGCTTCATCCTCGGTGTGATGGCTCCTTTGAACTTTGCAAAACTTGATAACCTTGCTGCGGGTTACTCTGCTGGCATAATCGAGAATCTTAACCGGTTTTTCCTCATATGTCAAGTCATCCTTCAACTGAATTGTTTCCAATGGTACAGTATCTCTTAACGGTACCTCTGCTATCTCGGGGTGACATTTCTTCAACTGAGAAACATGGAATACATCATGAACTCGACAGTCCCTTCCGCAATTCCAACTTATAAGCAACTTCTCCCATGCGTTGCAAAATCTTATACGGTCCAACGAAACGTGGTGCTAACTTTCCTTTAACTCCAAAACGCTTAACTCCTCGAAGCGGGGATACTCTGAGATATACTCTATCTCCAACTTCATACTCAATCGCTGGCGCTTTGAATCGGCATAGCTCTTACATGCGGACTGGGCTACCTTGAGCACATCTCGAATCAACTTAATTTTCTGTTGGACTCCTTAATCAAATCTGGTCCAAACAACTGGCGATCTCGGTTTAGTCCCATAACAACGGTGTCCTGCACCTTCTTCCATACTGAGCCTCGAAGGTGCCATCTTCAAGCTGGTTTGGTGACTGTTGTTGTAGGAAAATTCTGCATACGGCAAATTTTCATCCCAGCTAGATCCATAATCTAGGGCACAAGCTCTCAAAGATGTCCTCCAAAATCTGATTGACTCTCTCGGCCCGTCCATCGGTCCGTGGGTGGAAAGTCACATCAATTCCAATCGGGTTCCTAATGTTTCGTGCAACCGGTTCCAAAATTTCGAGGTAAACCGGGTTCCTCTATCCGACACGATGCTCCTCGGAACTCCGTGTAAGCACACAATTATGGTCATGTATATCTTTGCCAACTTAGCACCGCTATAGGTAGTCTTGACTGGAATAAAATGAGCTACCTTAGTCAAACGGTCGACTATAACCCAAATCGAGTCATATCTCGAACGAGTCTTTGGCAATCCTGTGATAAAATCCATGCCTAGTTTATCCCACTTCCATTCGGGTGTCGGCAATGGTTGTAACAATCTCGCCGGCTTCGATGCTCTGCCTTTACTTTCGACATACGTGCAAACTGCTACATACTCCGCATAATATCCTTCTTCATTCCGGTCCACCGAAAGTATTCTTCAAATCCAAATACATCTTGGTATTTCCTGGGTGAATCGAATAGGGTGAATCATGGGCTTCTTGTAAAATCAGCTTCACGATCTACGGGTCATTGGGCACATAAACACGGTCCTCAAACCATAGGGTATCGTGCTCATCCTCACGAAATCCTTTAGCTTTTCCTTTGCTCATTTTCTCCTTTATAGAGGCAACTTCCTTATCTGCCTTTTGGGCTTCTACGATTTTGTCCATCAGCGTTGTTGAATCTCCAATGCTGCTACATAGCCTCTCGGAACTATTTCCAAACATAGCTCTCGAAGGTCTTGGCTAACTCATTGGGTATTCCTCCCATCATTAGGGTATTGACGGCTCAATGCGCTTTCGACATTAGCCTTCCCGGGTGATAATGCAATCTCATGTCATAATCCTTGATAAGCTCTAACCATCTCCTTTGTCTCGAGATTCAATTTCATACGTGTGAAGATGTACTTCAAACTCTTGTGATCCGTATATACTTCACAATGATTTCCAATGAGAAAATGTCTCCACGTCTTCAGGGCATGCACAACGGCTGCTAACTCCAAATCATGAGTGGCATAATTCAACTCATGGGGCTTAAGTTGTCGTGAAGCATACGAAACAACTCTTCCTTCCTACATAAGCACTGCTTCCAGTCCTCGACGTGAAGCGTCGCAATACACCTCATAATCCTTAGTCCGATCCGCAATATCAAAACTGGTGAGGTAACTAATCTTTTCTTCAACTCCTGAAAACTTGCCTCGCAGTCCTCAGTCCATATGAATTTGTTTTCCTTCTTCAACAATTCTGTCATAGGCTTGGCAATCCTTGAGAAATTCTCAATGAACCTTCGGTAGTATCCTGCGAGTCCAAGGAAACTCCGAATCTCTCCAACTGTCGTTGGTGCTTCCCATTTGGTTACGGTCTCAACTTTTGTGGGGTCAACTGCTATCCCTTCTCCGGATATAACATGTCCGAGAAATCCAACTTCCTTTAGCCAAAACTCACATTTGCTGAACTTGGCATACAACTGGTGTTCCTCGGTTTCTCCAAAACCAATCGCAATGTTCCTTGTGTTCCTCTTCATTCTTCGAGAAAATCAAAATGTCATCAATGAACACCACGAACTTATCCAAAAACTCCATAAACACTTTGTTCATCGGGTTCATGAAATAGGCTGGTGCGTTAGTCATCCAAATGACATAACGGTATACTCAGATAGTCCATATCTCGTGGTAAATGCTGTCTTGGGTATGTCCTACTCGAATTTTCAATCGATGGTACCACGATCGCAAGTCGATCTTGGAAAACACCTTGGCTCCTTGCAAGCGATCAAACAGATCATTTATCATAGGTAGTGGGTACTTGTTCTTGATTGTTACTTCATTCAATCCACGATAATCAACAACCATTCTTAACGATCCGTCCTTCTTCTCCACTAGCAAAACGGGTGATCCCCAAGGTGAAGAACTTGGGCGTATAAAACCTTTATCCAAAAGCTCCTTAATACGCTTCTTGATTTCCGCCAAATCCTGGCCGGCATCCTATATGGTCGCTTCGATATCGGGCTGTTCTCGGCAACAGCTCGATCAAAAACTCAATGTCTCTATCCGTGGCATTCTGGCAACTCTTCCTAAATACATCAGAAAATCCTTCACCATCGGTACTTCTTCCTGTACCACTCGATAAGCAATTAACTTGTGCTCTCCTCGGCTCGTGCCGTGATACATACTTAATCCTTCTTCCTTCGTGTGTGGTGAGCAAAATTGATCTAGTGGAGCAATCAATGTTTCCTCCATACCTTGATAACCAATCCATACCTAATATCACATCCAATCCTTGGGATTCCGTAACTATTAGGTGCGAGGGGAAAACATAGTGTCCAATCCTTAATGGCGATCGATCACACCATTTACTAGCCATGTACTGCACTCCGGTGAGGTTACTAGCATGGGTGACCTAAGGGCTTGGGTTGGTAACTTGTACTTATCCACAAATCCCTTGATATGTATGAATGCGATGCACCAAAGATCGAAAAGAACAACCGCAGAAATGACTTAACCAAAACTTACCGACATCTGCATCGGGCTGATCTTCAACCTCCTCCACTTCAATGTGGTTCACCTGTCCCCTATTGAAAGGGTTGTGCTTATTTCCAGAGCTTCCATTGCCATTTCCATTCTGGCCTTCTGGATAGTCATTGGCATAATGCCCAGTCTTGCGGCACTTAAAGCAAGTAATATGACTCAGGTCTACTTTGGATGGTGTTGACGGGTTGGTGCGATTCTGTCCGCTGCTTCCTCCATTCCCTGCTCCCATTCTTAGTGCTGTTATGGTTATGTGAATTACTTCCTCCATGGGTATGCTGAAACTGAATTCCTGACTTAGGGGTATAACGAGGTTTCTGCTGAGCTCCAGAGTTATACTTCCCTTGTCCATACTTCCGCTTACGGTTCTCAATTTGCTGCTGCTTTCCTTCAATCATGAGGGCTCGGTCTACTAACTCCTGGTAGTTATTGAAACTGGCTACCATCAACGGCATCTTGAACTCATCATTCAGTCCTTCTAGAAACTTCTCCCGCTTGGCTGCATCAAGAGTAACGTCATCCGGGGCATAACGTGCTAGTTTACTAAAGTCATCCACGATCGCCAACAGTCCTTCCTCCTTGGCGTAATTTGAGAAACTCAAGCTTCTTCATGTCCAGAGCTGCTGATGAAACATGGGCAGTGCGTAAAGCTTGCTGATTTTGTTACCATGTGACAGTGTCTACATGGTAAGTGGTTGTGAAATTATCCCACCATGCCGCTGCGGGTCCTTCAAGCTGATGTGCTGCAAACTTCACTCTTTCTCCATCCGTGCATCCTGCAGTGGTCAGCTCCTTCCTATCTTGCGGAGCTACCATCTGCTACAATTGGCTCGGTGCTACCGGAATACACCGCGGGTTTAGTCTAAGGAAACGAGTCGATGATCCGCAGGTGGTGGTGGTGGTGGGTTGTTGTTGTTGTTGTTGCTCGGTTACGCACCAATGTTTGAATCAGGGTATTCGCGTCTGGATCGGTTGGGTGATCTCTGGCGGGAAAAGCGAATCCGGGTCGCGTCTCGGAGGCATCGATGGGTTTAGAAAAGATGAGAATTTAGAATAGTATGAGGTCTAAGGAATCACTACCCAAATGCACATGAGCAAATACACACAAAATCACTTCATTCAATCAAACAAAGGCTTACAACGATCTAACTATCGCAAAAGTGCGTGTACTATAAGGATTTACATGGAGGAATACTACTAATATGTGGAGGACTTCTACTAATTTGAACCGTGGAAGACTCCATAATGTCTCGCTCCAGCTTCATCTTCAAAGTCGGGTTCACTTGGATCCGAATCGGTGTCGTCGATGTTGATGTAGTCGCTGGGCAATTGACATCTTGGTCTTCATTCCCGAGCGCCAACTTCTTCTTGAGTTCTTCAATCTCGTACTTAAGATCGTTATTGTGTCTTGCTAGAGCTACGATCTCGTCCATATAGTCCTTGCGAGTTGTCTTTAGTTCTTCTTCAAGCTCGATGATCCTTCCTTTTGCATTCTGCAACTCCAACATATCATTGCACATCTGGTTCTCTGGCGTCCGAATGTGCTGGTTTAACTCTGGATGAATGCTGCAATGGATCTATCCTTCTTGGTGCCGACGACGTCCCATTTGTCATCTCGGCGTCCGCAAATCTGGTAGATTGTGTCCTTAAGGTCTTCTTGATAAACTTCTCCAATGCGTCCCATGGTGATGTGAGCTGCCATGCTCTTTCCTGCACTCCAAGTTGGTGCACTGAAAACACTATCTATAGGCTTAGTGATTGGGGCGAATGTCCTTCCTGGAACGTGAGCGTGAATCTTCCAGCGCTCCTCTTCAGGCAGAGTGGCGTTGAAAGTCCCGGTGAAGCTTGGTAGTCCTATGTTCTGGTACTTGGTAACTTCCTTCAAGTGAAATCCAAAAGGTGTGCCTTCATCCGGTTGGGTGTACTTGATCTTCGCGTCCTTCATCCTAAAGAGAGTAGAAAAGATGAGGAGTTAGAAAATGGGAAGAGAATAGTGATCTATGGCTTTATCGTAGTGGTCGTGTCCTACAGTCAGCGTGTGCTCTGATACCATTCTCTCAGAGCGACCGGACCGAATGGATCTAACGCTGCGTGCTCGATGTCATCCCCGGATCAAGAATGTCGACACCACACAAGATTTCAAGGATTTATAGCAAGAGTAGCAATCACACACTTATTACATCGTTGTCCACAAGGGAACTTAATACAATAATATGGCTTAAGGCCATCTAATAATAACAAATGAAGGCTTGGAAAACGAGTGAGTCCATCAACTCCAACGGCATCACCGAGTATAGAACCACGACCTAACACCTTACTCGTAAATGCGAAAAGTCTGCAACATGAAAAGTTGCAGCCCGAAAACGGGTCAGCACATGGAATATGCCGGCAATGTAACACATAGAGAACAATGAAGCAACAAGCCTATACTACATGCATATATGGCTGGTGGTAAGGCTCTACGGTTACATTTTTGCATAAAGCTGATTTTTCCCTACATCAAAGGAATAATTTTATTTAACTATCATGGTGGTTGTTAAACATTGAGAATGGTTGACAGCATCCTCAATCCCCATTAAAAGTACTCATTAAAACCCAATAACTTTATTATTAGAAGTAACATGTTGAGATTCACATGATATTCAAGTACTAGATACTCAAGATGTCCATAACCAGGGACACGGGTAATCATGATTAGTTTATACACTCTGTAGAGGTTTGCACTTTTCCCCACAAGACTCGATCGCCTCCGCTTGGTTCTCGTGACCGCATGGTGTTTGAGAAACGGATGACCGAGACATAGTCTTTCGTAAGCGCTAGCACCTTACATGTGGGTAGACCGTACCAACCTACATCCCCTACATCAGCTAGCCTACCCGTAAGAGTTCGCACAACTTAGTCAACTACGCCAGAGCCCATAATTGTCTTGTGGTTGCACACGGAAGTTTCCGGTTTGAATAATCTTATGATCCCTTAGAGCCTGGGTGGCGGTCCGAAGAAATACAAGTCCTGATAGAAACCAGGTGCCTCAATCCACCCAGATGTGTGTTCAGGTTGCCACCTTAGATAAACCATTAATTAACAATCTCACATCTGTCATGGATATTCACTCACCCAATCCACGTCTACTAGCATAGCATGGCACAATAAGCAAACATAGAAGTAACTCCCAAGGTTTCATAAGTAAAACAGGTAATAGGTACTACCTCAATCTACTTCCCAAACCCACAATTTAATTAGATCCTAAACATGCAAGTGTTTGAGGGCTTGATCTAATGCATTAAAACTGGGTAGTAGAAAAGGTATGATCAAAGTGTTACTTGCCTTGCTGATGATCCATGAGTCCTAGAGATTCAAGTAACAAGCGGCGCACTCCGGGTGATCTAACGCAGACAAACAACAAGCATACAATAAGTACTCATCTAATGCACAGGGAAATCTCGAATAAAAGATCTAACCAGATAGTTCAACTTAAGAACCCTGGTTGCAAAAGAATCGAATCAAATAAGGCATCGAAAGTCGGAACTCGAGAGAGAACGACTCGGTTTAGCAATCTGAAATTAGGTCAAAATTTTATAGTAGCAAAACTCTGTGTAAGTAGGGTAGTCGGAACGGCGGTTTCGTCACGAAACTCCAGGCGCTTGAATCACCTGATTCCGATAAACGAGCAAGAAATAAAACAGATTTGAAAATCGGATCAGAAATCGAATCTGAAAAATAACGGATTAAATCCGATTTAAAAGAAAACGACGAACGAACTAAATAACGGACGTTCGTTAACAGAACTAATCCAACGAACGCGTTCATTGAAACGAACGGGTCGGTGAACGTTCACTAAATAAGAAAACCGAAAAAAATAAAAACCCATCTAGGTTTTTTTGAAAAAAACCGAACATCGCAAAAAAACCGGACCGGGTTTTCTAGGGGAAAACCGGATCGGGCGGCGCGGGGCGGTGGCTACCTCCGGTGATCGCCGGCGGGGCTCCGGGCGGGTCTCCGGCGGGTCGGGCGGGTGGCGGCGGGTCGGGAGGCGAGGGGGCGGCGGGGTGCTCCGGCGACGGCGGCGGCGTCCTCGGCGGGCGGCGGCTTGGGGCGGGCGGCGGATCGAGGTGAGAGAGAGGGGGGGGTCCGCGGTTAAATAGGAGGAGGGGGCTCGGTGCCTTGGGGAGGGGGCACGGCGGGCGGTGTCCGACCCGGACACGGGCGGCGGCGGTGGCGTCCGGCGGGCTTCGGGCGGCCGAGCGCGCGAGGGAGGAGAGGGAGGTGGGCCGGGGGCGCTGGGCTGGGGCCTGGCTGGCTGGGCCGGCTGGGCCTTGGCCCAGGGGGGGCGGCGCGTTTTTTTTAAATAAAACAAAACGAATTAAAAAAAATATCAAACGAACTCCGATTTAAATAAAACAAATTTTCCCCGACTCCTAAAAATGAGTCGAACAAAATGAACTTTAAAAACAGCAAACATGCATAATATTTTTAAAATGCTCATTTTTGCCTAAGCAAAATAAATCTTTCAAAACCAAATTTGGTTTATTTATAATATCTTCATTTTTCCTAGATCTTTGGGAAAGTCATATTATTCCCTCTCTTGAGATTGTTATAGGAAAACTTTATGAAGATAATTAAATAAATCCAATGATCCTATTTTTTCAAAATTTGAGAAATCCCAAATATGAAAATAATGAAACTTCCAACTCTCTCCGAGGGTCCTTGAGTTGCATGAAATTTTCTAGGATCGGAAAATGCGAGAAAAATATGATATGCATGATGACCTAATGTATAACATTCCAAATTGAAAATTTGGGATGTTACAAGCATTGTCCCAAGTCAGGAATAAAAAAAGAGAGAGATAAAGGCCATATAAAAAAAGAAGGCCCAAAAAAAATGAGAGAAAAAGAGAGAAGGGACAATGCTACTATCCTTTGCCACACTTGTGCTTCAAAGTAGCACCATAATCTTCATGATAGAGAGTCTCTTGTTTTGTCACTTTCATATACTAGTGGCAATTTTTAATTATAGAACTTGGCTTGTATATTCCTACAATGGGCCTCCTCAAGTGCCCTAGGTCTTCGTGAGCAAGCAAGTTGGATGCACACCCACTTAGTTTCTTTTGTTGAGCTTTCATACGTTTATAGCTCTAGTGCATCCGTTGCATGGCAATCCCTACTCCTTGCATTAACATCAATTGATGGGCATCTCCATAGCTCATTGATTAGCCTCGTTGATGTGAGACTTTCTCCTTTTTTGTCTTCTCCACATAACCCCCATCATCATATTCTATTCCACCCATAGTGCTATGTCAATGGCTCGAGCTCATATATTGCGTGAAAGTTTATAGGTTTGAGATTACTAAAGTATGAAACAATTGCTTGGCTTGTCATCGGGTTGTGCATGATGAGAGCATTCTTGTGTGACGAAAATGGAGCATGACTAAACTATATGATTTTGTAGGGATGAACTTTCTTTGGCCATGTTATTTTGAGAAGACATAATTGCTTAGTTAGTATGCTTGAAGTATTATTATTTTTATGTCAATATGAACTTTTATCTTGAATCTTTCGGATCTGAATATTCATACCACAATTAAGAATAATTACATTGAAATTATGCCAAGTAGCACTCCGCATCAAAAATTATCTTTTTTATCATTTACCTACTCGAGGACGAGCAGGAATTAAGCTTGGGGATGCTTGATACGTCTCCAACGTATCTATAATTTTTGATTGCTCCATGCTATATTATCTACTGTTTTGGGCATTATCGGGCTTTATTATTCACTTTTATATTATTTTTGGGACTAACCTATTAACCGGAGGCCCAACCCAGAATTGTTGTTTTTTGCCTATTTCAGAGTTCCGTAAAAAAGGAATATCAAACGGAGTCCAAACGGAATGAAACCTTCGGGAACGTGATTTTTAGGAAGATTATGATCCGGGAGACTTGGACCCTACGTTAAGAAACAAAAGAGGAGGCCACGAGGTAGGGGGGCGCGCCCACCCCCCAAGGGCGCGCCCTCCACCCTCATGGGCCCCCTGTTGCTCCACCGACGTACTCCTTCCTCCTATATATACCTACATAGCCCCAAACGATCAGAGACGGAGCCAAAAACCTAATTCCACCGCCAAGAACCTTCTCAGCACTCCACAAGATCCCATCTTGGGGCCTGTTCCGGAGCTCCGCCGGAGGAGGCATCCATCACGGAGGGCTTCTACATCAACACCATAACCTCTCCGATGAAGTGTGAGTAGTTTACTTCAGACCTTCGGGTCCATAGTTAGTAGCTAGATGGCTTCTTCTCTCTTTTTGGATCTCAAGACAATGTTCTCCCCCTCTCTCGTGGAGATCTATTCGATGTAATCTTCTTTTTGCGGTGTGTTTGTTGAGACCTATGAATTGTGGGTTTATGATCAAGATTATCTATGAACAATATTTGAATCTTCTACTGAATTCTTTTATGTATGATTGGTTATCTTTGCAAGTCTCTTGAATTATCAGTTTGGTTTGGCCTACTAGATTGATCTTTCTTGCAATGGGAGAAGTGCTTATCTTTGGGTTCAATCTTGTGGTGTCCTTTCCCGGTGATGAGGGGCAGCAAGGCACGTATTGTATTGTTGCCATCGAGGATAACAAGATGGGGTTTTTATCATATTGCATGAATTTATCCCTCTACATCATGTCATCTTGCTTATGGCGTTACTGCTTTTCATGAACTTAATACTCTAGATGCATGTTGGATAGCGGTCGATGAGTGGAGTAATAGTAGTATATGCAGGCAGGAGTCGGTCTACTTGTCTCGGACGTGATGCCTATATACATGATCATACCTAGATATTCTCATAACTATGCTCAATTTCGTCAATTGCTCAACAGTAATTCGTTCACCCACCGTAAAATACTTATGCTCTTGAGAGAAGCCACTAGTGAAACCTATGGCCCCGGGTCTATCTTCATCATATTAATCTTCCAACACTTAGTTATTTCCTTTGCTTTTTAATTTGTTTTTATTTTACTTTGCATCTTTATCACAAAAATACCAAAAATATTATCCTATCAGATCTCACTCTCGTATGTGACCGTGAAGGGATTGACAACCGTGTTGGATGCGAGGATTTATTTGTTTTGTGTAGGTGCGAGGGACTCGCGCGTAGCCTCCTACTGGATTGATACCTTGGTTCTCAAAAACTGAGGGAAATCTTTATGCTACTTTGCTACATCACCCTTACCTCTTCAAGGGAAAACCAACGCAGTGCTCAAGAGGTAGCACCAACCCCATCCAGATCAGCGGCGGCGGCGGCTGGAAGCTACAGCCCTGCTCCGAGCCCGGTGAGAGCTCGGGGGCACGTAGCTGTCGTCGCTCGTCTCCGGAGTCTCGTAGAGCTCGGGAGAACCGCTGGACCCCCAAGATTCGCCGCTACTTGAGTAGCCGCGAGCGGAGCGTGGATCGTTCTGGCGCTCCCCTCCAGGGCAACACTCCAAGCGGCGGCCCTCCGCGCCGAAGACCTTGAAGGACATCGTGGAAGCGCCATCATACTCGAAGTGGATCACGAGGGCGCCCTCCGCACGGCAAACCCGTGCGACCTCGCCCCAGCCACGGGTCATGAAGATCTTGCCGGGGGAGACCACTTCAACCTCTGCTATGGTCGCCGGAGCGTCGCAGTCAGCGTGCTGCAACCAAAGCTCAAGGGATCCCCTCGGTGGCATCACATCATAGAAGAACCGTGGGAAGCGGATCCAAGAGCTTGGGGGCATCACCGCCCACAGCACGAGCTCGCGCGAGGAGTCCGCCGCATGGACTACAGGAGCGACGGCGCGTGTCACCACGACACATCGACCTTGGCCGCGGTGCGCGCGTCGACGCCCATTGTTCCTTCCTCCTGAGCCCCCGGCTAGGGCGTCCATGGGCAGCGAATACCCGGGAGGAGGCCGCTCGCACCAAGGCCTCGTCACCACCAGCATCATCGCTGCGTCGTGGCGGTGAACCGACCTCTTCTTCGGTGGAAGCAACCCCGGCTCGTCGCGGGGAGCCTTTCCTATCTCCTCCGCAGAGAAACTCCGGATTGGCGCCACGGGAATTGTTACTAGTGATGGGGCAAGAAGGAAGAAGCAAGTGAACTAAGGAGAGATGGGCGACGGGGACTCCGCCCCTTCCTCATTTAAAGCAGGAGAAGGCCAACCAGTGCCTCCCACAATCACAGGTAATGATGGTTTTCCCCTTGCAGGTCACATGGACTTGTCACGCCGGGCAGTTGCTGAGGCAGCATGGGGAAGCGGAGAAGCCCACGTCCAATCAACCGCCACACGTCGACCAAGGCCACAACTTTTGGGCCCCGCGGTGCTCCGTACTTGACCTTTGGCTTCGCCTCGAAGCCAAGCCCGAGCGCGCCTTGGGCCCGGGGGCTACTGTCGGCGTTCTGGGAACGGGGGTCCCCAGACTTGCCTGCCTGCGACCCACGGCGTGGCTGTGTTAGCAGGCCTGTATGGCCCATCTTCACCAACGAGGCATTCAAGACCCTCGCGAGGGGCCAAGCCTCGCGAGGCGGACGACACAAGACCTCCTCGGGAGCAGCCTCACCAGGTTGCCTCGCGCGGAGCGGAGAGATCAGTGCAGGGCAAACCTCGCGAGGTTCTCGTGACATGAGCCATGATGATCAAAATCAGGTGGGCGCCAAGCAGGCGCCAGCGCGCAGTGTCCTTGTTTCCTCTTTGGTGCTAAGGAGGCAAGCGCAGGCGCAGAGTACCGAGGCATCAAGAAAAGGTTTCCATATCGGTGCAACGAGACCAAGACCAGCGGGACGGCAAGATGGAGGTCACCATGGAGCCCAAGGCGGCGTCACCACCAGTGCCTTTTCCAGGCGAAGACCGCTTTTGTCAGGATAAGCTGTACTAGCTGTCCCCTTTCAAATTGGCCGTTGTTGGATCCCTTCCCTCTCAATATTTGGGAAGAGGACCAGGGCCTATATAAGTAGAACTAGCCACCACAGTAGAGGCATCTGATCCAGTGGCATTTTGCCTGATCCTTAGCCACACACCCAGCACAAGAAGACCTCAACCTCAGGAGGTTGTTCTTGCCCTTGTATTGTTCATCATAAGACCAAGAGGCAATCCACCACCACCACACTGGAGTAGGGTATTACACCACAACGGTGGCCCAAACCAGTATAAATCTCGTGTCTTTTTTGATTGTGAGTTCGTCGAGCTCGTTCTTGAGATCTTAGCTAGTTAGGACGCGGATTGGTAGGAGGGAAAGAACTTCGCGCGCACCCTAGAGTTCGAACCTTAAGGATTTTACTCGAACCCGTGATCCGACATTTGGCGCGCCAGGTAGGGGTCGAACCTACAGCCTTCGTCTTAGGAAACGGACGGTCTATCCACTGAGCTACAGGCGCTGACCCCGGCTGGTTTGTCGTCCCATGCTCGTCGCGCTCCCATGGACGCACGGGCCGCGTTCCTCATGGCGCACGAGCTCCTGCGCTACCGCCCGGTCGACGACCTCTACGAGGACTGGCTTGACCGCATCGCCGAGCTTGTCCGTGCCGCAGGGGGCTCCCCTGCGCCGTCCCTCTCACTGCCTCGCCCTCCGCCAGCTACGGGCGACGTAGCTCACGGAGCACCTCCGCCACCTCTGCCCCAAGACAGCGCCCTGACACCAAGGTGTGCGGCTCCGCGGCGCGACCATCGCGTCTGGCGCCCGCACAGGAAGAGAGAAGCTACCAAGAAGTCCCACGCCCATGAGAAGCTGCTTCTGCGCTCCTCGTGCCACCTCGACAAGACCGCGCGCCACCTGCAGTGGCGGCGCGCGGACCCCATCAAGACCATGCTCCACCTCCTAGACGGGCCCCGGTGTCGGTGTCAAAACCGGCGGATCTCGGGTAGGGGGTCCCGATCTGTGCGCCTTAGGCTGATGGTAACAGGAAGCAAGGGACACAATGTATACCCAGGTTCGGGCCCTCTCGATGGAGGTAAAACCCTACTTCCTGCTTGATTAATATTGAAGATATGGGTAGTACAAGAGTAGATCTACCACGAGATCGTAGAGGCTAAACCCTAGAAGCTAGCCTATGATGGCATGATTGTAATTGTGATCGGCCTTCTGAGGACCAACCTCTCCGGTTTATATAGACACCTGAGAGGGCTAGGGTTTACATGGTGTCAGTTACAAGGAAGGAAAGACAATATCCGGATCGCCAAGCTTGCCTTCCACGCCAAGGAGAGTTCCATCCGGACACGGGACGAAGTCTTGAGTCTTATATCTTCACGCTTCAATAGTCCAGACGATGTATATAGTCCGGCTGTTCGGATACCCCCTAATCCAGGACTCCCTCAGTAGCCCCTGAACCAGGCTTCAATGACGATGAGTCCGGCACGCAGTCTTGTCTTCGGCATTGCAGGGCGGGTTCCATCTCCGAATACTCCAAAGTACATGTTACGACGAATAGTGTCCGGATCTCCATCAATATTGTATTCCTTGGCTTCAGTGCCTCAATAATGACCATCTCCACGTGTCGAGCGAATGCGAGGAGCCGAGGTATTTTTCGCATTTGACACCCTCAATCCTTTGGACTGGCCGCCTATTTGAAGAGACGGGGATTCTCAGATCCAAGCCTCACTCTTCCCCTTCGAGCAAGCATCCAACAGAGCGCTCCGGAAAAACCATTCCAACATGGCCGGTCGTCGCAGCTCCTCTGCTCGCTCTCCTCGCTCCAAGCCGGGGGACTGGGAAGAGTGTTCAGTTCCCCATAGCCGTTTGATTGAGTTACAAACCCAAGGGTTTCTCCCACCAGCATTCATGGTCCCCGTCCGAGCCGGAATAGCCACCTATAATGGCGGGGAGCAAGCGGAGAGATCTCCCAATCCATCTCCAGAGGAGCGAATATGCCTCATCCCGCATCTGCTAAGGGGCATCGAGTTTCCTATCCACCCATTCCTTCGCGGGCTCTTGGAGTTCTACGGCCTCCAATTACACAACTTTACCCCTGCCTCTATACTACATAGCAGGGTACGTGTAACGCCCCGGATACAAATTTCCATATTAGTAACTCCAACTCTTGCCATTTCCGGCTATGTGTTATATTATTTCCTCCGTGGTTGGGTTTTTGTCTTTTGTTTTGCATTTTGTTCTTGTCGTGCATCTCATCTCGTAGCATCATGCCCATTGCATCTGCATGTTTTCATAAAACCCGTATCCGCTCGTAGTTGCCGCGTCACCCCTTGCTTTCGTTGAATGTTTCGAGACCAATCGGGTTTTTGCCTCCCTCTTGACCCTGACCACCTAACCTCTCTTGACAGCTCAACCACCGACCCCCTCTTGCGTGCGTCCGAAACCTGCCCTGAACCCGAACCGGTCTGTCGTTACCATTGGATCCGGATCATCCCCTAACATCTATAAAACATCTTCGTTTTAATTATTGGACTCCGTAGCCTATTTTTTTTCGAACCGTCCGATTATGATCGGAGGGACCTAGATTACCCCTACCCTAATCCCCTACCTATATAAACAGTGTAACCCTGACCTAGCCGTCCAATCAAATTTCCTCCCGCCGCCGCAAAAACCTCCACCTTGTCTCCTCTTTGTTTTCCCCTCGGGATCAACAGCGAGTCAATCGACAGCCACATCTTGCCCGATCCAATCCAACCACCTCCTCCTCCTCTCGATCCATCCCCGTGGCCACCTTCAGATCGAGCAGGAGCACTCGGCCTCGTCCCGTCGTGTCGTCGAGTCGCCCGAGCCTCCTTCCAGGACAGCCGAGGACCTCCCGACCAGTTGTTCCTCACGGACCAGCAGACCGACCTCGCCGCCTTGCTCAAGGTCACACCGGCCGCTCCCGTGCCCTCTGTCTTTTCTTTTCTCTCTCTAACCTCTCGGCCTCTCTCTCTGTTCAAGCAGGAGCAGTCTCGCCATCGCCGGGAATGGGTCCCTTCGTCCCGGATCCGTCCTGATCCGGCCGCCTCCAGCCGTTCCCGCCGTGTCCCTGCTGCGCCACCGTTCCCTCGCCGGGCTCAAGTACCTCGACTTCGCCGCCTCGTCACGCGGCAGCAGCGATTCGCCAAGCCTCGCGCCCTGCCTCCTCGACCTCCTAAACCCCTCACACCCAAGCCAAGACAGAGACGAGCACCCCGCAACAGCTCCGTCACGACCTCCTCCGGCCTTGCCTGCGCCTCCCCGTCGGTTCCCTCATCTCCTCCCGCATGCCGTCGTCTCTCTCTGCTTTCCTCTCCGTGTTTCCTCTCTGAATCCTCTTCTGCTTTTCCTTTCTTCAGGAGACTACGCCGCCGCCCATAGACACCAAGTCCTCAAGCCCCATTGAGCTCCACCATCGCCCTGGCCTCGGATCCGGTCTGCTCCCGCGCGCCCTCGCCACCGGCCAGTTCCGCCATCCGCTGCTGCCTCGCCGCTGTCCAACCGTGCCGCCGCGCCCCTGCTTCCTCTGTATTGAAGACGAATGCGAGCGCCCGTTCCCGTTGACCAGTCCAGCGCCAGCCTGGACGAGCGCCACTCACCGTGCGAGGCCTCCTCTCGCTTTCGCCAACCCAGCTGCCAGGCGCCTCCCCAAGGCCCAGCCGCGCCCCTCCTGCAGCCTCCCCTCCAATCGGGCCTTGGCCGGGGTGAGCAGCCCCGTCCCCTCTCCTGTGCACTTTTGGGCCGACCAGATTCGACCCTATCCATGTTTTTTTCCACGGAGCGATATTGCTATTTTTCCAGAGTCTACAGATTCTGAGAAAAATGCCATCATATTAAAGTGTTAATAAGTAATCCTCCATGCATCCAAATTATATATGTAAAGTGCTTCGAATTTCATCTAGTTTCATAATCAGCCACTTTCATCCATGTTTAAAATGTTTAAACATGATGTTTGATTAAATTTGCTCAAATGACATGCTAAAATGATTTATTTCATAACTAAATAACCGTAGCTCGGATTTAAATAAATTATATATGTAAATGGGGTAAAAAAATGCATAGATTAACATGGTAGCATCACTTTGCATGTTTAACAACACTAAAATTATGTATAGGGCAGAACAGTACCAAATTCATATTATGCATATGAGGAGTTTTCCGGAATTGTTGTTTGTTGTTTCCGGCCTCATTTAAACTTGCCTAAATAGATAGTTTACTTATACTTCACCTCTTGCCATGTTTAATAACATTTAATGTTGTTGGGTACATAACCGAGAGGACTAAATAATTGATGTGGTGTTTTGTCAATATGCAACTCGTTGCATATTGAGCTCCACTTAACTTGTAGTGTTGTTTGTGCATATTGCCATGCCATGCCTCATTAAACCGGACATGCATCATACTTGGTTGTGCATCATGCCATGTTTGTGCTTGTTGGTTTACCATGTTGTTTGTTTGTTTCCGGGTTGCTTCTCTCGTTAGCTTCGGTTTCCTTCCGGAGTTGTGAGGATTCGTTCGACTACGTCCGTTTGTCTTCTTCATGGACTCGTTCTTCTTCCTTGCGGGATTTCAGGCAAGATGACCATACCCTCGAAATCACTTCTATCTTTGCTTGCTAGATGCTCGCTCTTTTGCTATGCCTATGCTACGATGCCTACCACTTGCTATATCATGCCTCCCATGTTGCCATGTCAAGCCTCTAACCATCCTTTCCTAGCAAACTGTTGTTTGGCTATGTTACCGCTTTGCTCAGCCCCTCTTATAGCATTGTTAGTTGCAGGTGAAGATGACGTTTGTTCCTTGTCGGAACATGGAGATGTTGTTCCTTGTTGGAACATGTTTACTTGTTGGGATATCACAATATGTCTTATTTAATTAATGCATCTATATACTTGGTAAAGGGTGGAAGGCTCGGCCTTATGCAGTGTTTTGTTCCACTCTTGCCGCCCTAGTTTCCGTCATATCGGTATTATGTTCCTGATTTTGCGTCCCTAACGCGGTTGGGTGATTTATGGGACCCCCTTGACAGTTCGCTTTGAATAAGACTCCTCCAAAGAAGGCCCAACCTTGGTTTTACCATTTGCCACCTAAGCCTTTTTCCTTGGGTTCTGCAGACTCAAGGGTCATCTTTATTTTAAACCCCGGACCAGTTCTCCTTCGATTGCTGGTCCAAACCGAAGCGATGTCCGGCGCCCCTGGCAATCGGGGTCTATGCCAACCCGACGTCGGCTCATTCGGTGTGCCACGAGAACGAGATATGTGCAGCTCCTATCGGGATTTGTCGGCACATTCGGGCGGCTTTTTGGTCTTGTTTTACCATTGTCGAGATGTCTTGTAGTCCAGGATTCCGAGATCGATCGGGTCTTCGGTAGAAGGAATATCCTTCATTGACCGTGAGAGCTTATAATGGGCTAAGTTGGGACACCCTGCAGGTATTATCTTTCAAAGCCGTGCCAGCGGTTATGAGGCAGATGGGAATTTGTTAATGTCGGTTGTAGAAAACCTGAAGTTGATCTTAATTAAAATACACCAACCGCGTGTGTAACCGTGATGGTCTCTTCTCGGTGAGTCCGGGAGGTGAACACGGTGTTGGAGTTATGTTTGGCGTAAGTAGTTTCAGGATCACTTCTTGATCGCTACTAGCTTCACGACCGTGCCTTGCTTCTCTTCTCGCTCTCTTTTTGCGAATGTAGCCACCCTATATGCTAGTCGCTTGTTGCAGCTCCACCTCACAACTCTGTCCTACCTATAAGCTTAAATAGTCTTGATCTCGCGGGTGTGAGATTGCTTTGAGTCCCCGTGACTCACAGATACTTCAAAACCAGTTTGCAGGTGCCGATGAAACTGTGCGGTGGCGCATCCGAGCTCAAGGAGGAGCTCGATGAAGATCTTGTTCATTGTGTTGTTTCGTTTCAGTTGATCGATGAGTGGAGCCCAGTTGGAGACGATCGGGGATCTATGTAGCATTTGGGGTAGTCTTCTTTTATTTTGGTTCCGTAGTCGGACCTTGATTGTATCTGTATGATGTAATGCTTTACTCATGTATTGTGTGAAGTGGCGATTGTAAGCCAACTATGTATCTCTTTCCCTTATGTATTACATGGGTTGTGTGAAGATTACCTCACTTGCGACATTGCTTTCAATGCGGTTATGCCTCTAAGTCGTGCTTCGACACGTGGGAGATATAGCCGCATCGAGGGCGTTATAAGTTGGTATCAGAGCCATCCCCGACTTAGGAGCCCCCTGCTCGATTGAATCGCTGACTTTGTTAAGTCTAGAAAAAAATGTTTTGAGTCTTAGGATTTTATATATCGGAGAGTAGGATTCTTTTTACTCCTCAGTCCCTTCGTCGCTCTGGTGAGGCATCTTGACGTAGAGTTTTGACTCTTTCTCTTCTCAAATTTCACTAAAAAAAATTAGGATGACGCGGGTATCTTGGAATCGTTCCGATGGTTTTGTGACGAGAACATTGTTCTTGGTGCCTCTTGACATTTAGGGGTTGTGGCAGTGTCCTGGGAGTTGAGCTCCGAGGTGTTGTCGTCACAATTTTATCGTTGCGATTCTGGAATACACGAGCTTTGCCGACATCGAAAATCTCTTTTATGCAGTTGTTGGTGAGATAACCTCGATAACCCGATCTTTGGGGCAAGCTCGAGAGTATTGCCATAACTTCGTATAATGATGCTTTTCGAAGGTTGAGGTACCACGATTTACGGAGTTTTCTTGGTTATGTGTTGAAGGATGGATACAATCGGATCTAGGTATTGTTAGTTTGGGTGATATATTTTGTGTCCCTGTATCCCCAACACCTGATTGCATAACGAGAAAGTTTCGGAGTTTATAGGTGGGAATTCAAGTAGCTCCCAGAATATCTTTCCGACAGATGCATGATATGAGATTGGGTAAATCTCTATCATATGTATTTGTTCCGGCTTATTCTGCAAGCCAAATCCTTTGTTTTTGTTCCGTTTTGTGGTATTCGAGTTGCTTCGAAGTCAAGTGTTGATTCCATACCTTATTCTAAACGGTGTTCTCATATTTCTATGTGGATGCTAATCCTTCTTGTTCATCAAGGTCGTCTTTTCAATCCTTTCCAACCGCGTGCTTCTCTCCAAGTAAATCCAATCATTGCAACATTCGCAAGATCAATTCTAAGTTTTTTTTTCTCAACGGTGTTCGTTTCATCCGACCCAAGTTACCTTTGTTTTCCCGCCCTCCCACCCTTTTTCTTCAAGGACTCAGATGTCTTAACCAAGTATCCATTTTATTCATGTGAAGTCCCTTCATTCTTTTCAATCAATGTTCTTACCGGTGGTTCTCATGAAGATGTTCTTCAAGTTTATCATTCTTCATTCTTTTTCTTCTCCGGTGGACTAAATTCAAGTCTTCAATGTTGGTCACATTCCTTTCCTTGATTCAAATGTTTTTCTCATGCCGGTGCATCTCTTAATCATCCATCTCTTGCTATCCATGTTATCTGGAGTGCTAAAGATTATCTCAGAAGATTCGTGTTTTCATTCCTAATCCGTGCAAGATTTCTCGAAGTTGTTATCCCTTTTGAGCCATTTAATTCAACCGGTGCAATCTCTCTTTTCAAACAATCGTTCAACGGTGTTTCTTTTGAGTGGGCCTTAACCCACATGTCTTTTCCCAGGATCTTACCTGACTCTTCTAATTTTCCCGGAGCTATTCCCAAATTCTTTTCGAAGTTTGACGTAAGAATGAATTATCATCAGTCATGGCTTTCTCCAAGATCTTTCAAATTCTTTTCCTCGTTGGCTCAATCTTTCTATTCTTCATTATTTCGGAGTGTCTCCATAGTTCATGGTGGTTCTCATCATCATTCTCAACACTTTGAAGACCAAAGAACGATTTCTCCTAAATCTTGGTCCGTTCTCTTGAAGATTCATAGTTCTATCTTATGCCATCCTCTCATAATTGTTTTCGATTGTGAGAATTCATTTCATAACCATCCGGAGCATTTCATGAGTTGTTTCCACTTATTTCCTCCAAAGGCCATCATGTCATAATTCCTCATTCTCAGCTTTCAGCTCTCGTTCTCCAAATCTTACCGGTGCATCATTCAAATATCCTCTAATCAGTTCATGATCTCTTTGTTCTCATGTATCTAAATTCTGTCAAGTATCTTTATTCGTTTTCTAATTATTCTCGGTTAATTGCGCCTTTGCTACGTTCATTCTCAATTCTTACGGTGGTTCGTTCGAGATTTCACTTCCTTCATTATCATATCAATTCATTTGTTGTTTCCAAATCCCACCGGTGGTTCCATCAATACCTTCTCAAGTTTGCGCTATATCTCTATCTGTAATCAATTTTCAATGAGAATAAGTAGTATGCCAAATCCATTGCTTGCCATCAATTTAATTGGTGAAGGATCAGCATAATGTAATTCTTATTCTTGTTTCATCGAGTAAGTTCAATTCCTTATTCCGGAGTTGTTCATGATATCATTTCTCGGTTCTAAGTTGTTCATCTTTTCTTTTCCTGGAGTGCCAAGCTCTCATCATAACGAAGATCCATCTAAATCATTGCAAGGCTTCACCTTGTGTTTTCAACTTCTCTTTCTTTCTATCACCCTTTTGTTTACCGGAGTTCTTCATGGAGGCTCTACATGGTGCTTCGTCAAGGATTCTTTTCATTCTTCACTTGTTCATCAAGATTTCTCTCGGAGTTAAGATCCGTCAAGCCATACTTCAAAATAAACATGGTGCTCAACACATGTTTTGTTTTGTGGAGTTCAAGCATTCTTCATCTTGCATTCCGAGGTGCAATTCTTTCTATCTTATCTTTTGAGGTGGTGTTATGTCATTCTTGACAATTTCCCTTCATGCTTCATGATTCACATGTTGTCAAGAATGAGGTATTTTAAATCCATCAATCTCTTCATTGGAGTTATCTTGGGCTATATTTCACCTAAAGCTTTCCAAAGGAATGTAGCCAATTGTGGTGCTTATCAATGATCCAAGTTTTCTCCTATTCTCTCGGCGAATCAAGTTTTCATCTCCGTGTTGCTCTCAAGCAATCAATTGTTTTTCGTAGTGGCATGTATTCACCTCTAAGTTTTGAGTTGTTTCCATAAGCCCACTACACGTTTATTCTTTTCATTGTTGATTTTTCAACAACTCCGTTCTAGCCTTCCTCGTAAGGATGTTTCTTTCAAATTCTTTTGTGGTAGAAGTTGACATTTTTCTTCTCCATTCCCCTATTTCAATTATCTATCTTCTATTCTTTTGTTCCGGAGGCATTGTCATGTTGCGCTTTTCAACCCATCATCTCATTTTTGTCAAAGACCATGTTCTTTTCGTGCTTATCCATTTAACAGGAGTGTTGTGCCCTTTTGCTCAATTTGTTTTCGCCTTATCAAGCCTTGCATCTCTTTTCAACCGGAGTGATGTCTGAGATCTTTCTTACCCCTTGTGCCATTTTTCAATAGCTTCGGAGGCAGTGTGTTGTTTATTTCATCAAGTATCATCCCATCTTCTCAAGTTCATGATTCTAATTCCTTCCATTTTTCAGTCGGAGTGCTGCCAAAATTATATCAATCTTATTCCTTCTCTATCTAGTTTTAACCGGAGTGGTTTCAATATCTATCTTATCACTAATCCCCTTGGTTCTCGTCGTATCCCTTGTTCCTCTTTTCTAACGGAGTGTTTTCAACTTTGCTCATCATTGTTGTTTTCTTTCTTTCATTTTGCTCAACATCTCAAGGTTTATGGTTTCACTCGTTTGTCAAAGAAGCAACTTAGTTTTACCTCCTATCTTCCTCTTCCTTTTCTCTCCGGTGCCATCCTAGATCTCGGGACGAGATCCTCTCGTAGTGGTGGAGTGTTGTAACGCCCCGGATACAACTTTCCATATTAGTAACTCCAACTCTTGCCATTTCCGGCTATGTGTTATATTATTTCCTCCGTGGTTGGGTTTTTGTCTTTTGTTTTGCATTTTGTTCTTGTCGTGCATCTCATCTTGTAGCATCATGCGCATTGCATCTGCATGTTTTCATAAAACCCGTATCTGCTCGTAGTTGCCGCGTCACCCCTTGCTTTCGTTGACTGTTTCGAGACCAATCGGGTTTTTGCCTCCCTCTTGACCCTGACCACCTAACCTCTCTTGACAGCTCAACCACCGACCCCCTCTTGCGTGCGTCCGAAACCTGCCCTGAACCCGAACCGGTCTATCGTTACCATTGGATCCGGATCATCCCCTAACATCTATAAAACATCTTCGTTTTAATTATTGGACTCCCTAGCCTATTTTTCTCAAACCGTCCGATTACGATCGGAGGGACCTAGATTACCCCTACCCTAATCCCCTACCTATATAAACAGTGTAACCCTAGACCTAGCCGTCCCATCAAATTTCCTCCCCGCCGCCGCAAAAACCTCCACCTTGTCTCCTCTTTGTTTTCCCCTCGGGATCAACAGCGAGCCAATCGACCCCTCATCTTGCCCGATCCAATCCAACCACCTCCTCCTCCTCTCGATCCATCCCGTGGCCACCTTCAGATCGGCGGGAGCACTCGGCCTCGTCCCGTCGTGTCGTCGAGTCGCCCGAGCCTCCTTCCAGGACAGCCGAGGACCTCCCCGACCCAGTTGTTCCTCGCCGGACCAGCAGGCCGACCTCGCCGCCTTGCTCAAGGTCACACCAGCCGCTCCCGTGCCCTCTTTTTTGTCTTTTCTCTCTCTAACCTCTCGGCCTCTCTCTACATTCAAGCGGGAAGGCAGTCTCGCCATCGCCCGGGAGCAGGTCCCTTCCGTCCGGATCCGTCCTGATCCGGCCACCTCCAGCCGTTCCCGCCGTGTTCCTGCTGCGCTGCCGTTCCCTCGCCGGGGCGCCAAGTACCTCGACTCGCCGCCTCGTCACCGCAGCAGCAGCAGCAGTTCGCCAAGCCTCGCGCCCCTGCCTCCTCGACCTCCTGAGACCCTCACACCCAAGCCGCATAGGAGACGAGCACCCCGCAACAGCTCCGTCACGACCTCCTCCGGCCTTGCCTGCGCCTCCCCGTCGGCTCCCTCATCTCCTCCCCCATGCTGCCGTCTCTCTCTGCTTTCCTCTCCGTGTTTCCTCTCTGAATCCTCTTCTGCTTTTTCTTTCTTCAGGAGACTACGCCGCCGCCCATAGACACCAAGTCCTCAAGCCCCATGGAGCTCCACCATCGCCCTGGCCTCGGATCCGGTCGGCTCCCGCGCGCCCTCGCCACTGGCCAGTTCCGCCATCCGCTGCTGCCTCGCCGCTGTCCAACCGTGCCGCCGCGCCCCTGCTTCCTCTGTATTGAAGATGAATGCGGCGCCCGTTCCGTTGACAGTCCGGCGCCCGGCACTGGGCAGCGCCACTCACCGTGCGAGGCCTCCTCTGCTTCGGCTCGCCCGGCTGCCCAGCGCCTCCCAAGGCCCAGCCGCGCCCCTCCCGCAGCCTCCCTCCAATCGGGCCTTGGCCCAGGTGAGCAACCCCGTCCCCTCTCCTGTGCACTTTTGGGCCGACCAGATTCGGCCCTATCCATGTTTTTTTCCACGGTACGATATTGCTATTTTTCTAGGAGTCTACAGATTTACAGAAAAATGCCATCATATTAAAGTGTTAATAAGTAATCCTCCATGCATCCAAATTATATATGTAAAGTGCTTAGAATTTCATCTAGTTTCATAATCAGCCACTTTCATCCATGTTTAAAATGTTTAAACATGATGTTTGATTAAATTTGCTCAAATGACATGCTAAAATGATTTATTTCATAACTAAATAACCGTAGCTTGGATTTAAATAAATTATATATGTAAATGGGGTAGAAAAATGCATAGATTAACATGGTAGCATCACTTTGCATGTTTAACAACTATAAAATTATGTATAGGGCAGAACAGTACCAAATTCATATTATGCATATGAGGAGTTTTCCGGAATTGTTGTTTGTTGTTTCCGGCCTCATTTAAACTTGCCTAAATAGATAGTTTACTTATACTTCACCTCTTGCCATGTTTAATAACATTTAATGTTGTTGGGTACATAACCGAGAGAGAACTAAATAATTGATGTGGTGTTTTGTCAATATGCAACTCGTTGCATATTGAGCTCCACTTAACTTGTAGTGTTGTTTGTGCATATTGCCATGCCATGCCTCATTAAACGGACATGCATCATACTTGGTTGTGCATCATGCCATGTTTGTGCTTGTTAGTTTACCATGTTGTTTGTTTGTTTCGGGTTGCTTCTCTCGTTAGCTTCGGTTTCCTTCGGAGTTGTGAGGATTCGTTCGACTACGTCCGTTTGTCTTCTTCATGGACTCGTTCTTCTTCCTTGCGGGATTTCGGGCAAGATGACCATACCCTCGAAATCACTTCTATCTTTGCTTGCTAGATGCTCGCTCTTTTGCTATGCCTATGCTACGATGCCTACCACTTGCTATATCATGCCTCCCATGTTGCCATGTCAAGCCTCTAACCATCCTTTCCTAGCAAACTGTTGTTTGGCTATGTTACCGCTTTGCTCAGCCCCTCTTATAAGCGTTGTTAGTTGCAGGTGAAGATGAAGTTTGTTCCTTGTCGGAACATGGAGATGTTGTTCCTTGTTGGAACATGTTTACTTGTTGGGATATCATAATATATCTTATTTAATTAATGCATCTATATACTTGGTAAAGGGTGGAAGGCTCGGCCTTATGCAGTGTTTTGTTCCACTCTTGCCGCCCTAGTTTCCGTCATACCGGTGTTATGTTCCCGAATTTTGCGTCCCTAACGCGGTTGGGTGATTTATGGGACCCCTTGACAGTTCGCTTTGAATAAAACTCCTCCAGCAAGGCCCAACCTTGGTTTTACCATTTGCCACCTAAGCCTTTTCCCTTGGGTTCTGCAGACTCAAGGGTCATCTTTATTTTAAACCCCCGGACCAGTTCTCCTTCGATTGCTGGTCCAAACCGAGCGATGTCCGGCGCCCCCTGGGCAATCAGGGTCTATGCCAACCCGACGTCTGGCTCATCCGGTGTGCCCTGAGAACGAGATATGTGCAGCTCCTATCGGGATTTGTCGGCACATTCGGGTGGCTTTGCTGGTCTTGTTTTACCATTGTCGAGATGTCTTGTAGTCCGGGATTCCGAGACTGATTGGGTCTTCCCGGTAGAAGGAATATCCTTCGTTCACCGTGAGAGCATATAATGGGCTAAGTTGGGACACCCCTGCAGGGTATTATCTTTCAAAAGCCGTGCCCGCGATTATGAGGCAGATGGGAATTTGTTAAAGTCCGGTTGTAGAAAACCCGAAGTTGATCTTAATTAAAATACACCAACCGTGTGTGTAACCGTGATGGTCTCTTCTCGGCGGAGTCCGGGTGGTGAACACGGTGTTGGAGTTATGTTTGACGTAAGTAGTTTCAGGATCACTTCTTGATCGCTACTAGCTTCACGACCGTGCCTTGTTTCTCTTCTCGCTCTCTTTTGCGAATGTAGCCACCCTATATGCTAGTCGCTTGTTGCAGCTCCACCTCACAACTCTGTCCTACCTATAAGCTTAAATAGTCTTGATCTCATGGTGTGAGATTGCTGAGTCCCGTGACTCACAGATACTTCAAAACCAGTTTGCAGGTGCCGATGAAACTGTCAGGTGGCGCATCCGAGCTCAAGGAGGAGCTCGATGAAGATCTTGTTCATTGTGTTGTTTCGTTTCAGTTGATCAGTAGTGGAGGCGGTTGGGACGATCGAGGATCTGTGTAGCATTTGGGGTAGTCTTCTTTTATTTTGGTTCTGTAGTCGGACCTTGATTGTATCTGTATGATGTAATGCTTTACTCATGTATTGTGTGAAGTGGCGATTGTAAGCCAACTATATATCTCTTTCCCTTATGTATTACATGGGTTGTGTGAAGATTACCTCACTTGCGACATTGCTTTCAATGCGGTTATGCCTCTAAGTCATGCTTCGACACGTGGGAGATATAGCCGCATCGACGGCGTTATAGTACGTTGCCCTTAGCGAGCTATTTTTAGGCTGCGAGCCTCACTCCGGGTTATGGAAGAAGTTGTTCTACCTTGTCCCCCGCAACCGGGGAGAATCCCTATGTCAGGTGGGCGGGGCCGAAGTATGGCGCATTGCCGAGACCGGATACCTATCCGACACTCCCAAGAAGGCACCAGAGAACTGGCCTTCAGAGTGGTTCTACATTGATGACGTTACCCTTCCGGATCGGTCCGGACAGGTCTCCCGATTCGAACGCCCGCCGAGGGCATGTCTAAGATGGCGCCCCGAGGCCCCCAAGAGGAGGATACCAGGGAAACATATTACCTGATGAGCAGGATAAAGTTACTGGCCAAATCCGGACTGACGATAGTCGAGGTTATGGCAATATGCATAATACGGGGAGTGCAACCGCTTCAATATCGGGGGAAGCCTATGTGGCACTTCAACGGGGAAGAACACCCGCTGTGGCCGTAAGGGTCCGGACTCCGCCACTGCTCTGGCAAGGATATTGTCCGATTTATACAAAGGGGAAGAGGAGGAATTCCTTCACATCAAACCGCGAGATGGATTCTCCATGTACAACCCCCCAAACTGGGTAAGTTGTCATTCCTTTCCCCGCGTCACTTATTGTGGCGTTCTTTGCTAAGATCATCTACCTCGATATTCCCGAGCAGGAACTAACGAGGGCCGTACAAGGAATCTCCAGCCCCTCCCCGCAGCTAGAGGACCCCGAAAGGGCCCTAGATCCAGGTCTCGAAGAAGATCCAGATATTACCGTGGAGCTTGTCAACGGGATATTTTATCAAGCGAGCTGCAATGGCGCCTTAGTGGCCATTACTTCCGACTATCCCGGACCACTTCCTACGTCGCGCGTAAGCCAAGTCGAAAAACCCTATCTCCGAAGAGGAATCCCTTCAGATGTCATGCCTTACCCTTGAAGTGTCGTGTTTTTGCAGAGATGACGGTCGGAGCGTGGGGCCGAGCCCCTAGGGACTCGTCGGCCAAGGGCATCCGGGTCGGGCAGGCTCAAGAGGAAGGCGGTAAGGGTCGACTCGCCGCTACAGAGGTAAGGAAAAAACTTGTGCTGTGATTATGGTATTTTTGAAGTATGAAAACACCCTTTGTGTCTGGCGGGAAGAGGAGCAGCCGGACTATATCCGGGGATCTCGCCAACCACGCCTCCACCACCGGATTCCAAAACCGCCGAGAGCGGAGGCGGGGCGGGCCGATGTCGCATAGTTCTCTAACAGAGAATGCGGATATGCTCTCGGCCACGAATTCCGAAGTAGAGAGCGCCATGAATCACCGGCGCCGACGGGCCGTACTTCGGAACAACATCTTTTCCGAATAGGCATTTAACGCCCTCAATTCGGGAGACGCATACATCCGAGCTGCTCAAGGCGGGCTTGCCCTAGCGACGGACCAGTATACCAAAGATATACGGGTAAGAAAATTTGATAAGCATGTGTAGCAATAGCCCCCGAGACTTGAAATGGTTGGAACAACTGTTTTCAGGATCAGTTTATGCACAGGTCCTTGTAGATAAGAATGAGCAATTGTCTCGAGAGCTGGAGGAGTGCAAGGCCGAGCTGAGGGCCGCAGTTGCCAAGTTAGAGGAATCCCAAAAGCCCTCATCTGGTAACAGTTGTCGCAATTGTTCGGAGATGCACCAGTTAGTAAATGACTGATATTACAAGTCTAACAGAAAATTCTGCAGACAATCCCGGGGTGAATCCGGAGGGCGTAAGAGAGGACGAATCGCTTCTCAAAAGGCAGCTGGAGGCTGGCGAGCGCATTCTTATGCAAGTTAGGCAGGAGAAGAACAATCTTCAAGATGCCAAAGTCCAGCTGGACGTGGAGTTAAAAGATCTCCGCGCTCAGCTGGCGGACTCCGTGAAGGAGAACAAAAGGCTTCGACGCGGCATTTACGGTAAGTGCCTAGACGAACTGTAGTATAGTTCGGCGCGGAAGTATATTGAAATGATTGTGCTTGTAGGAATGTTAACGGGTCGCCCTGAGGAGGAGATGCCCTCATCTACATGCGATTTACTACAAGACCTCTTACAACTGCACGAGCGAGCTCGGCAGGTGATGCAGGGCATTGCTCAGGCCTTGTGGCCATCAAGCCTCATGTCGACTTTCATGGGGGAGCTTGTGGATATGCTTCAAGGAGCACGGCGGCGCTTCCGATTGTGGAAGATATCAGCCTGCCGACAAGGTGCAAGAGAAGCCTGGGCTATGGTGAAGACGCGCTACACCAAGCTGGACCCGAACCATATGGCCGAAGTCGGACCGGCGGGGCCAGATGGGCAAGAAATTCCCGTGAGTCTGGTATATGACCAGGTAGCGTTCACCACAAAGTATTCTCAACAGGATTGTAAGCTAGATAGCCTGTTGGAAGGTAAGGAGGAGGAATATATTCAGTCCAAGTGACTATGTAATTCAATGGACATAAGTAGTCCCTAGCCGGATTAAGATCATTTGTCATGGCGGACCTTTTTGCTTCAGCCCCCGGATCCAATAGTCCCGGGTGTGTCCGAATACCCACTCAGTTATACAGAACCGGGTATGCGTGGACACCAGGCGTAGGGGTCATAAGTGCTTGAACAGACAAGTGCCCAACTAGTTATATTATATTACATGGATAGTAAGAAACATCTTCCAGGGAGAATAGTTCCATTAGGGGTTCCTTTCCCTGGGTACACACGCGACGATGCACATGTCCGGACTGCGAACAAGGACGCATGATACAAAACTTCTGGGATTGACGTTGTAATGAACAAATATATCTTTTGTTCACCGACCGAATATTCTCTTAAGGAAGCTAGCTTTTGGCTTCACCCAGTCTGAGGTACACATCCGGCTGAACCGGCAGTAACAATCGCAGAGGTGCTCCCCTTATGCCCTAGCCGAATTAACGGGAACGTAGGGCATAAACACAAGAGCCAGGCAACCCAGCTTGGCCACATCTTAAGTCATATCCGTGCATATAATGGTGAAGAAAAGGCACATATGAAAAAAGAAACACATATGTGATGGGGAAAAATCCATTAGAGTAATTATCTTTAGCTTCCGTATAGGAAGCCCCTAGGTATTACTTACACACATAGTGCGGCCGGAAGGATCCGGGAGTCCGTACTGTATTAAATACTTTGTGTGAAGAGGAAAAAAGGTCGAGAAAGGAAAAGGGAGGGAGCATAATTAAAAAGGAGGGGATAAGGAGACGAACACTTAGTTCGGCGCTAGGCGTAGAATCTCCTGAGTCTGTCCGCGTTCCATAGGTTCGGCTCGAGTCTGTTATCGGATGCATTACATAAGCGGTACGCTCCTCCGGTGAGAACTTTGTCAATGATGAAGGGACCTTCCCACTTGGGTTTGAGCTTGTCCTTCTTCTTCTCCGGTAGGCGTAGAACGAGCTCGCCAATATTGTAAGTTTTGGCCCGCACTTCTCTGCTTTGATATCATCGAGCCTGCTGCTGATAAAATGCGGAGCGGGCTTTTGCAATGTCACGCTCCTCCTCCAGGGCATCCAAGTTATCCTGCCGATCTAACTCGGCTTCCTTCTCTTCGTACATGCGTACGCGTGGCGAATCATGTATTATGTCACAGGGTAATACTGCTTCCGCGCCGTACACCATAAAAAATGGTGTATATCCGGTGGTGCGATTCGGCGTGGTCCGCAGCCCCTAGAGTATGGAGTCGAGCTCCTCGACCCAGTGCGTATCCAACTCTGTCAAGGATCGCACTAGTCTGGGTTTGATGCCGCTCATGATGAGACCATTTGCCCGCTCTACCTTGCCGTTTGTTTGGGGATGGTAGACGGAAGCGTAATCAAGCTTAATGTCCATTTTTGCGCACCAAGTTTTCACTTCGTCGGCTATGAAATTTGAACCATTATCAGTGATGATGCTGTGAGGGACACCGTATCGGTGTACGACCCCGGATATGAAGTCTATTAATGGTCCGGATTCGGCCGTTTTGACTGGTCTGGCTTCTATCCATTTGGTGGATTTGTCCACCATGACCAATAAGTATTTTTTCTTATGGCTTCCCCCTTTAAGAGGTCCGACCATATCCAGCCCCCAGACCGCAAAGGGCCAAGTTATGGGGATTGTTTGGAGAGCGGTAGGGGGCATATGACTCTGATTGGCAAAGAGCTGGCAACCAAAGCAAAGTCGGACAAGGTCCTGTGCGTCTGCTCGGGCCGTCGGCCAGTAGAAACCAGTACATAAGGCCTTGACGACTAATGCTAGAGCCGCGGCGTGGTTCCCGCCCAGTCCGGCATGGATTTCAGCCAAGAGCTGCTGCCCTTCCTCTTCGGAGATGCATCTTTGGAGCACTCCGGTAGCGCTTTTCTTGTAGAGTTCCCCTTCGTAGGCTTTGTAAGCTTTAGAGCGCCGGACCATGCAGCGTGCTTCATTTTGGTCTTCGGGGAGCTCCTGGCTATTTAGGTAGGCCAAGAAAGGCTCGATCCGCAGGCGATTACAGCCATGATTTTGTGGGCGAGGGCGTTATTTCGGTGGTAGAACCTCCGATTATGTCTGATAGTTCGGAATCTGGGGGTGTATTCGGATCCATGCTAGTATTGCCGGACTCCCCTTCCCATACTACGGATGGCTTGAACAACCGTTCCAAGAATATGTTAGGTGGGACAGGGTCGCGTTTAGCGCCGATGCGAGTGAGGACATCCACCGCTTGATTGTTTTATCGAGCCACATGGTGGAATTCGAGCCCCTCGAACCGAGCTGACATCTTGAGGACGGCATTACGGTAGGCCGCCATTTTCGGGTCCTTGGCATCAAAATCTCCATTTATTTGTGATATTGCGAGGTTTGAATCCTCACAAGCACTTCTAGGTGTTGAATGCCCATAGAGACTGCCATCCGAAGACCGTGCAACAGAGCCTCATATTCGGCTGCATTGTTGGAGTCTGTGTATAATATTTGGAGGACGTACTGGACCATGTCTCTGGTGGGAGACGTTAGGACTAGACTTGCTCCCAATCCGGCCAGCATTTTAGAGCCGTCGAAGTGCATGATCCAGTTTGAGTATGCGCCGTACTCTTTAGGGAGTTCGACTTCTATCCATTCGGTGACGAAGTCAGCCAATACTTGCGACTTGATGACCCGCGTGGTTTGTATGTTATGTCGAACGGAAGGAGCTCAATGGCCCATTTGGCAATCCGGCCCGTAGCATCGCGGTTATTTATTATGTCATTGAGTTGTACTTCGGAGGCCACCGTAATCGAACACTCTTGAAAGTAGTGTCATAGCTTCCGGGATGCCATGAAAACCGCGTATGCTATTTTTTGATAGTGTGGGTATCAGGATTTGCATGGGTTTAGGAACGTGGATACGTAGTAAACCAAATTCTGGAGCGGGAATTTGTATCCGTCAGCCTCTCGTTCGATGACGAGCACTGCGCTTACAACTTGATGCGTTGCAGCTATGTACAGCAGCATAGGTTCGTCAATATATAGTGCTGTTAGTACTGGATTACTGGCCAATAAGGTCTTTATTTCATCCAGTCCGGCCACGGCTGCATCCGTCCACACGAAGTGTTTGGTGCACCGAAGAAGGCGGTAAAGAGGTAATGCCTTTTATCCTAACCTGGAGATAAAGCGGCTTAGAGCAGCCACGCATCCGGCTAGTTTCTGGATGTGCTTGAGGTCTGTTGGTATAGCCATAGCGTGACAGAGCTCGGATTTTTGCGGATTCGCTTCAATTCCTCTATTGGAAACGATGAAGCCGAGTAGTTTCGAGGGGCGCCAAAACGCATTTTTCCGGGTTCAGCTTGATGTCGTATGTCCGGAGATTGTCGAATGTAAGCCTCAAGTCATCTATTAGGGTTTCGACGTGTCTTGTTTTTATGACCACGTCATCCACGTATGCCTCCACTGTTTTGTCGATTTGCTTTTCCAGGCATGTTTGAATCATGTGTTGGTAGGTTGCTCCGGCGTTCTTAAGACCGAAAGGCATAGTGTTGAAGCAGAAAGGGCCATATGGCGTTATGAAAGCTGTTGCAGCTTGGTGGGACTACGCCATCTTTATTTGATGGTATCCAGAATATCGTCGAGGAAACACGGTAGTCGTGTCCTGCTGTGGCATCGATGATTTGATCGATGCGAGGGAGGGGAAAGGGATCCTTGGGGCAAGCCTTGTTGAGGTCTTTAAAGTCGACACATAGGCGCCATGATTTGTCCTTCTTTGGTACCATTACCAGGTTTGCTAGCCAATCCGGATGCTTGATATCTCTAATGAATCTGGCCTCAAGTAGTTTGGCTAGCTCTTCCACCATGGCCTGCCGTTTGGGCTCTGAAAACCGTCTTAGAGTCTTATTGACCGGTTTATATCCTTTTAGTATATTGAGGCTGTGTTCGGCCAATCTGCGTGGGATGCCCAGCATGTCCGATGGGTGCCAGGCAAAGATGTCCCAATTCTCGCGTAAGAAGTCTCGTAGTGCGGCGTCCATCGCGGGGCTCAGCTGTGTCCCGACGGAAGCTGTCTTTGGGGTCCGTTGGATGGACTTGGAATTTGGCTATCTCGTCTGCGGGTTTAAATGAGGTGGACTTGGGTCGCTTGTCGAGTATCACGTCGTCCCTGTCCACGGTGGCCCGCAGTGTTGTTAACTCTTCGGCTGCTAGGGCCTCGGATAATGCCTCCAGGGCTAGTGCTGCGGTTTTGTTTTCGGCACGAAGTGCGACGTTCGCATCACTGGCTAGAGTGATGATTCCATTGGGTCCGGGCATTTTAAGCTTCATGTACCCATAATGGGGTATAGCTTGAAAGCTTGTAAACACGTCCCGCCCTAGAAGGACGTGGTATCCGCTGCTAAAAGGGGCCACTTGGAATGTGATTTCTTCGGACCTATAATTCTCTGGGGTGCCGAATACCACGTCGAGTGTGATTTTTCCTGCACACCACGCTTCCCGACTAGGGATAATTCCCTTGAAGGTTGTGCCGCTTTGTTCAATGTGGCCTTTGTCAATTTCCATCTTGCTGAGTGTCTCTTCATAGATAAAGTTTAATCCGCTTCCGCCATCCATGAGCACTTTAATAAGCCGAAAGCCGTCCACGATTGGGCTAAGAACCAGCGCGGCTGGTGCCCAGACAGTCTGGAATCGAGGTTAAATCAACGGCATTGAAAGTTATAGCGATTGTCGTTCGAGGGTTTATTTTGGCCATATGGCAAATTTCCGCGGAGCTTCGATGAGCTCGCTTGCGCCTACTTTTTGAGGCAAAAGTCTCAAAGACTGTTAGTACCGTATTGTGCTCGTTGGCGGGATGTTGTTCTGTAAGAAGATCCTCGCCACTTTTTGCAACCAGCCGGAGTATCCAACATGCCCTAAGGCTATGAGTTAGTGTTGTGTCCAGAGTGTTGTGGAGTTTACATGGCCCATTGAGCCATTTTTCCAATACGGTTCCCCGCCCTGGGGTGGGCTTTGGTTTCTTGGGGATTGGATCGGCCGACTTACGAGAGTTCGCCCATTTAGTTCGGACAAAGGTTTTGGTGAGAGCCGGACTGTCCCAAAATTCAGCTTGGGTTTTCCAGACGCTTTCAATCGCACAGTACTTTTGTACTATGGTTGCTAAGTCCGGAAAGCGTACTATGTCACGGCGGCCTGTAGCATTAAGGATTCCTTTGTCCGTGCAGTTTTTGGAGAAGAGTGAGACTACGTCCTCCTCGTGGCAGTCCTCGACCTTGTTTAGCGCAAGGAGGAATCTGGCCCAGTAATGATGCACTATCTCCTGGAGCTCTTGCCTGATATGGGAGAGACGATTTAAGTCCGTGTGGGTGGTTATAGCTGAATCCGGATTCTGATCCAATCTAGCACCCGGGGGCATGGGAGCTTCCGAGTTCGACAGCTCGAGATCCGGGACGCTGCCCAATTTTTCCGGCCCCGTGCCCGATTCTAAGTCCGGGACCCGGGTGATATCCTCCCCTGGGCGGGTGTCCGGCTCCGGGAGCGCGGCGATCCGGACATAATTCGTGCACAAAATAGAGGGATACTCCGTGTGAGGTTCCTCCGTTACCGCTATCTCATGGGTGGCCGGCGGGGATTTAATGTCCCTTTGGTCGGGTTTAAGCCCGATCCGGTCATAGTCCGTTGCGACTCGCAAAGCAGCGATGCGATCCAAGAGCTCATTAAGAGAAGAGAGCTCTATCTGATCCATCTGTTCGGCGAGTTCCGAATTGATGCGAAGTTTTTGCGTGATGACCCGAGAGGCCATCGTCGGCGGGACAGCCGATGGGGCGGCCATGACGAAGCCGCCTAGTCAGAGAGTTTGGCCTACAACCAGAGCTCCCCCGCGTTAATGTTGTCCCTGACAACGAGACGAGCCATTGAGCCTTGCAGCAACGACATAGAGGAACTCTCAATGAAAGCACCAATGTCGGTGTCAAAACCGGCGGATCTCGGGTAGGGGGTCCCGATCTGTGCACCTTAGGCTGATGGTAACAGGAAGCAAGGGACACAATGTTTACCCAGGTTCGGGCCCTCTCGATGGAGGTAAAACCCTACTTCCTGCTTGATTAATATTGAAGATATGGGCAGTACAAGAGTAGATCTACCACGAGATCGTAGAGGCTAAACCCTAGAAGCTAGCCTATGATGGTACGATTGTAATTGTGATCGGCCTTCTGAGGACCAACCTCCCCGGTTTATATAGACACCGGAGAGGGCTAGGGTTTACATGGAGTCGGTTACAAGGAAGGAAATACAATATCCGGAGCGCCAAGCTTGCCTTCCATGCCAAGGAGAGTTCCATCCGGGCACGGGACGAAATCTTGAGTCTTATATCTTCACGCTTCAATAGTCCGGACGATGTATATAGTCCGGCTGTCCGGATACCCCTTAATCCAGGACTCCCTCACCCGGTGACCACAGCTGGCTGCCGTGCCTTCACCCCCGAGCTGCGTAGCATCGCCTGGCCGGGCAAGTTCAAGCCGGATCTGCCTCCGTGCTACGACGGTACCCCCGACCCCGCGGAGTTCTTGCAGCTCTACGACCTGAGCATTGAAGCATCCAACGGCTACGAGAAGGTCATGGCGAATTGGTTTCCCATGGCTCTCAAGTATGGTGCCCGCTCCTAGCTCCTGAACCTGCCGCCGGGCTTGATCTCGTCCTGGGACGAGATGCGCGACCACTTCGTCGGCAACTTCCAGGGCACTCGCGACCGCCCACCGGCCGCGGGAGACCTGCGCTGCGTCAGGCAACAACCGGGGGAGACCCTCCAGAAATACATCCAGCGCTTCAACAACGTTCGCCTCAAGATCCCCAAGGTGACGGACAAGGCCATCATCTCCACGTTCTCTGATGGCGTCCGCGACGTCAAGATGAAGGAAGAGCTTGCTATCCACGAGGAGTTGTGCACTTCCCTGGAGCTGTTCAACCTGGCGACCAAGTGCGCAAGAGCGGAGGAGGGGCGCCTCTCCCTCCTCGAGCTTCCAGCTGCGGACACGGAGGAGAAGAAAGCCAAGGCCAAGGACGTGAAGCGAAAGGGAGCAGCCGTGCTCGCGGCGGAACCAGACACCAAGCGCGGCAGAGATCAGCCTGAGTTATCCAAGAGCATCCAACCGTTCTGCGCCTTCCACAACCTGCATACCCACAACACCAGCGACTGTCGAGAGCTCAGAGCCATTCGAGAAGGGCGCAACGGCCGGGGCTACAGCCGAGGAGGAGGACATGGTGGTGGACGCTGGGACAACCGTGGCCCGCGCCAAGAGTGGCGCGACCGGCCTCGTGAGGACCGCTGGCAGGATCAGCCTCGTGAGGGCGCCTAGAGGGACCAGCCTCATGAGGACCGTCCTCAGGGGGTACGCTGGCCTTCCTCCGCTGCCGCCACCACCAAGAAGGAATGACGACCACCATCAAGACAAGGGGGCTGAGGGCTTCCAGGAGCCGCGCGCTATCGCTTGCATCTTGGGCGGAGCTCAAGCCCCAGCCTCGCAGGCGTATCTTCAAACAGTTTGCTCGTGAAGTGAATGCAGTCCTCCCCAAGCTCGAGGCCACACGCCCGCTCAGGTGGTCCAAGTGTGCCATCACCTTCAGTTCGGCAGATCAGCTCAAGTGCGCAGCTACCGCTAGCGCCCTCCCAATGCTTTGCTCACTAGTCATCAGCAACATGCAAGTTACCAAGACCCTCATCAACGGTGGCGAAGGGCTCAACGTCATGTCCGTCGACACGTTCAACAACCTCCAAGTGTCGTATGACCAGCTTCAGCCTACCAAGCCTTTCTCAGCAGTGACCAACGGTTCCACCACACCGATAGGGCAGGTCCGCCTCCCTGTCACCTTCGGAGAATGTAAGAACTACCGCACCGACCTCATTGACTTCGACGTCGCCCACATCCGCTTGCCATACAATGCCATCCTCGGGTACCCAGCCCTAGCCAAGTTCATGGCGGTGACTCACCACGGCTACCATGTCCTCAAGATGCCACGAAGTGGCGGAATCATCACGGTCCCGTGCGAGGAAAGAGATGCGGTGTGCTCCCTCGAGCGTGCCTTCCAAGACGCAGCAATCGACGACCCTGACAGCAAGGGTGAGCGCCTTCCTGAGACCATCCCCAAGAAGAAGAAGCAGCAGCACCACGCAGGGTCTCAGGCAAGCGGTGCCTCGTCAGGATCAGCGCCCGCGCCAGGGGCGCCTCCCTCCATCGCATAGGAAGGCGCGCCTAGTGCCATCCTCGGACAGGGCTCAGGGGCTCTCTTCTGGAAGGCCTCAGACTTTGCCGACATCATGAGGGAGGCGCTTGGGCACCACTTGGAGGCGTGCTTCGCGGCACGTTTCCCTCAGGACAACACAGGGCGAGGAGCGCCCACCGCTCAGGAGTTCATAACCAGGACCACTCAGGAACTGCAAGACGCAAGGGCCATGCGCGGCGGCCGCCGCTCACCACACGCAGCTCCACATCCAGGAGAGGATGCCGGGCTGCACGTCTGCATCGACGTCCCAGGGCTCAACAGGGCCACTGTCGGTGTCAAAACCGGCGGATCTCGAGTAGGGGGTCCCGAACTGTGCGTCTAAGGCGGATGGTAACAGGAGGCGGGGGACACAATGTTTACCCAGGTTCGGGTCCTCTCGATGGAGGTAATACCCTACTTCCTGCTTGATTGATGTTGATGATATGAGTATTACAAGAGTTGATCTACCACGAGATCGTAGAGGCTAAACCCTAGAAGCTAGCCTAGGGTATGATTGTTGTTCGTCCTACGGACTAAACCCTCTGGTTTATATAGACACCGGAGGGGGCTAGGGTTACACATAGTCGGTTACAATGGGATGAGATCTACATATCTGTATCACCAAGCTTGCCTTCCACGCCAAGGAGAGTTCCATCCGGACATGAGACGAAGTCTTCAATCTTGTATCTTCATAGTGCAACAGTCCAGCAAAAGGATATAGTCCGGCTGTCCGGATACCCCCTAATCCAGGAACCCCTTAGTAGCCCCTGAACCAGGCTTCAATGACGATGAGTCCGGCGCGCAGATTTTCTTCGGCATTGCAAGGCGGGTTCCTCCTCCGAAAACTCCATAGAAGTTTTTGAACGTAAGGATAGTGTCCGGCTCTGCAAAATAAATTCCACATAACACCGTAGAGAGAATAATATTTCCACAAATCTAATCTACTGACGCATCTCAAAGCATGACATCACACCATGGCCCGGCATTATTCGAACCGTTTTTCTCAACCAGCCTTGGCGCATATCGCGAGGCGATTTCCTTGGCCCGTCTTGTCGAAGCAGAGATCGTGTCCCCTTATCGTGGGTTTCTCATCAATACAGACGTGGGTAACCCAACCGCGCCATCAATTACGGCGCTTGGGGAACAAGCGAGTTTACTAGGCAGGTGGGGGCGTACAACTCCGTCCGCCCTTATAAAGGGATAAGGATTCACCTTTTTCACCCACGCCTTCTTCCTCCTCGCATATCCATTCTCGCCAAGACTCGAGCTCCAACGCCCAAGTTCGTGTCTTTCTCCTCAAACCATTCCAATCATGTCCGGAGCGGGAGGCAAGTGGATGAAATCCTCCGTCACGGAGGAGGACATCAAAAAGTTGCGGGGAGCCGGATACTTGGCCGCGGATATCACGCAC
>CM038674.1:574543706-574796206 GCA_021605145.1 Aegilops bicornis | reverse complement strand
ATACACAGGGTTTATACTGGTTCGGGCCACCATTGTGGTGTAACACCCTACTCCAGTGTGTGGTGTGTTGGATTGCCTCTTGGGCTGATGATGAACAATACAAGAAAGAACAGCCTCGGGAGGCTGAGGTGTTCTTGTGGCTAGGCTCTCGATCGGATTGGATCAAGCTAAGATGAGGCGAGATGTCTCTATCTCTCTAAGATGCCTCTCTCTAAGATTCCGGATCCCGGATCCTGTGGGTGGCTAGTCCTATTTATAAGCGAGAGGCCACAGGCCTCTTCCCAAATATTAAGCGGGAAGGCGCCAACAATTGGCCATTTGAAGGGAACATCTGGTACACTTATCTGACTAAAGTTGGTCCTCTCCTATCAAAGGCTCTGGTGGTGGCGCCCGGCTTGGGCTCCACGATGACTTCCTTCTGCCGTTCTGACAGTCTTGGTCTTGTTGCACCGAAACGGGTGCCTTTGCTTGATGCTCTCGCCTGCGCTTGCCCTCTTTGCACCAAAGAGGAAATGAGGACACTGCTCGGGATGGCGCCCACCTGGCGCCCTTGGTCGTCATGGCTTGCATAATGGGCACCTCGTGAGGTACCCCGCCTTGATCTCTCCGCCTCCTCGCGAGCCAGCTGTGAGGCTGTGCACGAGAAGCTTCCTGTCGTCCGCCCCACAAGGCTTGGCCCCTCACGAGGGTCTTGAGCTTGTGCTGATGAAGATGGGCCATACTGGGCCACCCCTTGAGCCATGCCGCAGGCCGCCGGCAAATAAGTCTGGGTACCCCCATTCCCAGAACGCCGACAGTAGCCCCCGGGCCCAATGCGCGCCTGGAATTGGCCGAGCAGAGAAGCAAAGGGGCAAGTGCGAAGCGCCGTAGACCCTAACAGCCTGCGGCCTTGGGCGCCGCGTGGCGGTTGATTGGACGTGGGCGCCCCTGCTTCCCCATGACGCCTCGGCAACTGCACAAATTGACAAGTCCCTGCATGCAAAGCGGGTCATGATTACCTGCGATCGTGGAGGTCGGCGGTTGGCCTTCCCCGGCTATAAATGCAGGCAGCGCGTGCCCTTCGGTCCATCTCTTCTTGCTTCTCCTTCTTCTCCGTCCTTGCTCCACTTTGCGGCAATGGCTCCGATCCGCGGTTCTCCACGGAAGAAGGAAAGGCTCCCGAAGGGTCCCGACCCACCCGCCAAAGAAATGGCTAGCCCTATGCCGCCGAGATGAGGCGCCCGGCGAAGTGTCGACACCTTGGTGCGGCGACCGCCCGCCAGGGTTCCGCTTCCCTTATGCGCCCACATTGAGGGCCACTGAAGGAGTTGACGCGGCGCCATGGGCGATGCCGCCGTCGGCGTCGGCGAATCCGCGGCGGTGCGTGTTGTCCCTCACGGAGTCCATGCGAGGCTCCTCCCGAGGGTTTGTGCTCCACGCCGCCATGCCTCCTCGGTCTTGGATCCACCTTCCTCCCTCGCCGCCTTCGTGATGCCGCGAGGGGATATTTGGAAACTCTGGTTGCAGCATGCGGCTGCGACACCCTTGCGACCAAAGCGGAGGTCATGATGCGTCGCTCTGGGCAAGGTCTTCATGACTTGAGGCTGGGCGAGATCGCCGAAGTCTCTGGGACGGCGCCCTCATGATCCACACAGGTCTGACGGCGCTTCCATGATGCTCTTCAAGGTCTTGACGGCGGAAGGGCCTTGGTTTGGAGTGCTGCCACAGAGAGGTGGTCGGGGCCCTGGCGGCAAGGACCAGGCTCGCCGATCGCTCCCTCGGCAACTCCTCGGCGGGCGGAGGCGTCGGAGGTCAGCGACTCCGCCGAGCTCTTGGCGACTCGAGGCGGCGACAACAGCTATGAGCCCCGAGCCTCGCCGCTCTCGGGCAGGCGGGCTCGGCGAACGCCGCCGCCTCTGATCTGGATGAGGTTGGCGGCTGGTGCTGACGCCCACCTTGTTGATGATGGCGTCTCTCGCGAGGCGCGTGTAGTTAGCGTTCTTTAGGATCTGCTCCCTACATTCCCTGCGAGGAATCGGCGGCGCCCATGTGGCTGTAAAAGGTGCTGTGGTTACATTTTGTTAATATAATCCTTGTCGTGAAGTAGTGTGAGACGCTCATTCCATCTTAGCTTAGTCCCCCCTTTCGAACCTCACGATGGCTTGGTGCTCTGTGCCGACAGGGCCCGGTCCCAAGGCAGGCTACAGCCGTCGCTGGTATGCCAGGTCGCGATGCCGTGGTCAAGGCCAGGAGGCGAGCGGCCCGGGGTCGAGTAAGAGCCCCTGAGTCGCGATGCTCAGGAGGTCCCCTTTAGCGCTCAAGCAGCCATCATTCGGCGAGAAAGGTAGCGGCGTTGCTAACACGGGATTGCATTAGGTGCAAGGTCGGCTGCGATAGCCAGTGTTTCGGAGGTGGCTTATCTCGAGTCGAGAACGCTTCACAGTGCGACATTAGGTCCAGCGCATCAGCGGCGAGGGTTTCTGGCGAGGTCCCCAGCGTGCCTCTTCCCTCTACGCCTTGGCTCCCTTTACGCTCTCGTCCTCGGTCCGGCCCTCGGCGGGTCTCGGCCGTCGCTGGTATGCCGGTCGCGATGCCGTGGTCAAGGCCGGAGGGTGAGGGCTGGAGAGCGATGAGGAGCCCATAGTGGTGATGCTCGGTACCCCCCTTTAGCGTGCAAGCGGTTGGCAGACGACGAGTGAAAGAAAGGCGCCGTGAGGGCCTCACTTGGCGATGCTTCTTGAAGGGATCCTGCAGGCTCACCACAAGAAGAACAAGAGTCCGCTATGACAAGCGATGGTCAGCCGTTGGTTGCTTTGGAGGGGCGACGAGGCACTAAGGGCCTGACGAGGTGGCACCGTGCGGGGCTGCCGCGGCCAGAGCTCAGCCATTCAGGTTTGTCGGCGTTGCAGGGACGGACCCATGCGCAAGCGTCGTGCCGTCGGGGAGCAGCTTCATCAGTTGATGTCAATTGAGCGGGCAACTAGGTCAAGCACGTTAATCATGAAGGAGCAAGTTCATTTAGATAGGTGCAGAGAAAGGCGGGGCGTCATTTGGAGTGCAGCCCGGCGACTTGGGGATGATGCAGCCCGAGGTGCCCCGATAAGGTAAGTTAGGAACATGAAGTAAAAGGATACCGCGCGCGAGGATGGACCCAGCGTCACAGGAATGATGCAGCCACAGGCGCTCCCGGCTGGAAATGAAACTTGAAGGATGTCACGATAGCGTTGAAGAGCGAAGGGATCTTTGAAGTAGCGGACATCGTGGGCTGAAGCCCGATCTTCCACGAGCCCTCGGGCCCAGGGAGCCTCGGGGAGGCTCGGGGCAGTAGTGGCTCCTCGCGGACTGTCTTCATCTCCGTCGGAATTGTGGAGCGCCTTGGCCTCTTGAGCCTCCGGGATGCTCCCCATGAGGCTGGCGGCGTGGCGGCCCAGCGTTAAGCGCCGTAGGGCATGCAAGCGTGGCTGTGGGGTGGACCTTCGCGGTGCCCAGCGTGAGGGCAGAAAGCGCTCTGAGGCGGCTCGATTGAGCCTGGTATGTCGATGCGAGCCGCAGCAGCCACCATCCTCGCCTAGATGGGGAGCTACTGGCGGGTAGCGGCGGCTGCCCCTCATGACTCTTGACTCCTGCGGCTCTGAATGACTGGTGAGAAGAACTCCACGAGGTTTGGCCCTCCTTGCCTCGCTTCCGTCCTGAGGAAACTTGCTTTGAAACACGCCTCCAAGTGGTGCCCAGCGCCTCCCTCGTGACCTTAGCAAGGTCGGTGGCCCTCTAGGAAGAGCCCCGAGCCTTGCTTGAGGAGGCGGCCGGGCGTGCCTTCCTATCTGACGAAGGAGGTGCCCCTGAGCAGGCGCGGACCACGAGGGGCCTGCCTCCCGAGGTCGGGCTGGCGAGTCTTCTTCTTCTTGGGAGGCAGTCTTGGGAGCCTCCGCTCCTGCGATCTGGGTCTTCAAGTGGCGCGACTTGAAAAGCTTCGCTCCAGGGAGCACCAGGCGTCTCTTTCTTCACAAGGAAGTGATGACTCCGCGCTTCACGGCATCTTGAGGGCGTTGTGGCGTGATGAGTCACGGACATGAACCAGCGAGCTGGGTGCAGGATGGCATTGTATGGTAGGCGAATCGCAGGCGACATCAAAGTCGATGAGCTTCGGTGCGGTAGTTGTCGCGCGCCCGAAGGTGACGGGAGGCGGACACCTTGTCGGACTTGTGGAGCCATTGGTGACTCCAGAGAAAGGCTTGGTTGGCTGAAGCTGATTGTAAGGCACTTGGAGATTGTTGAATGTCTCTACAGACAGGACATTGAGCCCTGCTCCGCCATCAATGAGGGTCCTGGTGACTTGCACGTTGCTGATGATTGGGGAACAGAGCATCGGGAGGACTCTGGCAGTGGCAGCGCGCACTGCTTGTTGATCCGGCTGAGCTGAGCGTGATGGCGCACGCTGACCACTGGAGGGCGCGTGGCTTGAGCTTGGGAGGACTGCATTCGCCAGCAGGCGAACTGCTTGAAGATGCGTTGAGAGGCTGGGGCTTGAGCTCCGCCTAGGATGCAAGCGATCGCGCGCGGCTCCTGGAAGCCCCCAGCCCCCTCGTCCTGATGATGGTCCTCATTTCTCCTTGGCTGCGGCAGCAGAGGAGGGAGGCCTGCGTTTCCTTGCGTGCGATCCTCGCGAGGCTGATCCCTCCAGCCTCCTTCGCGAGGATGATCTTGCCAGCGACCCTCGTGAGGTCGGTCACGCCACCCTTGGCGAGGGCCACGGTCTTCCCAGCATCCTACGTTTCTTCGTCCTCCTCGGCCGTAGCCTCGATCGTTGCGGTCGGGGCATCGACCGATCCTCCCTTCTCGCACGGCTCGGAGCTCTTGACATTCGTTGGTGTTGTGGGTGTGGAGGTCGTGGTACACCACGATGCCGGCTGCCCTTGGAAGACTTCGGGCTGATCTACGCCTCGCTTGGTATCTGGTTACGCGCGAGCACGGCAGCCCCTTGCGCTTCACGTCCTTGGCCTTGGGCTTCTTCTCTTACGGGTCCGCGGTGGCAGCTTCGAGGGAGAAATCGTCCTTCCTCAGCCTGGCGCGCCAGTACGCCAAATTCAGCAGCTCAAGGATGTGCACAGATCTTCATGCATCGCCCGGCTCCTCCTTCATCTTGGCGTCACGCACCTGGTCGGAGAAGGCTAAGATGATGGCCTCCTCGGTCACCTTAGGAATCTTGAGGCGTGCGTTGTTGAAGCGGCTGGATGTACTGCGAGGTCTCCTGGCTGCTGCTTGATGCGGCGCATGTCGCTCCTGGCAGGAGGCGGTCATGAGTACCTTGGAAGTTGGCGATGAAGCGGAGTGCGCATCTCGTCGCAGGAGGAGATCGTGCGAGGAGCCAGGTTTAGGAGCCAGTGCGAGCCCGTCCTTGAGTGCCATGGGAAACGATTCGCCATGACCTTCTCGTCCACATTGGCGGCCCGATGCCCAGCTTCGTAGAGCTGGAGGAACTCCGCAGGGTCGGCCGTGCCGTCGTGGCGAGGAGGCAGGTCCGGCTTGAACTTCTGGAGCCACGCGGCGCTGCCTTCGGTGGTGAAGGTGCGGCAGCCTGCTGTGGCCACAGGAGGCCTTTGGTGATGAAGAGCCTGGTCTTGCGGGTCCCCATGCGCTGCCGTTGGGAGCAGCGCGGGGTCTTGGTGTGCTGGAGTAGGAGCGCGGTCGTGACGAGCCAGTGCAGGGAGTACTCGGGCAACTTCTTGGGGGCGAGGGACCTCTTGACAGCTCTGCTCTTGCTATGCTGGTGCCGAACGGAGTGGGTTCCACCCAGGAGCCACGCGCCTTGGGGCCAAGGCGCCTTCTTGAGGGGGAGGCGGCTGAGGTGCCCCTGGAGCTTCATCGCCCGCGCAGGGCGGGGCGTGGTGCAGCAAGAAGGACGGCGCGGGGGAGCCCCCTGCGGCGTGGACGAGCTCGACGATGCGGTCGAGCCACTCTTTGTAGATGTCGTCGACAGGGCGGTAGCGCAGGAGCTCGTTTGTCGCGATGAGCGCGGCCCGAGCCTCCATGGGCGCGCGGAGCGCGCGAGACGAAGAACCAGCTAGGGCGAGTGAAGGGGTAGCGGTACGGCCGTCTCGCCTCACGGATGGATGCTGGGACGATGCTTGCTGCTCGTTCCCCGCCAGGCCGGTGGCGGCGTTGACCCGGCGATGGGGAAACGGCGGTGGCGGCGCCCGGCGAGGCCGTCTGAAGCGTCTGAGTAGCGAGCGGCTCAGCGCTTGCGGGCAGCCCGGCAAGCGTCAGACATGGATGCGATGGTCGGTGAAGAACAGGGCGGCGGAAGACAAATTCCGGCGCACCCCTACCTGGCGTGCCAAATGTCGGATTTCGGGTTTCGGCAGACCCTCTATGTTCAAACTCTGGGGTGCGCGCGGAGATCTCGCCCCCTACCTACCTGCACCTCACCGCCTCGCTAGGATCTAAGCTATCAAAGGAACAACACAAGAGACACATGGTTTATACTGGTTCGGGCCACCATTGTGGTGTAACACCCTAATCCAGTGTGTGGTGTGGTGGATTGCCTCCTGGGCTGATGATGAACAATACAAGGAAAAACAGCCTCGCGAGGGTGAGGTGTTCTTGTGGCTAGGCTCTCCATTGGATTGGATCGAGCTAAGATGAGGCGAGATGTCTCTATCTCTCTAAGATGCCTCACTGTAAGATTCCGGATCCTGGATCCTGTGGGTGGCTAGTCCTATTTATAGGCAGAGGCCCTGGTCCTCTTCCCAAATATTGAGCGGGAAGGGCACCAACATTTGGCCATTTTGAAGGGGAACATCTGGTACACTTATCCTGACTAAAGTTGGTCCTCGCCTGTCAAAGGCTCTGGTGGTGACGCCGGCTTGGGCTCCACGATGACTTCCTTCCTGCTCTCGCCTGCGCTTGCCCCCTTTGCACCAAAGAGGAAATGAGGACACTGCGTGGGCTGGCGCCCACCTGGCACCCTTGGTCGTCATGGCTTGAGTCATGGGCACCTCGTGAGGTACCCCGCCTTGATCTCTCCGCCTCCTCGCGAGCCAGCCTGACGAGGCTGTGCCTGAGGAAGCTTCCTGTCGTCCGCCCAGCAGTCTCAGCCCCTCGTGAGGGTCTTGAGCTTGTCTTGATGAAGATGGGCGTCTTGGGCCACCCCTTGAAACGCACGCAGGCCGCGGGTGAAACAAGTCTGGGTACCCCCGTTCCCGAGCGCCCGGCGGCATTAACTTCTGCTCAATCCCCTCCCCGCCTCGTTAGCCAGTGTTCTCTTCCTCTGCTGCCGCGTTCTACCATTCCATTTTTCCTCTTCTCAAGTGTGGAACGATCTGCATGCCGTCGTTGATGCACCAGAACGACCACTGCATGCATCGCGGCAGGGCGTTGGTTGGGCATGCACGAGAATTTGGTTCTGCTCGCAATATGGATGATACCTGAACGATGAAGTGAACTGGTATGCTAGCACGGGAGACCTATTTCTGCTATAAAATACTGGAGTACTCATGTTCCTACTACTACTACTACTAGTAGTAGTAGTAGTAGTAGTAGTAGTAGTAGTAGTAGTAGTAGTAGTAGTAGTAGTAGTAGTAGTAGTAGTACAACTGTGGTACACTTGATGGTCAAAATAATATTCATCCGGCCCTCACAGTGAAGTGACAACACCCTGCCTGACACTAGTCCAGGCGAGGCGGCGTGTTCGAGTTACCAAAGTCAGCCTCACCCTGTGCACTATGCAGTCTGTCACCGCCGCTGTACAACACATTGGCGCCTCGCCTCATCTCCCTCTCCGCTCCCATAGCACCACTCCATCTCCATCTCCTTCTCCGTCTCCGTCTCCTTCTCCATCTCACTGTGCCCCCGTGTACCATCGCCTCACTCGCCTCCCCCAGTACCACTATTCCCTTGATAGCCGCTCCAGCACCGACATCCTTCTCCCCCGTAAATCAAGCCCCCTTCCAAACTCCACCATGGCCGAACGCGAACCGCGCAGCATCCATATGAGCCGCGATTGGAGCAATCTCCCCAGTGACATCCTTGACCTCTGTTGTTCGTGTATGGATATGTTGACCGCCCTGCGGCTGGCTGCATGCTCGAGGGACATGCACACGGCCATCATCTAAGCGAGGCCTAAGCTTTTCAAGTCACCACACTTGCTACTATCTGGTCTTAGATTGGCTCACCATGATCACGGAGGCGTGCATGATGCCCCTCGACTTCAATCCGAACTCCATTAGCGAAACATCTTTGCGGTATGTAGTGTGTCGCTGTACATCATTTCCCTCGACATCGATCCGATCACCATCGCCCGAAACTTCTTGGCAGGTATGTCTTTGGGTCGGCATGAACTCCTTTGGATGGCTGCCTTGAGAGAAAGGCGGAAAAAAGTTGGTGCTCGTGAACTTCCAGACCTCCCATGAGATTATCCTTTCTCCATTGGATTATATAGAGTATTACCATCGCGGTCCAAGTCATCTAGATTACTACGTCAGTTGGACAGACCTTGTTTTGCATAAGATTGTAATCTGCCAAGTACCCACACGACATGCGAATTACGCAGACTTCAAGCTAATTGCCTTGTTCAACCGCGGACTCGCCTATCTTTACGCCGGTGCCTTTTTTAGCTGGAGACAACTCAGCTCGCAGTGGATCATCGTCAAAGCTGATACACACTTCTGTGATGCTATTGAACACAATGGCATCATCTACGCGATCGACAAAGCAGATGGCACCATGTATTCTTTGGGACGGTAGCGTGTAAGTTGTTTCCGTCTCATGTTAATGATGGCCGCGTGACCTTATTTGAACTTTTTTGATGATTGCCATATCCTGTTTGAGCAGAATTTGAGTAGAACTATGGCAATATATTAGAGACGCCGTAAATCAGCTATATTTGGAATGAGTTAATTCATGCGATTGTGACCATGTCATTACAGCCAATTTTACCTGAATAATCAAGCGGTTAGGAATATATGGATATTATCCTTATTTTACAGTAATCTATATACTACTACTAAATATGAGTGTGTATCAATGGCCATGTTAGTTTCCTCATTTTCATGATGTAGAAACATGCACCACCCTGTTGGTTTCATCTAACCATACATTAGGGAAGTAAATGTGCATATGGAGAACTCTATATTTGTAAGTAGTGAAATCTGCAATGCTTACCATGTGTACATACCTATATTAAGCCCTTGCAGCAATCAATGACTAGAATAATATTCTCACAAAAATTTTGCCCTGAGAACACGAGTATATAACAATGTACAGTGCATTAGTTACCTTGAAGAATTTGTTTGTGAGGACAGAACATGATTACATAACATGCATGACATGGTAGTTTCTGTGAAGAATCGATTGCGAGATAACATGAGTATAACCATGCATGGCACTTCTATATTTTTGAATCCGGTATACATTTCCACTGTATTTTCCTCCTGTTCCAACGAGGACATATCAATCTTGTTTCTTGCATTATCCTACTTATACTCTGAACAATGCTGATCTTACATTAACAATGGCTGTCCTTTTTGATATGATCAGTGTCCCTACGATTCTTGCCCTTTGTAATTACACCACCTTTGCCAAAAAGCAGGGGAAGCACAACTGGTTCCTCGCTCAATCGAACTGACGACAAAAGGCTGATGATCATTCGGACACATGGGCGGAAAAGTTATATTGCAAAAACCCCACTGTATACAAGCACCATGTAATACGTGAGTATCCGGACAGTGGCTGTTATGTCTATGAGCAGGATACCAACTTGTTGGGGCCTTTAGGATTTTTTAGTTGGAGGTGGGTAAACATCCTTGGTTCACACTCTCTGTTTCTCGGAATCAGTTATCCGATTAACCAGGATATCACCGTTGGCAAGGACCTCCATGGCAGAGAGGCTCTGTTTGCTATGGAAAATTGTGTCTACACGGCGAGACCTAGGAGTTCAGGAGCATACTCCCCTGATTGTCAACGATACATCCTGCAGCCAAAAGAAGGTGAGAATGAGAAAGGCATCCGGATTAACTTTGATCTTTGGATGTCTCAATTACGACAGGCAGTGATGTGGTTCAAGCGTTCAGGTTGATAGGTAATTGGGCTGTTGCATCAAAAGGTGGAGTACTGGTGTCTCCGGATCACTAGTCGCCGAAGCGGGGCCGCAAATTATGATGGTGTTGGATCATCTCTTCGAATGACTTTGTTGTCTTTGCTGCTGATTCTGGATGGGTAGTTCTTTATTTTGTTATGCATATTCCTTGTCATTTGGTCATGCTCGTCTATGTCACTCTTTCTATGTAATAGTTGCTACATTTAGAATGTCATTCTAAATGCGGATCACGAGAGTCTGGCCTTCAGATGGAGTACGTTTTGGTGGTGTAGCAAGACTTCTTATGAACTATCATGTCTTGTTGTTTATATGCATAGTAGTCACTAGTCGGTGTTTGAATGTTGTATATATCGTTGTTTCGAACTGTTTATTGTCTCGAACTCTTGGTGGGCTAAATGAGGGCATCACCATTCTCCGGTGTTCGAGTATATCTCCTTTTTCAAGTTATATAACTTGAGCTCACTTTATCTTTCGATGATGTACACTTGTTTGGGCGGTGAGGTGTCGTTGAATATGGGCGAGTAATAACGCAATGCCAAACAGGTCAATTATGACTCTCGGGCCGGGCTCTCAAAAGATCCTGAAAAAAAAGGCCAGGCTCTCCAAAAAAGAAAGAATAAGGACTCTTAGGCCGACATGTGGGCGCCACCGGTGTTTTTGTGCGCTTACGCTGAGAGCATATTGGCGCGTGCTCGAAATTCATGCTACCTTTTCATCCCCAGTCTCCCGCCCCTCCCCCACCTCTGGAATCTTGATTCCTACTCCAGTTCCCCCAAATCCCCCTCCTGTACTCCCTGTACTCAAGCGCACTATCATGTCACCGGTCAACGCGGATCTCCGAGCCGGAGATCTTGAGCTCCGTCATGCCTTCGGTTGCTGCGTGCTGTCGCTCAACAGTGGCATGGCGGCGCTTGACGACCAGTTTGCCGGCAAAGTGCCGATGGTAACCATCAACGGCGACCGGCCTCCCGTCTTGCCGGATAACCTTGTCAAAGCTCTTGGCATTGCGCACGACATCCAAATAAGTGACTTCCTCGTCGAAGTCTGTCCTCCACCAGCTGATTTCTTCGTCAGGTTCCGAACAACTTTTGACTGCAGTCGTGTGTTCGAATCTTCCCGGCGTTTGTTCTGCGATGGCGCGCTGATGAGCTTTGATCGATGGCACCTAGGATGGGGCTCGGTGCCCTCTGAGCTTGAGTTTTTAACAAAGCTTACCTTCCACGGCATGCCTCGACGTGCTTGGGACAGCGAGTCCATGAACGAGCTTATCAACGACCTTGGAGGTGAGCTCGTAAGAATGTTTGTTCCTCCAGACAGCTGGGCTCTGACGGTTATGGCATGGATGAAAAAGCCGTCCACCATACCGAAGGTGATTGGTGTTGAGATACCGGTGCAGGAACCGGGGTTGTACTATTCGTCGCAACCAAGGCCGTCGCGCACCACGTTAGGGATGTACCTGTATCGAGTGTTCGTGCATGTCGAAGAAGTGGTCAATCCATTAATCGAAGTCCTGCCGCCACCGCTGGTGTCTGGGTCCGTCGACGACGTCCATTACAGGAGTCAACGTCAGACTTTCCCCGTGTTGCTCGGAACGATGGATGGCACAGGGCCTACTCCATCGCGCGGCGGAGGCCCTTTGCGTCTTTGGGAGAAGAGGCGGCTGGCTGCTGGATGTGCACTAATTTGAGGTAACAACTGAATCTTGTCAGATAGTACTAGTTAAATCCGAGCTATGGGTCTGAAGCACTGATATGCCAGTACATTTGATTGTGACCTGTTCTAGTTTTGTACCTGAATTTTTTTTAGAAAGGGTTGTACGTCAACTTAATGTGCTAGCAGAACTTATTGTGTTCTCTATCTGTTTTCTTTGCACAACATTCAAGATATTTCCCCGTCATTTATAAAGACGATGAACCGTTGTGTACGACTTCGTTGGTTTCAAGATAGCCCTTCCCATAGCGATCCACTGCTTCCATCCTGATTGTGCCGCGTGCGTGAAATTTTTGTATGCAAGTTCAGTGTGCTATGATGTTCTATATGATTGTGTCAACTATATAAGTTTTCTTGAGCATCGACCAATGCATATGGCTGAAAGATGTATTTATGAGCATCGACCGATGGGTCTCTCTCTCTATCTCTCTCTCTCTCTCTCTCACACACACACGCACACACACACGCACACGCACAAGTGGGACCTGTTGAATTATTTATTTGCTCATGACAACTTTTAATTAGGTTCCGCTGTAATCTACCTTTTTTCTTAAGTTATTAATTGAGCTCAGTGACTTCAAAAAGTTGTACAGAAGCCTTGTTTGGGCCTTTCCGGCGTCCCTGAATGTGGGCTGAGTAACCATGTTAGGTTGTCTTTGTACTACACATGCCTTTTTTTCAACATCGGCAATGCAAGCTGGGCCGACAGGTTGTACACAATATCCGGGTCAACTTGTTATCCGCTTATTTGGCTGCAAAGTTTCCTAGGAGGTATGCATTAGGCTTAACAAGAAAATGGGCTTTAAGAAATAATAAATGGGATGCAATTATAATAACTGGGCAATTACTATGCACCAAACACGTAATTAGTTTGAAAAATATATTATTTTTGGAATTTGTAAATTTTAATTTCATTACTTGTTGCGCGCGCAATATTTCGTTGGATTTTAACGTGATAAAACTTTATTTTGAAATTATATTTAACCTGACTAGAAATATCGGATAAAAATATTTCGGATCCCATCAAAATGTGGGATTTTTTTTTTGAATTCTGTTTTGAGCGGTTGTTTGAAATTAGTAATCGTTGTCCTAGCTAGAAGTTGGGTTGTACTTTTAACAAACCCGTAAATGGGCTGTAGTAAATTCCATTAGAATTGAAAAATGGACTGTACATTCTTACAAATCGCAAATGGGCCTACTAAATCCGAGCTATGGGCCTACTAAGTTAACGCGTACCAAGGGCTTTGTCAACTTAGTCAATATAAACGATTCTAGCTGCAGTGATCGTACGATGTCCATCCAACGGCCGTAGTGCTTCTTTAACCTCTGGTCTTGTTGCTCCAGCCCCCAAAGCAGCGCTGGTCGTGTCGCGTGCTCCTGCCTCCCGTGGCCGGCTGTGATGCCGCGGAGACCTCACCGCCCCGTACTACTCCCATCGCTGGCCAGGCCTCCCTCTACTCACCCACACCCCCTGTTATTCTGCGGCGACGGCAGCCTCACACCGCAGCCAAACTAGTGAACCCTCGTACTCCTCTCCCCACGGGCTATCACTGCTGCGTCTTCCCCGGCTCCGCGTCGTCCCCTTCCTAGGCCTCACCATCGTCCATACCACCGCCCTGGTGCTCTCGACGCGGCGTGGTCAACGACCGACTTCCATCGGAGAAATCTTGTCGTGGAGAGGCGGCAATTTGGGTCCAGGCGGCCGCAAGGAAATGACTCCTTATTACGCACAAAATAATTATTCCTCCACCTGATAGCAGGGACCCACCGGACGGGCCACCTTATTTCGCGAAAAAAACGTTTCCCCCCTGACTGCTGGGACCCACCGGACGGGCCAGCGTATTTCGCGAAAAAAAACGTTCCCCGCGCTGTCATCTCGGACCCACCGGAAGTGCGTCCTTATTACGCACAAAAAAATGAATACTCCCCCTGCTAGCTGGGACCAACCATGGTGGGAGGCTGACTTGTGGGCCTACTAAGTTGACTGGGACGGGGGCCTTTGTCAACTTTAGTCAATATGAACGATTCTAGCTCGATGACCGTCGATGGCCATCCAGCGGCCGTGGTGCTTCTTCAACCTCTGGTGTTCTTGCTCCAGCCGCCCAAAGCAGCGCCGGTCGTGCCGCATGCTCCTGCCTCCCGTGGTGGCTGTCGCCATGGAGGCCCCACCGCCCCTACTATTCCCACCGCTGGCCAGGCCCTGCGGCGACGGCAGCCTCACACCGCAGCCGAACCAATGAACCCTTGTACTCCTCTCTGCGCGGGCTTCCACTGCCGCTTCTTCCCCGGCTCCCCGTCGTCCCCTTCCTAGGCCTCGCCGTCGTCCACCGCCGTGGTGCTCTCAGCGCGGCGTGGTCAATGTGGTCAACGACCGACTTCCATCGGAGGAGTATCAGACGTGGAGAGGTGACAATTTGGGTCCACGGCAGCCGCAAGGAAGTGCCTCCTTATTCTGTGAAAATAATTATTCCTCCACCTGACAGCTGGGACCCACCGGACGGGCCACCAGTATTTCGCGAAAAAAATGTTTCCCCCTGACTGCTGGGACCCACAGGACGGGCCACCGTATTTCACGAAAAAAACGCTCCCCCCGCTGTCAGCTCGGACCCACCGGAAGTGCCTCCTTATTACGCACAAAAAAATGAATACCCCCTACTAGCTGGGACCAACCATGGTGGGAGGCTGACTTGTGGGCCTACTAAGTTGACTGGGACGAAGGCCTTTGTCAACTTTAGTCAATATATGGACGATTCTAGCTCCAGTGACCGTACGATGTCCATCCAACGGCCGTAGTACTTCTTCAACCTCTGGTCTTCTTGCTCCAGCCGCCTAAAGCAGCACCGGTCGTGACGCCTGCTCCTGCCGCCCGTGGCCGGCTGTGATGCCGCGGAAGCCTCACCGCCCCCTACTACTCCCACCGCTGGCCAGGCCATCCCTCTACGCACCCACACCCCCTGTTATTCTGCGGCGATGGCAGACTCACACCGCAGCCGAACGAGTGAACCCTCATACTCCTCTACGCGTGGGCAACCACTGCAGCGTCTTCCCTGGCTCCGCATCGTCCCCTTCCTTGGCCTCGCCGTCGTCCACCGCCCTGGTGCTCTCAGCGCGACGTGGTCAACGTGGTCAAGGAATGGCTTCCATCGGGGCGTGGGTATGTCGTGGACGGTGACAGCTGGGTCCACGGCCGCTGACAGGAAGTGCCTCCTTATTACGCGTAAAATAATTATTCCTCCACTCGGCAATGGGGACCCATCGGACGGGCCATCGATTTAGCGAAAAAGCGTTTCCCCACATGCCGCTGGGACCCACCAATTACATCTTAGCACGCAAGGAAGTGCGTCCGAAAAAAACGATTCGCCCCCTGACTGCTGGGACCCACCAGCTACATCTTTGCACGCAAGGAAGTGCCTGACAGTCAGGACCCACCTGGTCGAAGCGTACGTAGCATTGTCATTCTGGTCGCAAAGCGTGTGCGTACATATATCTTGGTGGATGTAGAGGCGCACCGTGTCGTAGTAGAGGCGCCGCGTAGCATGTACTGCGTACATCTGTTGGCGAGGTGCAAGAAAGAAAATACGGCCGATGTGCGTACATACGGGCAGGGGTCTCGAACGCCTATCGCGCATCACATACATGGCTGGGTGCGAATGGAGAAACAGCGTCGTAAATGCGTGTTCATGGGGAGCCAACCGGTTGGGTCGGAACGGAATGCGTGGTCGTCTTCATCGGGAGGGCTTGGACGGAATAGGCGATGGAAACGAGGCCTGGCATACCGCACAACGGAGGAAACGGACCTCCTACGTTCGGAACGGGGTCCTGTTGATCGGGAGCGGTGTGGCGTCTGCCGCATAAAGCGGACGAAACGGACCTCCTACGATGCGACATGGGGTCTGTTCATCGGGAGAGGTGTGGCGTACCCCAAAGCAGGACTCCATGGGATCTTGTTCATCTCCACCGTCGACCTCCTCCAGCCTCCACGGGCTCCTGTTCATCCAGCCTCCACCGCGCGCTACTCCACCGACTACTGTTCGACCACCCCTCCATGGGCACCCCTCCACCGTCTACTGTTCATCCAGCCCTCCACACCACAAGGTCCTGTTCAACCACCCCTCCACGGCCACCCCTCCACCGTCTACTGTTCATCTAGCCCTCCACACCACGGGGTCCTGTTCATCCAGAGGCAACGCCACCGCTCACTGTTCATCCAAACCCCCCGCAACGCTCCTTTGTTCATCCAATCGATCGGCTTGATTAGCGGCAGCAGCGGCGAATCGCTCCATCGGGTTCAGTTAACAGCCATCGATTGATCGCTCGGGTTAAGTAACGCGTAGCCTACAGTGCAATCGCTCGGGTTCAATTAGAGCCCAACGCCTCGCTCGGGTTCAGTTAGAGCCAACGCCTCGCACACATGCGAGTACGTATGAGAGAAACGCGCATCGCTCGGCCCCCGACCTCCCACCATAACCGGCAACTCCCCGAAATTTTCCTCCCCCTTGCTTCTACCATGGTTTTTTCCGTCATGGACGGCCCAAAGAATGTCATGCAGCTGTGTCTCCGGCCCGCCCAGGACGAAAAGCCCATTTTCTGTCATGATTTTTTGTCATAGAAGTAGGATCCCACCACATCTATGATGATACTGTGTTTTGTCACAATTATCGTCATAGAAGTGTCATATGTATGACAGAAATTTTTTTCGTTCGGCCCAAAATGTCACGGATGTCTCTTTTTTGTAGTGGAGGCTGCATTGAGGGCGGCAAGGTACCAGCAGGCGCTATGGTGATACCACTGCCGCAACATCCGCTCCAGGATGCTCGAGGCGGGCGACCTCGTCCTAAGGAGGGTCCTCTCCAGGGAAGGGTTGCACAATCTCTCACCTATGTGGCAGGGCCCATTCAGGGTTTTCCATGTCTCCAGGCCTGGCGCCGCACACCTGGAGACACAGGATAGGGTGCCCATCCAGAACGCATGGAACATCCAGCACCTCCGGAAGTTCTACCCATGAAGCAAGGCCCAGTGCCTGTGAAGAAGGCCCGGTGCCTGTGAAGAATCGCCACCCGTGACACTCACGTAATAATGAGTGGGGCTGTACATGCCCCGGAGTCTTAGGAGTGCCTCCCTCGGGCCTCGGGGGCTCCCTCCCACGCCTAGCGGCAGCACTTAGCTCCGCGCTGGTGAGAAGACTTGAAGACTAAACTAGGTGGCGGATGCGGCTTTTCATTTGCTTTCCATAGTTGGCTCGCCTTCTCTTAATAAAAGTTTGCTTCTGGTGTTCCTTGCTGATTTGGTTCCGTCGCCTGTTGCCGCTATTTTTGACTCTAGTTCGCCTGTGTTCTCTCTCTCGCAAACCTTGCAAGGGGGCTGGGCAGGTGCCCTCGCGAGCGTTTTTCCTTCTCTTTGCCTTCCGTCTACTTTCTCGCGAGGCACCCTCGTTCGAGCTCACAAGCCAGCGCATCTCTCCTAATCCGTACCCCTCGGGTACCACGATATGAAGCGCTGGGTCAAGGCTTGGGTGAACGACAAGCCTCCTAACGAAATTTTTGCAGTTCCTGAGAGACCACTAAGTCAAGACGGGCACGAGGAAACAAGTACCTCGTGAAGAGGAGGTTGCCCCAAACATACCAAGCTAAGTTATCTCTACGCAAAACAACGCCATAGCATAGAAACATCAAACATAGCATGACGATTGAGAAATCATAGTTCGATACATGCCCCTTCAGGGCCCATACTGGTTTCTTTTGATGCAGGAAAGAAAGGGAGAACAAAACAAAAGCAACGCCTGCCCCTACAGCGGCCCATGAGGGCAGGCTCCCGGCACCGTCCTAAGCTCAGCCGGACCCCTCCTCGCGCTTCACGGAGGCGCGATGACGAGATGACCTGCTGCCACCTTTGAAGCGGGCACAACGGCGTGGCGGCTGGTCGTAGCCACAACTGCTGGAGCTATCACCAGAGGAAGAGCCGTCGTAGCTGGATGAAACGTAGGCGGCACCAAGGGCAGGTTCGCCCTCATCCTCGTCGCAGCCGTCGTCAACGCCGGGCACCTCCTCGCCATCATTCACCTCAGGGCAGCACCTGACGCGGCGACCATCCTCCCCAAACACCCGCACATAGAGGGTCGCATCACCGTCGTACTTGAAATGGAGGGTGCACCACCTGCCTAGGCCGCGCGCGCGGGCGAACGTCTGCCAGCCATGGGCCAGAGCAATCTTCCCCGTGGAGGAAGTCTCAATCGCGACCCCAGAGGCCCTGCTGCAGCAGCCATCCGCCTGCAACTAGAGCCCGCCTGGACCAAAGTCCGGTAGTTCATCGATGAAGAAGCGAGGGAGCTAGAGCCAGTTGCCGGCCAGGTTCTCCGACAAGACGACGAACTCCGGTAACACCTCCGATGAGTGGAAGCGCGGCCGGGGAGGCCGCGCAACCATGGCACGCCTCCCTTCGCCAACAGGGCTGCCACGACTGGAGGGACCCCCACCACACGCAGCAGCGCTACCGCGACGGAGGGCCACGGCGTGGGTCGCGACGTGCTTGCGGGGACGGCCGCGTCCACGCTTGGGCGCCGGGGAGTCGGGCCCCTCGCGAGGGGCCTTCCCCTTCTCGGCGGCAGATAACCTCTTCCGTGGCGCCATTGGTGTCGCTGCTAGCGATGGAGCAGGGAGGAAGAAGCAAGCGGATGGGAAGAGACGAGCGACGGGGGCTCTGCCCTCCCCCTCATTTATAGCGAGAGAAGGCCAACCAGCGCCTCCCACGATCACAGGTAATGATGGTTTTCCTTGCATGTCACAGGGACTTGTCACGTCGGGCAGTTGCCGAGGCAGCGTGGGAAAGCGGAGACGCCCACGTCCAATCAACCGCCACATGTCGACCAAGGCCGCAGGCTTTTGGGGCCTGCGGCTCTCCACACTTGACCTTTGGCTTCGCCTCGAAACCAAGCCCGAGCGCGCCTTGTGCCCGGGGGCTACTGTCGGTGTTCTAGGAACGGGGGTCCCCAGACTTGCCTGCCTGCGGCCCACGGCGTGGCTCTGCGGGTAGGCCCGTACGGCCCATCTTCATCAACAAGGCATTCAAGACCCTCGCGAGGGGCCAAGCCTCGCGAGGCGGGCGACATAAGACCTCCTCGGGAGCGGCCTCGCCAGGTCGGCTCGCGAGGGGCGGAGAGATCAAGGCGAGGCAAACCTCATGAGGTCCTCGTGACATGAGCCATGACGATCGAGACCAGGCGGGCGCCAGGCGGGCGCCAGCGCACGCAGTGTCCTCGTTTCCTCTTTGGTGCTAAGGAGGCAAGCGCAGACGTGGAGTATCGAGGCATCAAGCAAATGTTTCCATATCAGTGCAACGAGACCAAGACCGTGAGGACAGCAAGATGGAGGTCACCGTGGAGCCCTAGGAAGCGTCACCACCAGAGCCTTTTGCAGGCGAAGACTACTTTTGTCAGGATAAGCTGTACTAGCTGTCCCCTTTCAAATTGGCCGTTGTTGGCTCCCTTCCTGCTCAATATTTGGGGAGAGGACCAGGGCCCCTATAAATAGGACTAGCCACCACAGTAGGAAGCAACTCATCTGGAGAGGATCGAGCCCTAAGCTGATCCTTAGCCACACACAAACACAAGAACACCTCAACCTCAGGAGGCTGTTCTTCCCCTTGTACTGTTCATCATCAGCCCAAGAGGCAATCCACCACCACACAATGGAGTAGGGTACTACACCGCAATGGTGGCCTGAACCAGTATAAATCTCTGTGTCCCTTGTGTTGCGAGTTCGTCGAGTTCGTCCACGAGATCTTAGTGAGTCTAGGGCGTGGATCGGTAGGAGGGAGAGAACTTCGTGTGCACCCCATAGTTCGAACGTTAAGGGTATTGCCGGAACCCGAGATCTGACAAAATGGAGGGAGTAAGAGCGTGCAACAGTAGTTTCAAATCGAGAGGGAAAGGCGAAGACGCGGTGGACAGTTTCCACGGTACACGAAGAGGCGCCTGGGGGAGCGAACGGTTGCCACAGAGGTCACACACTGACGACAACGGCCGAGTGAACCACATGCGTATATTGCACACACCTTCATCTGGATGACCGTTTCTTTTGTGTTGCCTAATCACAAACAGTTCATCCGAGTGAACCGTATGCTGTATATCGCACACACCTTCATCTGGCTGCCCATTTATTTTGTGTTTCCTAATCACAAATAGTTCATCCGAGTGAACCGTATGCTGTGTATCGCACACGCCTTCATCTGGCTGCCCATTTCTTTTGTTCGTCCTCGTCGCAAACAGTTAATTGAACTGAACTGTATGCCCTTCATCACACATGCTACTAAAACCTAAACCGTGTTTGATGCATCCGTTATCGCAAACGTTTTATACATTTCTGACGGTTTTCATACAACACTGTTTGTGATTATGGCATCACACACAGTTTCTCGAAGGGTTTTTGATTGTTGTGTCGCGTTAGCGGCATCCTGCGGTAGTGATTGCTCGCCTACCTCCTGCGACAGGAACTCCTTGACAATCAGACGGAGGCGCGACGCATATCCAGCACTCTAAAGCGTACAAGGTCCATGAAGTCGAGCTCTATGAAAGGAGCACTACAGGGTCCTTCAGGGGTGCATCTCTGAAGAGGAGGGGCAACAACTTCTCGCCGAGATACATGCCGGCATGGGCGGCCACCATGCAGCAGCTCGGGCCCTGGTCAGCAAAGCCTTTCGAGCAGGGTTCTTTTGGCCCACTGCCCGCGTGGACGCACGTACCCTAGTCCAACATTGCGTTGTGTGCCAGCTATTTGCAAATCAAAGACATATGCCTCCTACAGCTCTTCGGACTATAACCATAACCTATCCATTCGCCGTCTGGGGGCTTGACATGGTCGGACCACTTAAAGGGGGGAGGCAAGAAAAAGAAATACCTACTAGTTATGGTGGATAAATTCAGTAAGTGGATTGAAGCAAAGCCGGTAACCTCTGCGGAATCCAGACCAGTTGTTGACTTCATATCCAGTGTTGTACACCGTTATGGTGTTCCCCCAGCATAATCACCAATAATGGTCTAATTTTACCACCCAATAGGTTAAAGATTGGTGTGCTAAGATGGGCATAAAACTCAACTACGCTTCGGTGTACCACCCAAACTAATGGGCAGGTGGAACGAGCAAACGTATTAATTATGAGCAGCATAAAACCTTGTTTAATCCGCTCCCTCGAAGAATTAGATTGCCACTGGGTAGAGGAGCTGGATTTCGTGCTATGGGGGTTGCGCACTACTTCTAATAGGTCGATAGGATACACCCCATTCTTTATTTTGTACGTCGCGGAAGCAGTCCACCCATGTGATTTGATGCATGACGCACCCAGAGTATGCTTGTACGAAGAAAAGGAGGCCGAGCTGGATCGGCAATAAGACCTTGATGCACTGGAAGGAGAGTGTGACATCTCTCAGGCACGCTCCGCATTCTATCAGCAGCAAGCAAGGCGTTACCAGAATCGAGAAGTTTGGGCGAAGGCGTACAATTTGGGAGAGCTCGCCCTGCGCCTCCCCAAGAAGCAGAAGCACAAGCTTTCACCTAAATGGGAAGGCCCCTTCATTAAAGATGAAGTACTCGCAGGTCGGGCATATCGCCTTTGCAGCCCATAGGATAATCGCCTCGAACCAAACCCGTGGAACACCGCTCGGCTTCATCGTTTGTACACCTAATCCGACATCGTCATCAACACTCCCCACTCTGTGTTTGTCTTTTTCTCTTCGTTTTAATTTTTGGAGCTTTAGCCTCCCCGACCTAGAGTTCGGATAAACCATAACACGACAGGTCACCATTGTACACATCTTCGGATGTACTAACCAGCTTTACCTGGGGGCTTCTTATAAAAGCGGCCAATTATAATATACTTCTTCAACCTTGTGTCCTGTTGTTGGAATTGATCTCCTTCCCATATCTTTCAAGCCATTATATGCACCTATTTGACTTAAGTCCTTTGCCAAGTTGGGTTGCCTGGCTCCTTTTACCACTACGTTTCCGATTGTTCGGCTAGGAAGTAAAGGGATCACCACTGTGATTTCTATGCCCTGGTAATCCGGATATGTACCTCAGACGGGTGAAGCCGAAAGCTAGAGTTCTTACAGAAAATAATGGGTCGGCCTCTAGGGAAGTGAAAATAAACAGGCGCTAGCCACCATCCACCTATTCCTGGTTCATAAAAACCACGAAACATCCGTGTGTCATCGTCTTCCGAACTCACGGTGTATGATCAACATACCTCACCTGAAGAAAGGAACCCTTGGAGGAACTATTTTCTTCAGAAGATGTTTCTTACGTTACAAAGTAATATAACATTGCTCGCTGCGGTCCATTCGCACCAAATGGCTGGATTGCCTGGTTACCAGAATTATCCCCTGTTTGTTAGAGCATATAGTACGGAACACTCCCCGATCACTGATCAGGGAGGCAGAAGCCGATGGCCGGTTAAGACAACATTTTTACCACGGTTTGAGAATTGCGCGATGTAAAGTACATGGATACATAGAATCACACACCATACTCTTTCTCAATACCATCTATCAAATTGTCCAAGGCACAATCCTTCTGGGAGTACCAAGCAGTGGGCAACACTTGGTCATATACTAAGCTAAGCGGTACTTCCTGCCCATCCGGCCCCACGGGTCCCACTAGAGCCATATGTTCGGGTTCGAGTTTGGTAAATCGGGTCTTCACCATTGCCCAGGCCTCGCGCACTCCTTCCCAGTAGGCCGACAGCTTCCATAACTCAAAGCGTCGCCTTGCCCCTTTAAAGCGGCTAGCCAGTTCCGCCATGCTCTCTGGTGGCACTTCCAGCGGCCATAGTGCCTTAACCATGCTTTTCATGGCCTTCTTAGCTCGTTCATGCGCCTTGGTCTGTTCCTTCAAAAGGTTCCCACTAAAGGAACCCACAGGGGTAGCACGCGTTTCAACATATTGTGATCACCCACATACGCATGATATCGAATCCGTGACTTACCGAATGTACCACCTTTTAGCTGTTGATTCTCCTACAAGGCCTGAGCCAACTGAGACTTCAACTGCTCGATTTCCTCGGCTTTTCGTCATTTTTCTGCCTTGAGCTCATTCTTCTCTTCCTGACTTTGTGTGAGCACTCGTTTGCCAGCCTCCAGTTCCCTTCGCAATTGACTCATCGCTTCAGCGGCTGCGGGGAGAGCATGGCATCAATATGCAGGAAACGCCATATAGTTCGTTGCATTTTAAAGCTTTTTCACTTACCAGGATTTTCGCTGGTAGCCTTTTTGGCTGCTTCTAGATCAGCTTTAGCGCCAGCTAACTATGTTCGGCTCAGCTTGAGGTCTTCGGACAACTTGCTGTTCTGCTCCCTCACCGCCTGCAAAATCAAGACAGTATAGGGATCCTTAACTCGGTTGTCCCGCCCAAATTAAGGAGTGGGGCTATTAGGTTAGGAACTATAAACTTCTTTTAAGCTACCTCGCACCTGCATTTTTGAAGAAAAGAGACCGGTCATACCTTCAATCCTGGTTGGGGTCGCTCCAGGTACGCGTCCACCGAATTAAATGCGTTAAACTCCTGATCGGTAAAGGCAGCATGGCGCAAGGATTCTCTCCGGCGGCGGTGATTCATTACACTTTCAACCTTGGAGCTCGTCACCAAAACATCGCCAGGGTCCTCTGGATGTGCGCCAGGCGTTGTATGTTCAGCAGGGTCAATAGCCTGCGCCAAGGGCCCTGATGTCTGCTAGGACTACGTCGATATTTCCCCAAAGAGGAAGGGATGATGCAGCACAGCGATGCTAGGTATTTCCCTCAGTGATGAAACCAAGGTTATCGAACAAGCAGGAGAACCAAGAAACACAACATAACCAGCCCCTGCACACAAATAACAACCACTCGCAACCCGACGTGTTAAAGGGGTTGTCAATCCCTTTCGGGTAACGGCGCCTCAAACGGGTGCGTGGACGGGAGAAAGTTGTAATAGATTGAATAAATAGATCGCAAATAAAATAAAGTGCAACAAAGTATTTTTGTATTCTTGGTTTAATAGATCTGAAAATAAATTCAAAGGAAAAGTAGATCGCAAAGGCAAATATATGAGAAAGAGACCAGGGGCCGTAGGCTTCACTAGTGGCTTCTCTCGAGAAAAATAGCAAACGGTGGGTGAACAAATTATTGTTGGGCAATTGATAGAACTTAAAATAATCATGACAATATCCAGGCAATTATCATTATATAGGCATCACGTCCAAGCTTAGTAGACCGACTCCTGCCTGCATCTACTACTATTACTCCACACATAACCCGCTATCCATCATGCATCTAGTGTATTAAGTTCATGGGGAAACGGAGTAATGCAATAAGAATGATGACATGATGTAGACAAGATCTATCTATGTAGAGATAGACCCCGTCGTTTTATCCTTAGTAGCAACGATGCATACGTGTCGGTTCCCCTTACATCCTTTGGGATCAAGCACCGTAAGATCGAACCCACTACAAAGCACCTCTTCCCATTGCAAGATAAATAGATCAAGTTGTCCAAACAAAACACAAATATCGGAGAAGAAATACGAGGCTATAAGAGATCATGCATAAAAGAGATCAAAGAAACTCAAATACTTACATGGAAATAAAAAGATATAAATGATTATAAACTCAAAGTTCATCAGATCCCAACAAACACACTGCAAAAAGAGTTACATCATATGGATCTCCAAGAGACCATTGTATCGAGAATTTAGCGAGAGAGAGGAAGACATCTAGCTACTAACTACGGACCCAAAGGTCTACAAAGAACTACTCACGCATCATTGGAGAGGCACCAATGGAGGTGGTGAACCCCATCCGAGATGGTGTCTAGATTGGATCTGGTGGCTCTGGACTCTGTGGCGGCAGGGTCAATATTTCGTCGACTGCCCTAGGATTTTGGGAATATTGGGGTATTTATAGAGCAAAGAGGCGACCCGGGGGGCACCTGAGGTGTGCACAACCCACTGGGCGCAGCTGGCCTCTGGCGCGCCTACGGTGGGTTGTCCTCTCCTTGGAGCACCCCCAGGCGCAGCCAGGGCCCACTAGGTGTCTTCTAGTCCAAAAAGATTCTCCGTGAAGTTTCGGTGCATTTGGACTCCGTTTGGTATTGATTTCATGCGATGTAAAAAACATGCAGAAAACAACAACTGGCACTTGGCACTATGTCAATAGGTTAGTACCAAAAAATGATATAAAATGACTATAAAATGATTATAAAACATCCAAGATTGATAATATAACAGCATGGAACAATAAAAAATTATAGATACGTTGGAGACGCATCAGCATCCCCAAGCTTAACTCCTACTCATCCTCGAGTAGGTAAGTGTTAGTAAAAGAATTTCTGATGTGTAATGCTACCTATCATGTCATATCATAATCTTTTCTTTATAGCATGGACATTTGGACTTTTATGTGATTCAAAGCAATAGTCTAGTTTTGACATGATAATTTAAATACTCAGGCATATCAATAAGCAAACCATGTCTTTCAAAATATCAACGCTAGAATAAGTTATCCCTAGCCCATCATTCTCAACCATTGATCCATTCATGAAACACACTCGCATATTAACTACACCTAATACTCGAGTACGATCATATTGCCTCCTAGTTGGTACTTTTATTAGAGAAGATGGAGACTCAAATTCAAAAAATAAAAAATGCATAAAGTAAAAGAAAGGACCTTCGCAGACGGAAGTAGGGATTTGTAGAGGTGCCAGAGCTCAAAGCAAAAAATTTAGAGATAAAAACATTCTGGGAGGTCTATCCTTCCCACAAACGAAAATGACTTAGAGTTCCCAACACTTTCCATGCTACATATATCATAGGCAGTTCCCAAATAGAAAATAAAGTTTATTCCTTTTTCAACCATACTTTCACTCTCCATGGCTAGCCGTATCCACGGTTACCTTCCATACCAACACTTTTCGAGGAATTTATTATTTGGCAACATATAGTAAATTCATTTTTTCATTTCGGGACTGGGCATCCCTAATACCTTTGCCTTACTCTCATGCAATGACAAGTGAATAAACACTCATCGTGAGAATAAGACATCTAGCATGGAAAATATTAGCCACCCCTCACCGCTCCGCGAGTGGAACTAACACACAAAAGAGAAGTTTATTTTGAACATTAGAGATGGCACATACAAATTTTCTTAGAACGGCAAAAGAATACCACATATAGGTAGATATAGTGGACTCAAGTGGCAAAACTGGTTGAAAGGTTTTTAGATGCACAAGTAGAGATCATACTTAGTGCAATACGAATGCTAGAAAAAGATTGAGAAGCGACCAACCAAGAAACGAATAATCTCATAAGCGAGCATTAAGCATAATTAAACCGAATAATGCACCACAAGTAGGATATAATTTCATTGCATAAGTATTGACTTTTGTGCTTCATAGGGAATCAAGAACCATAACACCAATGTTCTTACTAAAGCATAATTACTCATCAACATACTCACATATCACATCATCATATCTCAAAACTATTACTAAAAATCAAGTTTATTTTATCCAATGATCTTCATGAAAGTTTTTATTATATCCTTCTTGGATATCTATCACTTTGGAACTAATTTTCATATGTTGCTTTTGACAAGCTCAAACAAATATAAGTGAAGATCATGAGCATAATTTTTTTTCTTTCTCTCAAATTAATTTAAGTGAAGCAAGAGAGAATTTCTTGAAAATTTTACTAACTCTCAAATAAATCTAAGTGAAGCAAGAGAGCATTTCTTAAAAAATACTAAAGCACACCATGCTCAAAAAGATATAAGTGAAGCACTACAGCAAGTCCATAGCTCATAAAAGATTTAAGTGAAGCATAGAGAGCAATTCTAACAAGTCATGACATAATTTTGGCTCTCTTAAATAGGTGTGTCCAGCAAGGAATCAAGACTTAAAACACAAAATAAAACAAGTAAAGACTCATATCATACAAGACGCTCCAAGAAAAACACATAGTATGTGACAAATAAAAATATAGCCGAGTAAAATACCGATGGTCGTTAGAAGAAAGAGGTGATGCCAATCGGGGCATCCCCAAGCTTAGTTGTTTGCTCTTTTTTGGATAATAGCTTTAGATGCCGGGGCATCCCCAAGCTTAGGCTCTTCTTACACCTTATTCCTTCATCCATCATAAGATAACCCAAAACTTGAAAACTTCAATCACACAAAACTCAACAAAACCTTCGTGAGATCCGTTAGTGTAAAAAAATCACTACTATAAGTACTGTATCAAACCAATTCATATTTTATTTTTACATTATATCTACTGTATTCCAACTTTTCTATGGCAAAAACTCATAAAATAAAACCATAGAGCCATCAAAATAAGCACACAACACAAAGAAAACAGAATCTGTCAAAACAGAACAGTCTGTAGCAATCTGATTTGTTCGAATACTTTTGGAACTCCAAATATTCTGAGAACTTAGGAAGACCTGGGTAATTTGTATATCAATCTACTGCAAAAAAATTGGTATTTTGTCACGCTCTAGTTCAAAAGAATAATTGTTTTCGTGAGCATGAAAGTTTCTGTTTCCAGCAAGATCAAACAACTATCACCCAAGAAGATCCTAAAGGCTTTACTTGGCACAAACACTAATTAAAACACACAAAAAACACAATCATAACAGTATCATAATTGTGTAAACACTCTAGAACAGAAATCAAAAATAAATTTTATTCATTGGGTTGCCTCCCATCAAGCGCTATAGTTTTACGCCCTTAGCCAAGCATAAAGCAAAGATCTATGTTTTGTCATCCTTCTTCTTAGCTTTCTTAGAGGTGTTTTTGTCATGGGGTTTTGTAAACACAACATAAAGCATATTATCCTTAGCGTTCCTAAGTTGGTGTTCATCATAACCTTTTTGATTCCCCGCAACAATCCAAGAGTAATGTTGATTAACATTATTGAAACCTGTTGGATTATATCTAAAACGGGGACTTCTTTTTTAAGATTCTCATCAAAGATTTTATTATCCCAAGCAAATGTATTAAAGCATAGTCACCATTGTAAAGAATTTCATATATCACAGGTTTTTCATGATTCATACCATAAAAATCAAAGATTTCCCGAGCTTCCTGTATTATGTAATCAAATTCATTCATAAGGACAAGGGTGGCCAACTTTTTAGCCCTAGGATTCTTTATAACGGGAAGCTTAAAAACAATCTTTGCAAAGTAGGATGGGTACGAATAAATTTACTTTCAAGTTTCAGAACTAGTGCTGAAATAGCATCCGCATAAGATCTAGTAGTTTTAAGTATAGGAGCATCATCAAGACTTAGATTCCCAACACAATTGAATTTTTTTAATACGTTCTTTTCCCATAAAGTTCCCTTGCCCCAAGATAAAAGTTTTAGCATCCAGATTGCCCATATGCCCAATCTTAGGAGTTAGGCCATCATCTGTTGGTGCCATACCGAAATCACTCATGATTGCAAGCAAAGGATATATCTGGCAAGAAAACGGCGAACGGAAAAAGAGGGGCGAATAAAATGGCAAATTTTTGTGAAGTGGGGGAGAGGAAAACGAGAGGAAAATGGCAAATAATGTAAATTGCGAGGAGATGAGATTTGCCCCGGCAACGGTGCCAGAAATTCCTTTTCATGTCGGCTAGTACTACGTCGGTATTTCCCCAAAGAGGAAGGGATGATGCAGCACAACAATGGTAGGTATTTCCCTCAGTGATGAAACAAAGGTTATAGAACCAGTAGGAGAACCAAGCAACACAACATAAACAGCCCCTACACACAAATAACAACCACTCGCAACCCGATGTGTTACAGGGGTTGTCAATCCTTTTCGGGTTACGGCACCTCAAATTGGTGCATGGACGGGAGAAAGTTGTAATAGATAGAATAAATAGATCACAAATAAAATAAAGTGCAGCAAATTATTTTTGTATTTTTGGTTTAATAGATCCAAAAATAAATGCAAAGGAAAAGTAGATCGCAAAGGCAAATATATAAGAAAGAGACCCGGGGGCCGTAGGTTTCACAAGTGGCTTCTCTCGAGAAAAATAGCAAACGATGGGTGAAAAAATTACTGTTCGGCAATTGATAGAACTTCAAATAATCATGACGATATCCAGGCAATGATCATTATATAGGCATCACGTCCAAGGTTAGTAGACTGACTTCGGCCTGCATCTACTACTATTACTCCACACATCGACCGCTATCCAACATGCATCTAGTGTATTAAGTTAATGGGGAAACGGAGTAATGCAATAAGAACAATGACATGATGTAGACAAGATATATCTATGTAGAGATAGACCCCATCGTTTTATCCTTAGTATCAACGATACATACGTGTCGGTTCCACTTCTGTCACTCGGATGAAGCACCGTAAGATCGAGCCCACTACAAAGCACCTCTTCCCATTGCAAGATAAATAGATCAAGTTGGCCAAACAAAACCCAAATATCGGAGAAGAAATACGAGGCTATAAGAGATCATGCACAAAAAAACAAAGAAATTCAAATACTTTCATGGATATAAAAAGATATAACTGATGATAAACTCAAAGTTCATCAGATCCCAACAAACAGTTCGCAAAAAGAGTTACATCATATGGATCTCCAAGAGACAATTGTATTGAGAATTTAGCGAGAGAGAGGAAGCCATCTAGCTACTAACTACGGAACCGAAGGTCTACAAAGAACTACTCAAGCATCATCGGAGAGGCACCAGTGGAGGTTGTGAACCCCATCTGTTGGGGATATACCCCGTGGTATGACCCGGCTGGAGTTATAACCCGGCTGGGGCTCGTTAAACTGGCAAGTGTTAAACCGACAAACAGTTAAGACAAATGGCTAAGACAGACGGTAAACTAGCGAGTGTTAAACCGGCAGAGTTAAGAAAGATGGTAGCACCGGCAGGTGTTAAGTCAATCATAACCCGGTAGACAATGTTAAACCGGCAGACCATGTTAAACCGGCAGACAATGTTAAACCGGTAGACAATGTTAAACCGACAGACAATGTTAAACCGGCAGACGTTAAGAAGCCCAGGAAGGGAAGTCAAAATAGTTTAAGTCTTAGTCCGAGATGGACTCTACATGTAACCCGCCCCTTTAACTTATATAAGGAGGGGCAGGGCTCCCCAAAGAGGGACAAGCAAGAAACAATCTCTAGGGCTAGCCACAACTAGGGGAGAGCCGGTTTACGACGACTCCCTCGTAATGATAACGAGATCTAGCCTCAAACAACATGTAGGGTTGTTACCAGATGATGTTTCCCGGGGCCCGAAGCTGTCTAAACCCTTGTCTTGTGTTATGTCTCTCGATTCCTCTCAACCCCTCTCAAGCTACCACATAGATGCGTTGGCCTCACGACTAAGTCCTCACACTAGGACATCTGACGTGACAATTCCATGACAGTTGGTGCCCACCGTGGGGCTCGCGCACAGTGGTGTTAAGTTCTTGAAGGGCGCTCTCTTGGGATCGAGAGGCTTGCAATTGACCGAAAGAAGAAGAGCTGGCACGTTCATCGGTTTATGTTCAAATCATGATTAACTTCTAAAAGTGGCAGGGCGCCGGTTGAACACAAGAGAGATTAGGATCTTGTTGTATGGCCGCCGCCGCCTGTGCGATCCATCAAGTTGATTCCGCCGAGATCAAGAGAAGTTCTTTCCCAGAAACAACGTATGGTCTATCAGAACCGTCGGGATTTTTTGCTACAGATTCAGTGTCCGGATCCAATTGCTACTGTGTTGATTGGTGGTCTAACCTGCCGTATTGTCATCAGTTACGCTGCAAGTCTCAGTGAATTCCAAAGCGGTGGCAGCAGACAAAACAGACGCGATGAGCTGTATTATTATTGGTATATTTTAAGGGAAAGTTCCGGTATGCAATGAGGGTGGAGCGTGAAAAAAAAGTCAAAATCAATGATGGACGACCCGGAACGGACGTGGATGGAAGTTTTGGATTCGGACTATGCCGCCTGCGGTTCGTCGAGCTGCCCCGTCGCCGCGTGTCCGTTCACTGGCCATCACCTCCTCAACCCGTCGCCCGCTGCCGACGTGCGCCGAGGCCACTGCCCACCTCGTTTTGTTACAAGTCGCCGTTCATCGGCTGAAAAGCCGTCGGTCGCCGTGGTCGGCCTTGACTACGCACGGCCGCACCCTCGATCCTGCACGCGTGGCTTCGTCTTGCCTCGGCCTGCAGCGCCGCCTCGAGCCGCCCATGGCCATCTCCACTACCTCATTGACCCACTGTTGTGAGTCGGCCCTCACCGTTCTCCGCCTCGCGCCGTTATAAATCCGCCGGTGCTCCGTCGAGCCCGCCTCCATCACCGTGGCTGTTGAGCCCCGCATTGAGCTGTTGGATCACCTCTGTGTCTGAACCGCCGACTCCATCACCGTGGTCCTGAGCCGGCCGCAGCCTCAACTATCTGCCGCAGCTTACCGAGTTGCTCTGCGTCCGAGTCGCCTCCTGTCTGAGTCGCCGTCGGATCTCGCTGCTCTAAACCGCTGAGCTCCTCTATCGCCGCGCTCTGTAGTCGCTGGTTCTAACGTTCCCTTGGAGCCGTCGCTGCCCGCCGTTGTTGCGGCGGTCTCCACGGTAGCACTATGTGACCCGGCCAGTAGCCACCGCTCAAGGCCGCTGTCACCTTGCCATCGCCGAGAGCCGCTTCAACGGCTTGCCGAGGCTAGAGCCGCCAAGATCGAGCCACCATCCCCGCCTCGGGCCACTGCAGGCCAGCCCTGTTTTCTCTGTTACCACTTCAGGTCGCTGACTCTGCCTTGCTGTTGCCATGGTATGACCCCGAGTCACCGCCGGGCTCACTTCAGCAGCCGAATCACCAAAAACGGCTTCCGTTCGCCAGTCTTGGTCAGACACTTTGGTGATGGCCTACCCTGGGACGTGTCAAGGAATTATAGAGTCAGTGTTAGGGGTATTTTGATCAGAATATTCAAACACGATGGATGGCGTTTGTCTGCATGAGAGGAGCAGACAAAACTGAGATATATAGCATTGCACTATCACTTGCAGTGGTTGGTAGTGTGTAGTAACAATGACACAATGCATATTTTCAGTTTGAGAGCAAGACCTAGACAGAAAGATGCAAGCATTGGGCAACCTGCAATTGTTGGTGGACGTGGGCGCGTTGTCTATCAGCGGTTTCTATCCTGGGCCAAGCCTCGGATTGCCTCCGCTGCGGAAGAGCCGTTGAACCGGCTTCCGCTTCTGTCCGGGGAGTTTACAATATTGATGCGGTCAGATTTGTGAAAAGAGGTTGATGCGGTAAGATTGCCCCAACAAAATTACTGGTGTTACAACTACTACCATCAGTACTGCTGCTATGTGCAAAGCTTCATGCATGACTTCCAAATTTGGTTGATTCTTTTTCAACTCCCACGCGAAGGCCAAGGAATTTATCAGCTCACAGTAAAGTACTACTACTACTAGATCATCAACAGGGAAAAAAGCGCATACGGCCAACACATGACCTAACACTCCAAATTTCAAATTTCAAGACCACAACCTCGGGCGCCACGCTTCACAAACAGGCTGCGCATGCATGCGCTAAAGCATGCAGTAAAAAAATACCACGACCCGGGCAGGCGTGGGTTATCCACGGCCACCACAACTAGATCAAACCCGCCTGGGTCGACCCGGCCGCTCCCCCGCTGTTGCGGCTCCGTCACATCACCTCCAGCGCATGCTGCCTCCACGGCTGAAACAAGCAACCGCACTACCAACTCGCCTCTGTGTCATGATCCGCTACTGCTGGCTTCGTTAGTGTGTGTGTCCCGGAGGACGTACGCACTAGTCATCTTTTGTCCAAGAAAAGCAGGACAATGGCTCACTGTTTATGGAGACAGACGAGATCATCTCTCGTTCAAACATCAGGTGATATTCGTCTAGTCTGTTTTAACAACATATATTAATTTGTGAGAACAATTACTTTGTCCCGTAATATTTTTACGCAGGATAATCATTCAGGACAAAGAGTTGTACGGCAGACATGGAATGCATACCAATACAACTTTACACTGACGTTCGTCCGTGTCATGTTGCTCGACGGATACACGTGCAAGTTGTCGCCCCTGCTGTTCGGTTTACATCTGTCCGCGCCTACGGCCGAGTCGCCCGTCCACGCGGTTTACAGCGCCTATGATTGACTTGCTCATCTGCCCTCGTGGCGGTTCACGGTCCGCGCTGGTTTACAACGAGGAGGACAACTTTCCTGTCCGCGCTGGCATACAACACCGTAGCCGACTCATCTATATTGCCTCTGATGATGCGGTCGTTTTTACTGTCCGTCTCTCGCGGCCTGATCTACATCAACACAACGGGCCGCACCTGTCTGCATGAGCTGTCTATTGAGTATGAGCAAGTCACAACTTGGGTAGCCCGGTTGTCTTTCAACAAAATGGAGGCAAATTATCATATACTATCAACCGCCATCTGCACTGGGTGGCTCAATGGGCAGGCGCACAAGTCGCCGCCACTACAGTTTGGTTAACTTAAAATCTCCAGTTGGAAGGAACCATTGGCGAAAGGTCGACACACGGCTCATACGGGATCATTTATAACCCGCCGCAGTCACCTCAACCTTCTATGGATTCACATCATGCTATCAACACCAATGACAAACAAGTTATGCTGGTTTATATCACAGTCAAATATGGAGAATCTCAAGCCAACTCCTCGAGTAACCTTGAGACCCGGGGGCTACGATGACATGACTCAGCAAATCTTGCCAGTTTCAGCCAATTTAAGAACCTCAGGACGATGGAGAGAAAGATAGCCCGGTCCTGGAGGCTATTGTTATATTGATGAAAATTTAAAGGCCGTCAGAAAATTTCCGGTTTAGAAAGTGTATGACAGTTACAAAATCCCGGTTCAATGAAGAAGTTCCGGGTCATCAGAAAGGATTCCGGTTTACAATCCGGCTCAAGGGAAGTCAGTCTCACTGAAGCTCTCAAATATCCGGTTTACAATCCGGTTCAAGAGAAATCTATTCTCCCACAAAGCTCTGAAGCTCTCAAATCCGGTTTAAAAATGTCCGGTTCAAAAAGGAATTAACTTCTCGCAAGTTCGAGTTTAAAGGCCGTTAGTAAATTTCCGGCTGAAAATGAAGATTCCGGTTTAAAATCCGGTTCAAGGGAAAGATGTCTCCCACAAAGCTTTGAAGCTCTCAATATCCGGTTCAAAATCCCGGTTCAAGAAGAATTTATCTCTTGCAAAAAGTTAAAGGTTGCCGAAGAGGCCCTGCTGCCATGATGAGCGTTTCAAACATGGGTATCCTGCCTTATTGGCTTATCATATTATTTGTCATGTGGGGGCTTCTGCTTACAAAGCGATGTCCTGTTTTGTCCATTAAACCGGCTATCATGCCACAATACAGCTTGGGTGCTTCACACCCAAGGGACAAAGAGAGTATTTTTGCTAAAAGCACAACTCAAAGATAGGCATCCATTGAGCACAGCTCACAAAGTTACTTGGGGGCTCTTTGTATAAATTAACAAAGAGTTTGAAAGGACCCTTGTAATTGGGTATCGAACCACGGCTTGGAAGCCAGGTGTATTCACCTAAAACCCCGGTTTAACCTGCCTTCATCAAGTAAGCCACTCCTATCCAGGTAATCCTGGCACGACCCGTCGAACGTTTGACAAGTTACTCTCATTGAGACCCTGAACTTGTCAAAATTAAAACGACGATTGGTTAGTTGGAGGCCCATCTTAAAAGGCTTTTTCAAATGGTTTAACTCAGCGGCCTAGCAGCCCACGAAAAGCCTCGAATTTGGGCCTGGCAGCCCTCGAAAAGCCTCGGCTACACTGTTTTATTTGCCTTTGTCAAGATTTTCTCTTTTGATAAATTTTATGTTGAACTGGCGTCTATTGACCCGGCATGACTCTCAGTCATCAAATTAACCGGTGTTCTTTAACCCGGCTCGACTTTCAACTACAAGTTGTCAGTGCATAATCACTTATAATCCGGTGTTTATTAACCCGGCCTGGCTTTGGACTATAAGTCGCCAGTATATATTTGGATTGCGCCATTGGAATCATGCGCTTATAAATCATTGGGTATATTATTCAAATCTTTAATAGCCAACATGGCTGGATTTTATTATGGTTATCAATAACTAGTATTATGATTGAGGTTTTCAAAGTCGCTTTAGCGCAATAGCTATTATTTTATCACTGGATATGATTTATTCTATAATTGAAGGAATAGTCCCGAGTCGCTGCAGGCTTACAACCCGGCACTTGGGGGCTTACTTAAATTGAGATTATATCAAATATGCAAGTCTCATGTCGCTGCAAGCATGCACCATGACACTTGGGGGCTAATGCAAAGTCATTTTTTGCTCATTTTATTGAAGACCCGACTCATCATATCATAATGAGCCGGCCCTTGGGGGCTACCAATTGCTCCTGTCAACGATTCAAGGTACAAAGCTTTTTATCCATTATATTGAAGGGTCCACTGCTCAGTTGGTAAAGCACAAGGCTCTTAACCTTGTGGATTTGGATTCAAGCCCCATGATGGGGGTTACATCATATGACGTTATTTTCATTCAAGTATATATCAAGTCCCAGCTCAATATTATCTTACTGAGCCAGCCCTTGGGGGCTACACGTTGATGTTCAAAGTTTACAAGATTATATTTACAAAGTCCTTGCTCATTATTGCATAATGACCCGGCCCTTGGGGGCTACATTGGTTGAAGTTTTTATGAGCATCAGGCAATTACATGTCGTAGGTTGCTGCAAGCATGACAACCCGACACTTGGGGGCTACATATGTGGAATACTCAATTCTGACTAGTGATTGAGATGAACAACCTGGATTTGTTCAAGATTGTGATATTTATATTGAAGCAAGTCTTAAGCTGTTGCTATGCTACCTTCTTAAGACTCGAGAGCTACAAGTGATAGGCATATAAGAGGTATATTTTCAAGCTGGATGTTAACTACAAGTATGACCCGGTGCTATCAATATTTATAAACCGGTGATCTTGGCAATGATAAACCGTCAAGTTCTACGTCCTTAAACCGGCTGAAGATCAGATGAGTATTTCAAGGACCAATATTGTTTTAAGCATTGGGAGATGAATCAAAGGAGTTATTCTTCACAATATATTATTTATGAGAAACCAATGTCAGCAAATTGATTATGAAGCTGGCCTATTAAACCGGATTTTCTAGAAGAAGGAAGTGACAAGGACTTAAGGATGATCAGGATCAGTCTAACATGGATAAATCCAAATTAAACTAGGGGCTAATGTCGGGGATATACCCCGCCGTATGACCCGATCGGAGTTATAACCCCGCTGGGGCTCGGTAAACTGGCAAGTGTTAAACCGGCAGACAGTTAAGACAGATGGCTAAGACAGACGGTAAACCGGCGAGTGTTAAACCGACAGAGTTAAGACAGATGGTAGCACCAGCAGGTGTTAAGTCAATCATAACCCAGTAGACAATGTTAAACCGGCAGACCATGTTAAACCAACAGACAATGTTAAACCGGCAGACAATGTTAAACCAGCAGACAATTTTAAACCGGCAGATAATGTTAAACCGGCAGACGTTAAGAAGCCCAGGAAGGTTAGTCAAAATAGTTTAAGTCTTAGTCCGAGATGGACTCTACATGTAACCCGCCCCTTTAACTTATATAAGGAGGGGCAGGGCTCTCAAAGAGGGACAAGCAAGAAACAATCTCTAGGGCTAGACACAACTAGAGGAGAGCCGGTTTACGGCGACTCCCTCGTGATGATAACGAGATCTAGCCTCAAACAACATGTAGGGTTGTTACCGGATGATGTTTCTCGGGGCCCGAAGCTGTCTAAACCCTTGTCTTGTTTAATGTCTCTCGATTCCGCTCAACCCCTCTCAAGCTACCACATAGATGCGTTGGCCTCGCGACTAAGTCCTTACACTAGGACATCTGACGTGACAATTCCGAGATGGTGTCTAGATTGGATCTAGTGGTTTTGGACTCTGCGGCGGCTGGATCAATATTTCGTTGACTCCCCTAGGGTTTTGGGAATATTGGGGTATTTATAGAGGAAAGAGGCGGTGCGGGGGCACCCGAGGTGGGCACAACCCACCTGGGCACGCCTGGGCCTCGTGGCGCGCCCTGGTGGGTTGTGAGGGAGTCCTGGACTAAGGGATCCTCAGGTGTCCATGCTATTTGATATGAACCGGACTGATGGGCCGTGAAGATACAAGGTAGAAGACCTTCCCCCATGTCCGGGTGGGACTCTCTGATGCGTGAATTGCAAGCTTAATTTCCTTTCTCTGTAAACCGACTCTGTACAACCCGGTGTCTATATAAACCGAAGGGTTTAGTCTATAGAGGTTATAACAAATCATATAGGCTAGACATCTAGGCTTTAGCCATTATGATCTCGAGGTAGATCGATTCTTGTAACCCCCATACTCATCAAAGTCAATCAAGCAGGAAGTAGGGTATTACCTCGATCAAGAGGGACCAAACCTGGGTAAACATCGTGTCCCCTTTGTCTCCTGTTACCTTCGATCCTCAGACGCACATTTCGGGACCCCCTACCCGAGATCGGCCGGTTTTGACACCGACATTGGTGCTTTCATTGAGAGTTCCACTGTGTCATCAATAGAAGGTTCGATGGCTCGTTCAATCTTCAACAGCGACGCTGTTTTCGTCAGGGAAGCTTTCTTCCCCGATCAGATTTTTGTGTTCGGTGGCTTCATTCTGCATGCCAACTCAATTGGCCACCTCGAATAAATTGAGAACTATGCCCCTGGTCATCAGATCAGTTTCGGGAACCTAAATTATGTCACCAATATCATTGGAGACTTGATCTTCGAAGGATTCGCGGCCCCGACCACCGCTCTGCCTTAGATCCGGAGCGAACTGCCAGGTCCAAAGATGGGAGTTTGGAGCCCACCGGACTCTCCGCTGCAAACCGCACTATCGAAGATCCGGAGGCAATTGTGTCCACGGTGAACTCGGAATCAGACCGGGTTCCTCCTATCATTGAAAGGTCAAACTCGCCCCCGGACTCTAGATCCGAACTCTCGAAGTCCGCGTCAAGCAAGCATGGCCAGGAGGCCTTCGCCCCGGCCAGCCCCGCAGAATCTCGTTTCCCCGTCCAAACCTTGCTCTTAAACGAGGCTTTGGACTTAATGCGGTCCCTCGCCCTTACAGAGGAATCACCTCCAAACTACACCCAGCCCGGAGTAGGGGCCGAGGGCAGGGAATTTCACGTCCCACCCACCACCCACTTCATAGCCACCGTTGAGGACTTAACCGACATGCTAGATTACACCTCCAAAGACATCGACATCATGGACGACGATGCCAGAGACGAACAAGGCCAAGACCCGCCGTTTACCGGACGTTGGACGGCCACCTCCATATACGACGTGTATATGGTGGATACACCGAAAAAGGATGATTGTGAAGGTAGGGAGGATCCGGTTGAGGACAAACTTGCTGAGGCCCCACCGAAGCGTCGACGCCAGCGACACCGCTCAAAATCACGTCGTGGCAAAGATAGTAATACCGGCACCGGAGATGATAACACTCCAGAGGACTCCAAAGACCCGCACTTCGTCGAACCCACATCCGAACAGGATAATGAGGAGGAGGGGCAAGTTAACCCTAACGATCCGGTCGAGAACGAGGACTCAGAGGATAGCAACTATCTCCGAGGACGGTGTCAGCCTCAGTAACAAAGATTTCATCGTGCCAGAGGAACCCATCGAGCAGGAGCGCTATAAGCGCCAACTAATTGCCATTGCAAGAAGCCTAAAAAAGCAGCAGCAACGGCTCCAAGCCGAACAGGATACGCTCAACGAAAGATGGACCCAGGTCCTAGCTGCCGAAGAATATGGCCTACAACGCCCAACAAAGAGCTATCCGAAGCGTCGGTACTACCACAATTCGACGACGAGGCCTTCGAGCCAATACCGTCAAAACATGACTGCGCTGATGAACCAGACCGGCCACCACGCGGGCGAGATAAAGCGGCCACCTATGCCGAACACCAACCCACACCTCCCCGCCGCAGGGACAGAGAGACTGCGGCTCCAGGATACACCTACGACCTACGACAAGACCTGAGCAATTAGAGCAGGCCAAGCTAGATCAATCTATGGATCAAGGGGGCGTGCCCCAGCTTGAGAAAACAACCGTCAGGCCTGGCGCGATAGGCATAACCTCACTAGGGTCGAAAACCGCATACGGATGTCATCCAAACTCCGTAGTGATGTCGCCCGATATAGAGGCGCCGCACACCCCCTATGCTTTACCGATGAGGTAATGTAGCATTAGTCCCCAGAAGGGTTCAAACCCGTAAACATTGAATCATACGACGGCACGACAGATCCCGTAGTATGGATTGAGGATTTCCTTCTCCATATCCACATGGCCCGTGGTAACGATCTCCACACCATCAAATACCTCCCCTTATAGCTGAAAGGACCAGCACGGCACTGGCTAAACAGCCACCCAGAGAACTCTATTGGTAACTGGGAAGACCTGGAAGACGCCTTTAGAGACAACTTCCAAGGTACCTATGTCCGTCCTCTGGGCGCCAATGACCTCGATCCACATAGTCCAAAGAGTTCGAGAGTCGGCCCAAAACTCGCCTGTGTTCTTAATTAAAAAAACAAATTGTCGACTGTCCGGACGCCGAAGCCCTCGCGGCCTTTAAACACAGCGTCCGGGACGAGTGGCTCGCCGACACCTCGGCCAACAAAAACCGAAGTCCATGACAGCTCTCACCGCACTTATGACCCGCTTTTGCGTGGGAGAAGATAGCTAGCTAGCTCGAAGGAGTAAATTGCTCAAAGCCACCACATTTGTGGCTAGGATACTCCAAAATCACCGCTTTTGCCGAAAACTACAAAAAGCCACCAACTTTGCGGCAAGTGAGTAACAAATCGCACTAATTCGATACTGAGCCGTGTATAACAGCAAAACTAACAGGTGGGACCCGTCTGTCTAGGTTGATGTGGCGAAGACTTTTCCTAGTCAAAGTTTGACCTGGTGAGGTGGATGGGGGTCCCACTTGTCTGCCTCACAGCTCCTTCTTCCTCAAATTTCTCTTTCCCTCCCCTCTGACCAGCACCACCGGCGGCTGAAGCCGAGCTGAAGGAGGGGCGCCCGCCGGCAAGCTCTGCCTCGTGCCTTGCAGTGCAGCTGCCTCGCGCTTGCCTCGCCGGTAATCCATGCCCCGTGCACGCCTCGTCCAGCGACTGAGCGCCTGGATCTAGATGCGAGGATCAAGCCCGCCTCGCACCCGCCGGCCTCGCCCCGCCCTTGCAGTGCAGACTTCCCGCGCTCGCCGGCAAGCCAGTGCTTGTCGCGCCGCCGTCCCGCACCCGCGCTTGCAGCGCCGCCGTCCCACGCCCTCGCCTACAGCGCTCACTACAAAAAAAGACACATCCGTGACATTTTGGACCGAACGAATTTTTTTTCTGTCATACATATGACACTTCTATGACGATAATTGTGACAAAACCCGGTATCATCATAGATGTGGTAGGCTCCTACTTCTATGACAAAAAACCATGACAGAAAATGGGCTTTTCGTCCTGGGCGGGCCGGAGACGCAGCTGCATGACATTCTTTGGGCCATCCATGACGGAAAAAACCGTGGTAGAAGCGAGGGTGAGGAAAATTTCGGGGAGTTCCCGGTTACGGTGGGAGGTCAGGGGCCGAGCGATGCGCGTTTCTCTCGTACACGTATGCGTGTGTGTGTGCGAGGCGTTGGGCTCTAAACTGAACCCGAGTGATTGCACTGTAGGCTATGCGTTACTGAACCCGAACATCGATCGATGGCTGTTAACTGAACCCGATCGAGCGATTCCTTCCGCTACTGCTGCTAACTGAAGCCGATCGATGCTGCCTCTGGGATGAACAAAGGAGCGAAGGGGCGGGGGGGGGGTTGGATGAACAGTGAGCGGTGGCGTTGCCTCTGGATGAACAAGACTCCGTGGTGTGGTGGAGGGCTGGATGAACAGCGGATGGTGGAGGGGTGCCCGTCGAGGGGTGGTTAAACAGGACCCCGTGGTGTGGAGAGCTAGATGAACAGTAGACAGTGGAGGGGTGGTTGAACGGTAGCCGGTGGAGTAGCGCGCGGTGGAGGCTGGATGAACAGGAGCCCGTGGAGGCTGGAGGAGGTCGACGGTAGCCCGTGGAGGCTGGAGGAGGTCGACGGTGGAGATGAACAAGATCTCGTGGAGTCCCGCTTATGGCACGCCACACCCCTCACGATGAACAGGACCCCCGTTCCGACCGTAGGAGTTCTTTTTCGTCTGTTTTGCGGTACGCCACACCCCTCCCGATCAACAGGACCACCGTTTCGACCGTAGGAGGTCCGTTACGTCCGTTTTGCGGTACGCCGCACCCCTCCCGATCAACAGGACCCACATTTCGACCATAGGAGGTCCGTGGCCTCCGTTTTGCGGCACGCCACACCCCTCCTGATCAACAGGACCCGCTCGAACGTGGAGGTCCGCTTTCCTCCGGTGCGGTACGCCAGCCTCGCTTCCATCGCCTCTTCCGACCAAGCCCTCCCGATGAACATGACCACGCATTCCGATTCGACCCAGCTGGTTGGCTCCCACGCAGCTGTTGCCTCCCGATGAACACGACGCATTCCATTGCCTCCCCATGAACACGACGCATTCCGCTGTTGCCTCCCCATGAACACGACGACGACGCTTGTTTCTCCGTTCGACCCAGCCATGTACACGAGCCCCGGCTGTATGTATGCGCCGAGATGGCGTTCGAGACCCGCCCGTATGTACACATACGTGGCCATATTTTCTTTCTTGCACGGCCGATGTACGTGCAGTACATGCTACGCGGCGCCTCTACTACGACACGTACGCGCCTCTACTACAAACACGTGCGCACCTCTACATCCACCAGCATATGTGTACATACACGTTCATGACCAGAATGACAACGCTACGTATGCTTCAACCAGGTGGGTCCTGACTGTCAGGCACTTCCTTGCCTGCGAAGATGTAGTTGCTGGGTCCCAGCAGTCAGGGCGGCGAATCATCTTTTTGCCCGGACGCACTTCCTTGCGTGCGAAGATGTAGCTGGTGGGTCACAGCAGTCAGGTGCAAACATTTTTTCGTGAAATGCGGTGGCCCGTCCGGTGGGTCCCCGCTGTCAGGTGGAGGAATAATTATTTTGCACGTAATAAGGAGGCACTTCCTTGCTACGGCCGTGGACCCAGCTGTCAGCCTCTCCACGTACAGTCCACGTCCGATGGAAGCTGTTCCTTGACCACGTTGACCACGCCCCGCCGAGAGCACTAGGGCGGTGGACGACAGCGAGGCCTAGGAAGGGGACGACGCGGAGCCGGGGAAGACGCGGCAGTGGATGCCTACGCCAGAGAGGAGTACGAGGTTCACCGGTTCGGCCGCAGCGGTGAGGTTGCCGTTGCTGCAGAATAATAGGGGGTGTGGGTGAGTAGAGGGATGGCCTGGCCAGCGGTGGGAGTAGTAGGGGGCGGTGAGGCCTTCGCCGCATCGCAGCCGGCCACGGGAGGCAGGAGCACGAGGCACGACCGACGCTGGTTTGGGCGGCTGGAGCAAGAAGACCAGAGGTTGAAGAAGCACTACGGCCGTTGGATGGACATCGTACGGTCATGGGAGCTAGAATCATGCATATTAACTAAGTTGACAAAGCCCTCCGTCCCCATCAACTTAGTAGGCCCACAAGTCAGCCTGCCACTATACGGGTCCCAGCCTAATGTGGGAGTATTCATTTTTTGTGCGTAATAAGGAGGCACTTCCTTGCGTGCGAAGATATAACTGTGGGTCCGAGCCGCCGGCGGTAACGTTTTTTTCGCGAAATACAGAGGCCCTTTCGGTGGGTCCCTGATGTCAGGTGGAGGAATCATTATTTTGCTGGTAATAAGGAGGCATTTCCTTGTGTGCGGCCATGGACCCAGCTGTCAGCCTCTCCACTTCAGATGCATGTCGGTCGTGGACCACATAGACCAGGCCGCGCCGAGAGCACCAGGGCGGTGGACGGCGACGAGGCCTAGGAAGGGAACGACACGGAGGCAGGGAAGACTCGGCAGTTGTTTCCCACGCGGAGGGGAGTATGACTGTACGAGGGTTTACTGTTTCGTCTGTCGTCGCCGAAGAATAACAACAGGTGTGGGTGAGTAGCGGAATGGCTAGGCCAGCGATGGGATTATGATGGGGCGGTGAGGCTTGCGCGGCAGCAGAGTTGGCCGCGGGGAGGAGGGAGCAGGCAGTCTCGCCGGCGCTTGTTTGAGCGGCTGGAGCAGGAAGAGCAGAGATTGAAGAAGCACGACGGCCGTTGGATGGCCATCCAACAGTCGCTGCTTGTGCGTCAAGCTTTTTTTAGGAAAGCCTCAAATCTGTGGAAAACAACATACAGCCCATCTGCCATTATTTCTAATAATTTACAGCCCATTTGCTAATTATTAAGGTTTTTTTGGAGCTCATATTCTTTTTGTTAGCATTACAGCCCATATTATGCCACGGTTAAAAAATTATACGAAATTTTGCAAATTTCAAAAGGGTCCGACTGTTTTTAATCCCGAAATTTCAACTCACATTCAAACTGATTTTAAAAATAAATGTATATCAATATAAAATCCAACAAATTCTCCACGCATAAAAATTAATGTAATTTAAAATCTCGAAATGAAAAAAAGATATTTGAAACTAATTGCCGCTTTGATGTGTTTTAAAAATGTACAAACCATTTCTCATTATCGATGGGCCATTTTCTCGCCAAATTAATAAAAGCTCTCCTCGTCTTGAAAGAGTTGCAGCCCAACAGCCCGACAAAGCGACTTACTTGGCAAATCACAAAAACTGGGTTGTGGCCGTGGACCCAAATTGCCGCCTCTCCATGTACAAGATTTCTTCCGATGGAAGGCGTTCCTTGACCACGTTGACCATGCTGCACGGAGAGCACCACGGCGGTGGACGACGGCGAGGCCTAGGAAGGGGACGACGCGGAGCCGGGGAAGACGCGGCAGTGGAAGCCCGCGCGGAGAGGAGCACGAGGGTTCACCGTTCGCCACGGTGTGAGGTTGCTGCCGCCGCAGGCTGTGCCAGCGGTGGGAATAGTAGGGTCAGTGAGGCCTCCGTGGCAGCACAGCCGGCCACGGGAGGCAGGAGGATGTGGCACGACCGGCGCAGCTTTGGGCGGCTGGAGCAAGAAGACCAGAGGTTGAAGAAGCACTACGGCCGTTGGATGGACATCGTATGGTCACTGGAGCTAGAATCATTCATATTGACTAAGTTGACAAAGCCCTTCGTCCCCGTCAACTTAGTAGGCCCACAAGTCAGCCTCCCACCAAGGTGGGTCCCAGCTAGCCGGGGGAGTATTCATTTTTTGTGCGTAATAAGGAGGCACTTCCGGTGGGTCCGAGCTGACAGCGGGGGGAATGTTTTTTTCGCGAAATACGGTGGCCCGTCAGGTGGGTCCGAGCAGTTAGGGGGCAAACGTTTTTTTTGCAAAATATAGTGGCCTGTCGTCCAGTGGGTCCCTGCTGTCAGTTGGAGGAATCATTATTTTCTGTGTAATAAGTAGGCACTTACTTGCTGCGGTCGTGGACCCAACTGAGACTCTCCACGTACAGTATACTTCCGATGGAAGTCGTTCCTTGACCACGTTGACCTCGCCGCGTCCCGTTGCATGCATGCGTCCATGGGCGTGGTGCGTCCTTCACTGTCAGCCTCTCACGTACAGTCATCTTCCGATGACTCTCGGTTGTTGACCATGTTGACCACACCGTGCCGAGCGCACCCAGATTAGAACGACCCGAAGATGGGGAAGATGGGGCAGTGGAGTCGCAAATGGAGAGGAGTGGGAAACTTCACTGGTTTGGGTGCGCGGCAGCACAGCCGCGGTGCCGCCCACTAGAGACAGGAGCAAGAACAGAGGTTGAAGAAGGAGCACGGCTGTTGGATTAACATCCAACGGACCAGCTGCTATAATCATTTGTTGATTAAGTTGACAAAGCCGTGCGTACACGTCCGGTTAGTAGGCCCATAAGTCACCACCAACCGACGGGTCCCACTGGCCAACAGGATGAATAATTTTTTCGCAAAACAAGGAGGCACTTCCTTCCAGGCGAAGATACAGCCGGTGGGTCCCAACTGTCAGGTGGAGGAAACATTTTTTTCAGCTTAATAAGGAGGAAATTTCCTTGCGTGCGACCATGGACCTCGTGGGTCCCAGCCGTCAGGCTCTCCACGTACAATCCTCTTCCGATGATTCTCGTTTGTTGACCATGCCACACCGAACGCAGCAAGGCGGTGGACGACGGCGAGGTCCCGGATGCGAACGACTCGAAGATGGGAAAACGCGACAGTGGAGTCGCAGATTGAGAGGAGGAGAAGGGTTATAACTGGTTCTATTGCGGCGTGGGGCTATAGTTTGTGGAGAATAACAGGAGGTGTCGAGGGGTGGAGGGATAGTATGGCCGGCGGTGGGGTAGCACTTCGCAGCGATGCGCAGCAGCAGAGCCGCTTAGTCACGGAGGCCGGACCAAAGCGGTCCCGGCGACGCTGGAGGAAGAAGACGAGAGATTGAAGGTGCATGCCGGCCGTTGGATATAAATCCAATGGCTGTGGATGACACAATCATTTGTTGACCAAGTTGACAACGCCTCATGAGGCTTCGACCTATTGGCCCACATGTCACCGCAAAAATGTGGCATATATTTAACCCATGTTTTCTAGAATGTACGGTCCATTCATTTGGGCTGGGTGAACAAATAATTTTGCGTAATTCAGGCCCATTTATATTTTCTAAGAAATCCCAGCCCATTTGCACTTCCTTGAAATACACGTATTAGGTTGGCTCGTTATATATATAATGTTATGTTAGAAGGAGCAATTAATATCAAAGAATAAACCGGAGAGGCACATTATATAATTAAGAAATTAGCGAGTTATTGCTCAAAATTTAGCGAGCTAGTGCTCAAAATAAAAATGAGCGCGTCATTATTAAATTGGTCCTTAAAATCTTCGCAAGTTTTTGTATGCAATCACCAGGATTTTCCTTGCCTGTGAGTCAAAAACAACCAGGATTTTCCTTGCCAACTTCCGTTAAACATTTACTTTTATACGTTAAAACACGTGGGATGTTTTTATAATGTATATATAAGTCTCTATAAAATATACGATAATAGTAATAATATAAATATATATAATGTGGTTAGAAGGGAAAACATAAATTGGACACAACATTACTTTAATAAGAGACCTGCGTTTTATACCCCACTGTAGGCATACTAACAAGTTCACACACAAATACAACAGAAAAGGTAAACATTCATATCAAAATCAGGTTCACAGGACACGTTCATATTCATAGCCAACATTCACTATCAACAACTCAAAAGATTCATATATACACAAGCTCAGCATATCTATGCACCCAAATGATTGATAGATCACACGACAATATTCATACATAATTCACAAAAAAGATTGAGATATACACATTTTCAGTATGTTTATGCATCCAAATGATTTAGATCACAGCCAATATGATCCATGGACGAACTTTAATTACCTAGGGTACAGACTGGTAAATGGTGTTCAATCGGAGGTACTTCTTGCTAAAATTAGTTCTTGTACGAGTAAACTTTCGAGGAGATTAGAGGCAACATGCATAATCTGAACTTTGCTTGTAGGTTTATCCTCAAATAGTGGCCTCATGCCGAGGGAGGTTTAAGCAACTTGGCCACTACTTTCATCCAACAAGTTTACTGGCTCATCTTGGTCCTCTATCTCGCCAAAATTCTACATTGCGCATTTAGACAGAGGCGGTTGAGAAAATGAACCACCCAAATTTTTTGTGCAGTTCAACTGAAATGGAGCATCCTTGGCGTGCAGACTGATTAAGTGCCAGATGAATATACGCGTCAACCAACTTGTCTGGAATCTTTAGACTCCATGCCGTATAGTTCGCTACCATATGTGACGATAACCAAAAGGCACAAGTTGGGACCAAAGACTGGACTGCGTTTTTCTGGGCTATGCACCAAGCAATATTTTTGGCGCTCACTCTCCTAATACTCGGAGTTTGACAATTGGTTGACGCCGGTTGATACTCGAATGAATATAGGCACTTCTTGTCAACATCGATGCTTGTCTGAGTGAACTTTGGAGTACATAGCAGAAAGATAAGTACCTGTCCATCTCGATCATTTTGTGCGCTTCTACCGAAATCACCCGATGTAATGATTTGCTCATGAAGTTCAGGCTCCAAATTACTCCTTTATGAAATCGGCAAACAGTAGAGCACAATACCAAATTACCAATACATATGACAGGCACAATAATCAGGATGAAGACCAAGACTAATCAGGTGAGGTAGCATATCAATTACTATTTCCTTTGACTGGAAGCCGAGATAAGCCAAGCGACTGACAGCAAAGGAAGAAAGCAAGCGGATATTAGCGACTAACAGGAAAGGATGGAAGTTGTCAAGGCAATGAAGAACCCAAAGTTTTTGTGCAGTTCCACCAAAATGGAGCATCCCTGTTGGCACATATATTGAGAGAGTGAGATTACTGTAATAGTGGGACTAGTTGTTGAAACATACACTAACAAATAGAAGCACCCTCATTATCTTAATGGGTAAAGTTAGCAACATAGTGGTCTTGCTTAAAGAGAGGTATTATTTTATTTAATCAGTGCCAATTATCTCAACTCAACACTCAAAGAATTGCCATTTATCATAGGTTGCAAAACTTTAACGTGCAAAGATAAAGGAGTTTCTCATGACAGGAGCACGATACAAATAGAGATGACAACAAACTAATATGGATGAAGGCCTTAGGCCTGTACCAACTTGAGAAAAAAATCTTATTCATGTAGTCCCATCAGATATGATAAAGCACTCACTGGAATCACACAATAGTATATATTTTTGTGCACTTAAAATGTATGGTTGAAATCACTCTTGTTTACCAGTGCTGAGATTATATCGAAAGATTATCAAGAACTTCCAGCAGATTTAAAGCACTGGCTGGGATACAGTTCATTGTATTGTCTTGTGTAGTTCCACTAAAATGTATGATTGGAAAAACATGATCCCTGTTTGCACAGGTAGGAACAAGGTGAAACCTTCATTAGATTAGTGAGAAAGGATAGGAAGACATTAGCATATTACTCAAACAGTAGCATCAAATTCATGATGGACAATACGCAAAACATTGCCTCATTGAACCAATGGAAATAAATTGACATGCAAAACAATAGCACTATTATGTCATGACACTAATAATATTCCTCCCTGCTCCACCACATGATTCACCTCCATAGAAAAACATACACACGCATATGATTCAAAGATAGGGTCCTACTAAAGATTTGGTTAACTCCAACAGGAAAATTAGGCAGTAATAAATTAGTGGTACTTAAGTACTCCTAATTAATTAAGTGAGACAGCAGAAGTGGAAGGGCTCCCTGGTGGATCATCTAACATGTTAGGTAGTCATTGCTGGAGCCCTTGAATGGCCTCGACTGAGGCCTCTGGCTTCAGCAAGATCTCCTTGGCACTGTTTATTCTTCTTCTTCTTCCTCTTCATGCTCTGTTCCTCTTTCTCCTCACCAGTTGGTGAAACCAAGTACATGATTGGCCTTCTAATTCAGAATTGGTTTTGTCAATGAGGGAGTACAAGTGTACTAGTAAAAAACAGCATTATTTTCTCATGGCAATGAAAAATAGAGATGAACACATGCATTAAATATCATTCTTACATAAAGGAAGGTTATGGCGCCTAATATGGATGATGAGGATTGGAACACAGATCTCCCTTTGTGCAGTTCCACCAAAATGAACCAACTGTTCCATTCTGACATTCCAGTTAAACATCACAAAAGTCACTTCTTTTAAGAAGAGTTTTGTGCAGTGCACCAAAAGATCACAATAGCAACCAGGTGAATTGGATATCCCTGTTTGCACAAAAAGGCATAGAGGAAACAGTCAGAGTCTCAAAAATTATAGGCAAAAACATTTGGCTAAACTTGTCATGGCTTACAACAGTGGCATGGCTTCATTTTTACTAGGGACATTAGATTAAGAACAGCTAAGGCTGCGTTCGGTTCACAGGTTTGGTGCAGGATTTTTGTAGGAACACAATTCCTACGGTATTCTTTCCCTTCCAACCGTTCGGAACACGGGAAAGGTGAATAGTGTTTCATAGGAAATTTGGTCTAGTAGTACTGATTCCATAGGATTAGAAACATCCACGCGGTGCTTATTTTTTGGGCGGAAGCCTGAGGCAGGCGCTCGCTGCCATGCGTTAGACAGGTTGCTATGCTGTGTTGCCGGAATAAAAAATAAACCTATGTGTGGTACGTGAGGTGAGGACAAGAGTAGTCACTGTGCAGCTGAATAAACAAATAGCATCTCATACTGCCAAGCATGCTACTCTAAAAAAACAAATATGTACATTTCGTAGTCCATCCGAACACATTCTCTTGAGAGTTTTCCCGGTTCATTGTTCCATAGTTTTATACCTACATTCCTTTCCTATTCCTCTATTTTCATCAAGACCTATGTTTTCCGCCCCTTTATTCAACGGAGCCTAAATATTTGGTATAAGGGCATGGGACAAGGTGCACCAAAGAATTCAAAGACCATGTACGTAAACAGGGGCATAAAGTGGTGATTCATAGTTTGTTGCCCCGAGAAACAAACATCGAAGAAACATATCTGGGTGGTCCCATTTTTGTTCACTCTAGCCACCTACTCCTATGTGTGGATAGCAAATCTAGTACTGGTCATACCACTGTGTACAGCGTTACCCCTATATTTCCCTTTTCAACCAAGAGACCGGTTGGATGACCATCTGTACTACTTTCACCCCTTTCCTTCCTGTTTGTACCAAGTCCGATGTACATACTAAATTCCCCACCCCACTTTATTTCTTGTTTGAACCAAGTACTCCTCCGGTTCGAATTACTTGTCATCAAAATGGATGTGTCTAGGACTAAAATACATCTAGATACATCTATTTCAATGACAAGTATTTTCGGACGGAGGGAGTACAAGATTCGACTCCATGAAGTAGCTTTACCTCTAACAATAGAAGAAAAAAATATGTGACGTTGGAACATCCGATCGAGAGGGGCTGAGAGGTAGAAAATGATGCACATGCAGCAACGTAGCGAGCTGGGGAAGTAGAGCTAAGGCGGTTTCGAACGAAGATATACCTGAAGGTCGTCGGGATGTGGATAGGTCGGCGGCGGGAGGCCGGATCCACCCACAGGCAACGACGAAGGGATCGAAGGACCTCCCGCGCAGGCGCTCGGCCAAAGATAACGGTGCGGCCGGCAGTGGGTCTCCTCCCTCGCTGTCGACGATGGCCTAAACGCTGCCCCTCCTCCCCTTCACCGGCGGAGGGGGATACGTCCGGATCTGTAACCAGCGGTGAGGATAGAAACCCAGTGTTTTTTGAAGGGAGAAAGACAGTTACTACCCCTATCTTGTTTAGATCTGGAGAGGATGAGAGTGTGTGAATAGAGCAACCCTAGCAAGCAAGCGCGGAGGCTCCAGCCTATATATACGTAGTGGGGTAGTTTTCCTTTTTCACTCCATCAAAACAATCGTCTAAAATTGTGTACTACTACATGCCAGGTCGTGGTTTTTTTAGTTGTTGATTGTTTTTTGAGATAGCTACCTACTTGTTCCAAGTGGTGTTACGGTGTGCCAGGTCGCACTTTGTATCGTTCAAGTCTGGTACTACAAGTCCCTCCATTAAATGAACAACCACCCCCTTATAAAAATTGTGAACAAGCCCACGGCTAAAATTAGCGGAAACGTGGGTTGCCCCAACATGCATTATTATTTATATTTTCTACTCCCTCCGTTCCTAAATATAAGTATTTTTTATTAGCCACGCCTAAGACAAGAATTTTTAATTAGCAGTGAACCCCGCATGTCATAGACACAAAAATTGTGGCAAAATTCCCTTAGGCAAGCCAAAGTGTGTCTAACAATTTGAGCAACTCAGGTTAGGCTGGCAAGTGTGGGAAAAATAATGTGGCAACATAAGACAAACATAGTCACAATCCAAACAGCCCCATAATTTTTTGTGACATGCATGAAAATTTGGTTAGTTACATTTATAGTCAAAATTTGGCAAGGTGCATCAAATCAACACATGCAAGTATCAAAAGGAAAGTCACGACATGCATGCATGTGTTGTACTCCCTCCGTTTCCAAATATAAGTCTTTTTTGAGATTGCAGCAAGTGACTACATACGAAGGAGAATATGTCTACTCCTACATAATGGCAGCCCATTTGAAATGTGTAAAAAGACTTATATCGAGTGCAGTGCTTTGATGTGTCGCACAACTCATACAAGACCGAGAAATTTGATTACTACAACACCCTCTCCTCGCTGGATCGAGCTCTGGTGCCTTATCGCATTCGCTTTTATTGCATGACAGAGGGCCAACCAATTGCTGGGCCCACCTGTCATAGACACAAAGGCGTGAGCAGTAAGTAGAAGCTACACACGCTATCCCTCCCGCACGAGGTGGGCAGACATGCAGCAAGTGGATTCGACATCGTAGAAGTAGGAGTAACATCATTGTTTGTCTTCTCAAGTGGCGAAGAGCCAAGCGCAACCCGAACGTGGCAGCTTGCGAACGCCGCGTGGTGCGGTTCCTTGAGTACTAGCTCGGCTCTTGCATGAGACAAAATTGCTATTGTTTAACAATTAAACTCCATTATCCATTGGTTCATACTCATTCTGCATAGGTCCACGCTTAGCACCGCTTTCCTCCTGGGGTCACCAATGTTTATTTGCTAATTAATAGCATTGCATGCAATGAACTAGCCATTGCAAGTCATTAAAAGCATGCACACCTCTCATCTCTTATTGGTTGATATGTCAAGAAACAAGAAACAAGGTAGAAGTTAATGAACCACGCCTAAGTGTTTTGGGACTATTTGGTTTTCATAAGATGACTTACACACCTAGACGGAGGGAGTAGTATAGCCCTGTAAACCGGAAAGGAGTATTTGCCTTTCTAGAGATTTCAACAAGTGACTAGACTACACCGTGTGCAGTACTCCCTCCCTTCCGGTCCATAGGTCTCAAATCTCAAAACTCATGAACCAAGGCATTTTGTGATTGGAGGAATGTATCTCGTACTTTACAAAACTACCCTAATTAAACTCATGCATTAGTTACGTAGTTCTCTCGTTTTCCTCTCCGCCTTGGTCGCGGTGCACAATATTGAGCACTCCTATATGACTAGCCGCTCTATCTACATGCGGGACATTACAAAGCATCCGGGCCCGCGTGCCATCCACCAAATCACAGCGAGGTGCTACAGTCCAGACTCACCTTCACCCCGGTGTGGCCGTCATGACCGTCATATCACAAAACCCACACCTTTACTAGCGGTGGTAAGGTGGCCTCCAAATTGGATCGGACGAAGCAACCATCATTTCACCGAACGCTGCTCAAGCCCTTTCTTCCCTTTCTTGAAGAAAACCTCACCTGTGCTACTCACTTCTGCCATTTTTCTTCTGTACCGACGAAGGAAAGGTGGGCGAACCAGTTATGCTGCTATATTTTCATTCCAAGAATCTTCTTTTTGCGAAGCACCGACCGATTCTCACATCCTACTCTTTTCCCGTTTTTATTGCGATTGTGGTTTCCTTTCTATTGCTTTTTGTTTGTCAGTTCATTGATGGATCCTGGAGCACTAGGCAAGGAGTTGCCGGCAGACAACCCACTGGAGACAGCGATCTCCAGGAAGCGAGCACCGACCAACGAGTTGACCATGTTGGTGGGCCAACCCATGGAGACGAAGAACTCCAAGAAACAAGACCGCCAAAGAGTTGAGGACGTTGGTGGACGAACTCCTCAAAGAAAGTTGGAAGAACAGCAAGGGCCCCACCGTGCCTACCCCAGGAACTCTTATTGCCACCTATGTGAGGCTCAAGACCGAGTTTGAGGAGATAGTCGCCGTTGAGAAGCAGTATTCCCCTGGCAAGGTGATGGCCCCCATCGAGGACAAGGAGATGGCCCTCGGAGGGATGAGATCCCCCCATGAGCTGCATGAGGTAAAAAATAATGGCTTATTACCATAGTTGTGGTTTTTGATTATTTGCAATGTGCTTGCTAATATGTTAGGGTTGTGCAGGTGCCGGTGGACATCCTTGATGATTCCGATGTCATGGCCCGTCCTGTTGGCATCGCCCCGGAGATCGATTCTGATGCCGTTGTCCATCCTGTGGACATCGCCCCAGAGATCGATTTCGATGTCGCGGTCAGTCCTGTGGACATCGCCCCAGAAATTGATTCCCATGCCGTTGTCCATGCTGTGGTCATTGCCCGAGAGATCAATGACAAGAAATAGTTGGTCGCGCTAATCCTTCAGGGTAGTTTGCATTGCCCTGTGTTTAATTACCATAATGATGCGTGTTATCAAACCATCTTAGGGCTAGTGCACTGTCTTGTGTGGGCGGATCTTGCTACTTTTGTTTGATAGTGAATCATGCGATGAATCATGCGAACCCTCTCCGAGTTATGGAAATGTATGTATCCTCACCAGCTTTTGATGTAATATATGGCATGCTTAGATGTAAGTTTGAACTGTTTATCATATCAATGTGGCTTGTTTGATGATTCTTGGTGTTAGTAGGCTAGCTATCGTGCGAAGCTATAGTACTTGCAAAACACTCACCAAAGAGAAACGTTGGGGCTGATGAGCTCGTGGTACGCTTATACTTATCCCTCGTCGATCGACCAATAGCCCTAGCTCCTAAAATTATAGGCTTAGCAATCGATCAGACAATAGTCGACATACATTCAGGCCTCATTTGGTTCTGTGGTAGGAAAATCGTAGCAAAAGTACAGAGAATGTGCAACACAAAATCATAGCAAAGGCAGAGACGTACTCTGCTCCAAAATAGATGACCTAGGTGGGCTAGTTTGGCCTAGTGGGTTTCAATGATATGACGTGGTACAGTGCCGTCCAGTCTTCGCGTGTGGTAGCAGTATTGCGGGTACAGTAAGTTTTCTTGAAGAAGCGTAATTCAACAAAGTCATGATGGTTCCTTCATCCGAACAACTTACAGTGGGAAAGGTTGGGCCTGCGATACGACCGGGGTAGACCAGGATAATTTTGTGCATGGCAGGTGGACCAGGATGGTCAACGTCCCACATGTTGGCGAATGAAAGTATACTTTCCGATATAGAGGACGAGCAACGAGTATTCATTGTTTATTTTTGATGAAAGCTATTGTCTCCACTGTTACGACGGAGGAGTGTGAAACACGGCAGCCCAGTGAACTTGGCATGTGCACCACTCCCTCCTTCCTCATGTAATGCCCAGGTTACAGCTTTTTCTCACTTTCTCTCTATCTATTTCATCTCAAATGTTTTTTACCTTTATTTTTTTAAGACACAATTGTTTTTTATGCCTTTTTAGAATTATTTTTTTATACCTAGGAGCACGTGTAGAGACGGGCTCTTGCAGAGCCCACTCCCTGACTTTGTCAATGCCTCTCTCTCCTCCACATAAGGAGTACTACTTGCTATGCATGCAAGCGGCGGGCAGCTGACGTCTTGAGGGGCCAGGGCGGTTAGAGCAGGCTCCGGAAGCGGCCCAGACTCCAGCATGGCGGGCGGGCGGGCGATCTCTTCAACCTCCCCCGTTTCTCTCTTCTCAGCCGACGCCCGCCAAGCGATTAGATTTCGGCTATCGACGGTTTATTCAATTACGGTCCCACATGTCAGTGAAATTGCAAGACAACGCGTGTCCCCTCTGGAGAGCGGCTTGCGAGCCGGACTATCGGGGTTGCGACGCGTACGAGTCGTAAGTGTGCCGCCTTTTCCTCTAGAACTTGCGAAGCGTAACATTTTCGCACGATCGATCAATAGAAATCCAGAACAAAATAACGAGGGCGGTGCTTTCCCGCTCGTTAGGCGGGCTAGTTCGAGTGATATGACATGCTACAATGCTGTCCACTTGGTCCATTTTTATGTAAGCAAGAGTTTACACTCTTATGCGGGAGGAGTGCGAAACACCGTGGATCTGATTTTGATCGAGGGATAACTGTTCCCTGCCAAATAATGGAGGATTGTTAGCGATTATAGCATGATAGTTAGGGCATCTCCAGCGCTGGCACACAAATTTACACCGCCATCTGTCCGAGGACACTGATGGATGCCATCCGATGCTGCCCGCATACCTTTCGACAACTATATGAACTAACCGCATTTAAATTTGTGCAAACAAAGCAAATTTCAAATTAACCGGATGAAATTCATTACATTTCAAAAACTTTTCCTACAAACTGGACGAAATTCATTACATATTTTGCACAAACCGTACTAAAACCTACTACAAACCTAATCTTAACGATCGCCGGCGCCCGACCACCATGTCCGGCCATGAACCCGAGAAAGCCGGCCATTGCCTTTGCCTCCTCCTCATCTGCCTCGATAACCTCCTCCTCCGGAGCACAAGGTTCAAGATTTCCGCCCACGTTGCTGTCAAGCTGCTAATCGGCCCATCGATGTATACCCCACCAAGCTTGGCGATGACTGATTGGAGTAGTGGTGGCCTTCCCTGGACCAGAGCGGCGGCGACCTACCGTGGTACTACTTCTTCCTCGCTGCGCTTGCGCCACAAGACGCCGCCGGCTTCATGGTTGTGGCGGCGGAGGGCGGCCGAGGGGGGGGGGGGGGGTGCCGGCGATCTCCTTCGTTTGCTCCTGCGGCAGTATGTCGAAGAGAACTTTGGAGCGTGCCCGGAGCGGAGCCACCGATGTCCCTCGTCTTCTCCTGTGACAGTACGTCCAAGAGAGCTTCGGAGCGCCAGGAGGCCATGGTTGAAGTGGTGCCGACAGAAGGAAGGAACCGGAGGAGAATAAGTGTGGGTCTTTGGCTATGGCTTGGAGCTGGGGCTCAAGTTAATATAGCGTGCGAATGGCAATGAGCCGCGGTAAACGGATGGACAACTGGCGCCGGAGTAGGTTCGTCGGGCGTGAATGCGGACGCTGCTTCAGTGACTTAACTGCAGATGCGTTAGGGTTACGGACATGTGGGACCAACGGGCATCTCGCTCGCATGTCAGTGACACACCAATTGCACCTGCAGTTAAGTCCGGTGAATGCGGCATTGACATTCTAGAGAGACGGTGACCGTTTCAGGCGGGAAGCGCGCGCTAGCGATGGAAGGGGTTTCGGTGTGCAGTGGCACTAAGATCGGTCGCTCACGATAGTACATACTCCATACCATACTACCATAGTACCCTCTCTAGCTTAGGCTGTTTTATAGATTGTCATTATGATGGATGATATACATGAGCAAGGCGGTCCGAGTATGACCGTTGGTGTTGAGCCAGGTGAATACATGCCCGGCGTTCCCGTAGGCCTCCATCAAACGTCTGAACAGTAATGTCAGGCATCGCCAGGGCGCGCTGGTGATGGGCTCGCCGTTTGCGTTGCGCCATGAGCAGGACTTTGATTTCGAGGGCGACGTGCATGCATTATCATGCTTTGATAGCATGAGCGTGAGTGTCTGACGTGAAGTATTTCATTTTCATTTGGCTGACGAGGGTGCGTTGTAGCGACGAGTCCGTGGTTTGATTCCCCACATACGCATAATTTTGGTTTTTACAGTATTTCTTTCTCCATTGACAGGTAGGCCCGCATAGATAGATAAAGAACACGAGCTGATGAGGTGCATGCGGACTGTTTCACTGGTCAACCAGACAAATACGGAGCTATACGCTGAGCCAGTGACCGTATAATCACCATATCTCGTATACAATTATGAAAGTGAGCTATCAAGACAAGTTCAATGACCACCAATGCATTTTAATCGGTAATAAATGACCAGGATTGAAGGGGAATCCAAATTTGCCTCGTATTCTGTCCTTGAGCTCTTGACAAACCAATGCACTATACGGTTGTCCGGCCATTCCACCCCAGAGCTCTCACCAAGAGTCGTTCATGCCACCGCGCTGCACACTAACCGGTAAGGCAGCGATGGCATCCCGCCGTGCCGAGTTCCTCGCCGCCCACGACCGACACAAAATGGTAGGGAAGCGGTGACATCCCTCCGTGCCGAGTTCATCGCCGCTCGCGACCTCACAACTATGTGGGCGGAATTTGAAGATGCCAAGGCCGAAGGGGCGGTAGAGCAAGAGGTGGCCAAAGCCGCACAGAGGGAGCGTAAAAGTCAGAAAGCACTCAAGAAAAGAGAGGCCCGCCGCTGCAAGAAAGAAAAGGACGCACGCACTGCTGCGGAGAGGTCGGCGGAGATCCAAGCACGGTGGGGTGTCGCCGACAAAGCCGGGAAGGAGAACGACGGCGTCTGGCCAGCATGTGAGAAGTAGTAGTACTAGTAGTTAGTGTGTGTGTCTGTATGCGAGTACGAGCATGTACCGGTACTACTAGTTACTACTGTAGTTTTTAGAGCAAATTACCAAAGACATTAGCCTAGACTAAATGGAAAAATTCCTATCCTAAGCATCAAATGGCATCTCTTTCTCTATAGGAATTGAGATGCATGTCATCACACTTCCTATGATTTTCATATTCCTATCCTATGAGCGAAAGGAGGCTTGTTGGAGTAACCATCAGTAGCTAGCAAGATCGCCGCAGACAGTAGTTTTCTTCAAGAAGCGGAATTCAACGAAGTCATGATGGTTCCTTCGTCCGAGCAACTTCAAAGTGGGAAGTGGGCCTGTGATTTGACGGCTCATTAGTCATTGTTATTTGCGGCGTGATTTAATCGGGTGACTCTCCCTCGGAGTTCTGCGTGCATGGCAAGTGGACCAGGATGGTCGACGTCACACATGTTGGCGAACAGAAGTATTCTTTCCGATATCGAGGAGCAAGGAAACCGCGTGGTATAGTATAACTGCTGATTGGTTCGCAAAAAATAGTATCACTGCCGATTTATAATTATTTTTTATTTCTGATGAATGCTAGTGTTTCAACTCTTACGACGAAGGGTGCCAAACACGGCACGTGCTGGATGTCCCACACGACAACGAAAGGAGTGGGACATGAACAACGTGGTAGAGCCCAGCGTAAAAAAACAGCGTGGTAGACCGTCTCCACTTCTTCCACTTCTGGGTCGGAGACCACACGTAGTAGTACTTATTGGTATGAACGATACAAAGTGCGACCTGGAGAGAAAGACATGTCTAGTTGGAAGGTCTCGGGGCATACACGTAAACAAATATAAAAGTTAATATGTGCCTCCAACTAATATAGTAGTAGTAGAGTACTTAGGCACGTACTCCATAACATCATCGTGCATTGCACGTACAACATTTAGTGGTAGTACGTACTAAGAGACAAGTGCCGCCCAAGAGTTCCCTTCTCAACCTACTTTTGGGTGTTTGGTAGAGTGTATGGAGGGTGCATGAGTCCACACTAGTTTAGCACAAATACACTAGAAGCATGCATGAAGAGAGCATGCATGAAGAGGGTGTTGAGTTGAGCAAGCATGAAGAGGGAACAACTATGTCGAGACGAGAACGCAAACCAAACGCACCATATATGCCACGCATGTTCATACCATTTGTGCCTTTCTACTTCACTTTCATCGCGCTACATTACTCAGGTTCGCACGTCCCACTCTCGGGTACATGTCCGCCTCGTAGTTCCAAATTCCACGTGTTCTTCATATAGATGGAACGATCCTTGCATAACACGTGCACCTTGATGCTAGATGTCTCGCGTGTTGGCAAAAGGATGAACAAAGCTCACGTAAAAAAATAGATGGAAGAACATAGATTCCGGACGACCGAGAAGGAGCAAGGAACCTCATGGTGGAGCGTCTGCACTCATAATATTTAATATTATTCAGCGATATAAAATTAACGAATCATCTCCACAAAGTGGATCGAAGAGTACGAAACACGGCAGCCTAGTGTAGTTACATCATACTAGTACATGGCTAACCCACGCTATCACCATATTTCTTGGCTTCCGTGCGACACCTATCCCTAGTAAACCAGCAGCCTGTATCGCTTCTGCCTCCTCATATCTATCAAAGTGCGGCGGTGGGCGTTTCTGCCGCCTATTGAGGTCGGTTAACTATCACATGTTAGCGACATGCCAAGAGCATTCTAAAAAATTCCTTTCATGTTCCGCTTTCAAAAATAAAAAATCCTTTCACGCACGTATTTGCTCTGTATGCTTTGAGCAACTTGCATGTCCTATATTGCTCTGCTTTGATACTCTAACTTAGCTAGAGGTTAGACTAACTCATGACTAACCTCGAACTAACTGTAGCCAAAGAGGTGTTTGGTCGACAGTGGTTAGATTGACAATAAATGCCCTTCATGGAGAGAGAAAAGTGATTTTCCAGTGGTTCCAATGAGAACTATCTCCAGTTAGCACCTCTTGGGTGGGATAGTTTTGTTTTGGTTGGTTCGGTGCAACTTGCTCCAATTTAAACCCTCATACTTGGATACTTTAGGGCTATTTGAGCCCCAAGTAGCTCAAACTACTCTAACCCATGGATCCAAACAGGGCCTATGGCCAGTCTCGCCTCGACACGGAGCAGCACGCACCGAAGGCTGCGCTCTCTCGGCCGTCGCGCCACTTCAAAGCCGGGCGCTTAGTGAGAGGTCGCCCTGCTCTGGCCGGGCATTAATGCGGCATCGACGCTCGAGCGATGCTGATCGTTTCACGCGGGAAGCGTGCGCTGGCAAGGGAGTATAGGTTTTGAACCGTTTCAGGTGTAGTACTGGTAGTTTGCAAAACTACTCAATTATTGCACTCAGTTCCCTAAGAAATTTTGGTAAAAATGTTACTCCACAGCCCGCTTCCCTTCTCCTTCTTCTTCCACCGCCCGCGCACGTCCGCGGGAAGCGGCCGGTCAACCCTTATATAGGAGTGCTAGCACAAAAAGATGCATGCATGACCACTAAAATTTCCATATTAAAGCGCTGCTCCGGCGTATGTTGTTACCTTCGGCCGGCCCATGGCTACCGGGCGACGGCGACCAGAGAAGAGGCGGCGGGAGGGGAATGAATGCAACTACTATTTGGGTTCGCCTTCCGGCTTAAATAAATGCGCAGCATCACGTGTACCCACGGGTGCACAAATTGTAACATACGTGTCTGCTTAAGTGGGCGTCACGTAACTGGTGTGTGTGTGAGAGAGATTCTGAGAGACAGAGTGCGTGTGTGCGACTCTACTCTTCGGACATGTACTCAACCTTTTGCATCGGGATATAAGTATAATGGTATTTACTTTATCTAGTGATTTACGTGGCCATGTTAACGTGGTTGTGTCAAAAATGTCACTTCCTGCTCGTGATTTATGTTATATAATTACAAGCAAGATTCTCGTGCATTGCACGGAACATCAATATGCATTTTTTACGTAACACCTGTTGTGATTGACCCATGCAGGAGTAATCCCATGTGTAAAAACTAATGATATCTCGAGAATTTTATCAGAAAACTGGTATCTCGAGAATGTCATCGAAAAAATGAAAGATGAGAGATAAGGTGAGGAGGAGTGCAGCGTGGTGGTGACTGGTGGTCGGAATGGGTGGAGGCATGGGGATGGATTTGGCGCCGCGGCAAAGTGCGGGCCACCATGCATGCTAGATTGTTCCAGAGACTTATTCCTTTTTTAATTGCTGAGCAATGAGGTTGTGGGAGATAATGATGTGGAGAGAGGTGCGGGTATCTTTTGTAAAATTATCATAGTTTGCTTTCTATCCTCAGATATAGATCATACGGTATGTATTACAAGATGGCAGGCACACCATCATCGCCAACTCGTTTTTTTATAAGGGTACAGATGATAAGTTTGCTGACTACTAAAGTAAAGTGGAATTTTTCCATGTTATGCAAGTAAATAAAGGTGATTTTTTATCATAAGGGTAAGGTTGGATGAAGGGTGGTAGGAACAAATGCTCCGCCTAGAGCATGTGTGTGTGAGATGGAGTCTTAGTGTGTGTGTGGGGTGTGTGTGTGTGTGTGTGAGAGAGAGAGAGGAGAGAGAGAGATGGAGTCTTAGTTTGTGTGTGTGTGAGAGAGATAGAGAGAGAGATGGAGTCTTAGTGTGTGTGTGGGGGGGGTGTGCGTGCGTGCGTGTGTGTGTGTGTGAGAGAGAGAGAGAGATGGAGTCTTAGTGTGTGTGGGGGGCTACGTGCGTGCGTGTGTGTGTGTGTGCGTGTGCGTGTGTGTGTGTCGCGGGGTCCACTGTGGCGGATGTAATTTAAGTGTGCATGGCTTCATCATAGAGAGGTGATGTGTATGGCAGAGGCCACCAACGATGGGGTGCTAGAGAGAAAATGGCCGTAGAGAGGGAAGAGAAGGTGTATGCGCGTGAGAGGAGTCGACATCGAGAGAACGTGTTTGTTCGTGAGACACCGAGGAAGACTACTATATATCGATGGTGCATGTAGGCAGGAATTAAAAAAAGGGATGGTCTTATTGGTTTCGGGGATATAGGGGAAGAGTGTGTCACAGCCCCAGAATTGGTTGTAATTAGTGGCATCTGCATCCATGCATCATGTTTGATTTCAAAGGAATTTTGAGATGGGGATTGCCTAAACCCTAGCATTAAAGGAATTCAAATAGGTTCAACCAAAATATTTTTCCGTGAATCCAAATGGCTTTAGAAAATGTTCATCATTTCTGGAAAAATACTATAAACCATAACCAGAGGTGCTGCACATTTTTCATGACATATTTGGTCACTGGATTAATTCATAAAGTATTTGCATTTGGGCATTTAATGCTAATAAATAGTTTAAATGCTCAAATAATCATAAACTAAAACGGTTGCTGTTTGTTATATTCCAAACAGTGGCATTGAGCAGTTTTATGATTTTTGGATCTGTTTTAGTATTTTAGTAAACCCACAAAGTTTACTGAAAATTAGAAAACAAAAACAATTAAGAGAGAGAGAGAGAGAGAAGAGGCCTGTGCCACTTACTCCGGACTGGCCGCCCACCGCCCATGCCAGCCACCACGCATTTTGCCAAGAGGGCGAGGAGGGGACAAGACCGCCGCCGAGCACGCGCGATGCCACCTCCTGCTTCGCGCTGTCGACGCCTCCTGCGCCTCATCTTGCGCCGTGGATCCGCTCGAGACGCCCCGCGGCCCCTCTGCCTCTCCCGTCTCTCTCTGCTCTCTCCCGACCCCTTCCCTCTTCTCTGCTTTCTCTCCCGAGCACACCCGAGCGGAGCTCGTCATTGCTGACGCCGTTTGCCACGGCCACCGAGCTCCCCTCGCCTTCCTGCGCTCTCCATGGTCTCCGCCATCGTCCGCCGCTCTGCCCCACCCTGTCCCCGAGCGTTGGGATGGCTCGCACGGCCGCTGCTTGTCTTCTTCCTCCTCGGTCGCCGGAAGCCGCGACGCGCTGATTCGCTGCCTCCGACGCTGCCCCGAGCCCGTGAACCGCTCTCCGGCCTCGTGAGCTACCGCATCTCCCCTTCTAATCCTTTTTCCTGTTTGCACTCTAGCTAGCCCCACCACCTTGCCCGAGAATCCTCGCTGCCGCCATGGCGCCGCCGCCACAGCCTGCCGCCGCTTGCATATGAGTCCGCCAACGCGCAAGGCGTTCAAAGGAGCTCAGCACCCAACTGCTGCCTCCTGCGTTTCGTGGGCGTGGTTTTGCCGAGCCCGAACTCCGGCGGCCGCCGGCTTGCCGCCGCTGATACGCACACTCCCAGCACACCACACAGCCACCACAGGATGCGCCGCACTGCCAGCAACTCATAGCCGCGAACCATGCTCGAAACCGTCCCCTGTAGCGCCTTCCCGCAGCTGCTACACACACTCCCAGCACACCACATAGCCACCACAGGATGCGCCGCACTGCCAGCAACTCACAGCCGCGAACCATGCTCGAAACCGTCCCCTGTAGCGCCTTCCCGCAGCGTCTCCATCCTCGGTTTTGGTCGCCGCCGGCGGAACTCCGGCGATGTCTACGTGGCCCATCATTAGCCACTAATGACACTACTAATTAACCCTAGAGCCACTTACAGACGGGCCCCACTGCCTAATTAAGCCGGGTTTGTTCCTGTTTAAATAAAACTAACCCCCGCCGCCCCAGTGTCGGTTTGACTGGCCCCATCACACTTTGACCGACCCCACCCGTCAGCATTGACTCCGCTGACGTGGCCGTTGACCAGTCCCACCTGTCAGCCACACAAACCAGCCTGAGAGCTGACGTATGGGTCCCACTGGTCAGGTTTGACCTGGCCGACCCAGTTGACTGCTGACATCACAGTGACGTCATGCTGACGCACTAATTCGATTTCTGGATTTATTCTTATTCAGGAAATTCCAGAAAACAATGTAAACTTCTAAAATTCATAGAAATTAATCCATAACTCCAAATGCAAAGATTTATATATGAAAAATGATCAGAAAAATCCAATCTTTCCATCTGTACCAGTTTCATGCATGTCAGAACTCTTTAACCTTGCTGTTTAGGTGAAACAAGCTAATGCACTTATATCACTTATTATTTTGGGTGATCATTTGAATCCTTGGTTCAAATGGACTCAAACCTTTCTGTCCCAAGTTGCATTAGACCTATCACACATCATATTGCCATGTCATAGCATGCATCATATTGTCGCATTGCATTGATTGTGTCCTTATGTGTTTGCCGGTAATCGTCCCCTCTCAGTAGACGATGTTCCGACGACGAGATCGATGACACTGATGAAGACTCAATGTTATCTTCAGATGTGCCAGGCAAGCAAAACCCCCTTGTTCATTCCGATATAATCCCACTCTCTCGCTCCTGCTCTATTTTACTGCATTAGGACAACAACGACTCATGTGTTACTTGTCATGTAGCTGAACCCCTTTATCCTCTCGCATGACCTGTCATTCCATAGTAATTAGATGAAACCCACTAGCATGAGTAGGAGTTGTTTGAGCCCTGTTGTTCCTACTCATTCATGCTTGTTTGTCATGCCTGCCATCGCTTAGAGTTGAGTCGTCTCGATTCATCGGGAATGAATTGGAATGGTGTGTGAACATGTCCCATCGTGTGTGAGCTAAGTGTGTGAACACGATTTGGTAAAGGTAGCGGTGAGAGGCCATGTAGGAGTACATGGTGGGTTGTCTCATTGCAGCCGCCCTCGTGAACTGAGTTACGTGTTTGTGATCCATGAACAGTTACTACCACGCATTGGAATGCTTAAGTGCCCCTCTCGACTTATTAATCAACTTGATCTCTCGGCCCGTGAGTTGCAACTAGTTTCGGTGTTTGTAGGTAGTGTTAGTAGTCTACCAAGTGGCACCATGCATGTGGGCTTGGGACAGACTAGGCACAAGGGGCCAGTGTACCAAGTAGCACCCGGTTGGTGGGCTTGGGAACCCTGCACACATTGTTTGGGGCCGTGAGCGACACCCCGGCCGGATCTCCTTGCTGTTGGAACCCGAATAGGCGATAAACCTGGACTAGAGACTTGTGTGGTTAGTCAGGTCGTGGCCGACTCCCTCCCCAGGCTTCCGCTTGAAGGTTGCCGAGATACACAAGGTGTACATGGCGGTAAGTGGCGAGAGCGTGTGTGAAGAAGTACACCCCTGCAGGGTTAATATGATCTATTCGAATAGCCGCGTCCGCGGTAAAGGACTTCTGGGTTACCTATATCAGTTCATAGACAAGTGAAAGTGGATACTCTAAAACTCGCAAGATAAGCGTGAGTGCTATGGATGGCATTCTAGTAGGTAGACGGGAGCGGATCCATAGTGGTGTATTGATATGGTGAATATGTGGACTCGTGTGCGCCACCTCAAAAGAGTTACTTGCAGTCGTAGTTCAGGATAGTCACCGAGTCAAAGCTGGCTTGCTGCAGTCAAACTCCACCACCCCCTTTTGATAATGATGCATATGTAGTTAGTTCCGATGTAAGTCTTGCTGAGTACATTTGTACTCACGTTTGCTTATTTTATGTTTTGCAGAGAGACGTCAGTCTCGCTAGTAGTTCCGCGTGGACTTCGACGTTTAGCTTGTTACCTCAGCTACGATCTTGTGCCCTCGGCAGGATCTGGTAGATAGTCAGGCTTCTCAGCCTTTTTCGTTTGTAGATGTCTCGTACTCGGACATGTTAAGCTTCCGTGATCCGCCTTGACTTGTATGTTTCGAGTGTTGGGTCATGAGACCCATGTTTGTAATATCTCGCCTCGGAGCCTAATGAATAAATGCTTTGAGTCGTAGAGTTATGTTGTGATGCCATGTTGTATTTACACATATTGAGCATATTGTGTGTATGTTTGAAATGCTTGGTATCTGTGGGATCCGACAATCTAGTTGTTTATCCTTGGCATCCTCTCTTATGGGGAAATATAGTCTAGTGCTTCCTGAGCGATAGTAGTCCGCCTGACCGGTTCACCGGAGTCCCGCTAGCCCAAAGACTACCGCTCCGGACACTTGATCGGCCGGGTATGTGTTTCACTTCGTTCTCGTGGTTCCGTCCCTTCGGGAAATGTCACACGGTGACATCCGAGTCCTGCTTAGCTCAGCATGCCGGTTACCGGAGTCCTGTTAGCCAGTGCTACAGCCCGGATTCACACGTCAATCGACATGCTCGATTGATTCATGTATGCATGTCGCCATGGGTTAGTGCCGCTTTGGGTTCACGACTAGCCATGTCGGCCCGGGTTCTCTGTCATATGGATGCTAGCGAAACTATCATATACGTGAGCCAAAAGACGCAAACGGTCCCGGGCCATGGTAAGGCGACACCCGTGGGAATACCGTGCGTGAGGCCGCAAAGTGATATGAGGTGTTACCGGCTAGATCGATGTGACTTGGAATCGGGGTCCTGACAGAGTGAGAGGCGGGGGGGGGGGGGGTAGCTAGAAGGAGATTGTTAAGTGTGAGTGTGTGTTTTACCCATCCAGGCAGAAGTTATGTGCACAAAAGGGAGAACGATTCGATGTGGCGTTAGGATTGAGGGTAATTAACTATGTATGGAGACATAGAGACCTTGAACGTGCATGTGTGAGAGGTATACATGTATATGTGGGATGTGTGTGTGCGCGCGCGCATTATTGCACTACTAGATTTTCCATTATAGCCGAGGGTCCAATCACCGTCGGATATCTAAGTTCACCGTCGGATACACTAATAACCGACGGGTCACCGTCGGCTATCCCCCGTCGGCCTTGCTTCGTCGGCCATTACACTTATAGCCGATAAAGACTGCCGATAAAATTGTTTCCTACGGTAATAGGCCGACGGTGAACCGTTAGACATAATTTGGTCATCAGAAGCTCGACGATGCTTATAACGGACGGTTCCCCGTCGGATATTGATTTTCCCACGGTTATTGCTTCCCGTCAATTTTCTTAATAGTCGAATGTATATTTGACTGTAAAGGTTATTTCTAACCGAGAGGTGTGGCAACCCGTCAGTTACTATGATTACCTAGGGTCCATAGAACCCTTCGGGAATTCTTTTAGTTGAGAGGTTGCCAGCACCATCAATTTGTAAATTCACCAACGTTTTGAAGTTCCTGTTGATATATTGTTTACCCAAGATGTTTGTTGCAGCGTAGGAAATATGTCACCCTTACAAATTGCTTGCATTGAGGGTTGTTGTATACCAAGAAATTGTGATTCACGATGATAGTATTTCAAATATTGGCATTTCAAATACATCTCATAATCACACAACTACAAATGACCAAAGAAATTATATTATATTCAGCATAACATCAAAAAGTATAACATGTCTAATGAGTTGAATCAATATTACAATGACCATAGTGATACATCTAAGAAGTGTCCTATGCAAAACAAAATGGTAACTAAGATATAATGGTCTAAATGTTTCGCATAAGCTAATTGTCGATGAACTTCATAACTTCACTTTGTTGCATGACTCGAAGATCATCAGCCTCATCACCATTATCGTTGTACTGATCATAAGGCTCCTCCATATTGCCATAGATACCATCGTCATCATTAGTATCATGAGCATTATTACAACTCGATTTATCTCCAATATTACTTCCCAATACCTAAGAAGTTATAAGACTAGTTATAAGAGAGATGAACAATGATATAATGTGGCTGAAATTTAATTGAGCTAGAGGGAACAAACTTACTTGTTCAGGAATCATCACATTGATATAGAAATCACATCTTAGTAAGAATTATTAGTGTCACACCAATATTTCAATCCTTTTTCAACCATACATCTAGCGAATAGAAACTGAAAAGTCAACATGAACAAGAAAAATAAAACGACTCTATTGTTTTGCACCTTTTATGCACAATTGATGCGTTCCCCCCTTCTATTTTTCCCCTGGCCTACACACACATGTCTCGGTATGCACCAGCCAAGCAAACATAACACACGCACAAGATCCAAGAATATCTTCTAGGGAACAAGTAGTTGGACTAAGCTAAGCTAGTACTATTCCCTTGTTTGCACGTAGTTGTTTTATCAGCATAATTCTATGACTCGTACATATTTGACATCCTGGCTAGCAAGGATTTGACATTCAGAATCAATCAGACTAGATTAACTTGGGATGAAACCTTAGATTGCAGATAAGTACTATTATTACTGGCGAGTAATTGGTACGATGGAACCAAAGAGGTGGTAATGCATAACTACCGTAATTTGGCGATCTCACCGGTGGACGGGATCTGCTTGGACAATGATTCGTAGAAAAATCCAGATGAATGGAAACATATGTACTCCAAAGATGTAGTATGAATTAAGAAAAGCAGATGGATGGGATTTCATTATGGTGAGACGGTACCTCTTCGGAAGGATCAAACTTCTAGCTAGGTGGGGAGAAGACCTTGCCTCGAGCGGCTGTTTGCTAGAGATATGGATCTCCGCCTCCTTTACCGTGCATGCGAATGAGAATCGATCAGCGCAGAACATCAGCCCACGGGCGCCGGTCGCTCATTAGCATGCCCCGCCGCCGCCATCAGCCTGGACCTCAGCCTCGGCTCGCCCATCAGCCCGTGGCCGCCGTCATTGCTTGCCGCCACCACCACTCCCACAACAAAGATGCGCAGCCACTCGCCGTTTCCCGCCACCACCGCTCACCGTACTTTGCTGCATGAAGAAAATAAAAATAAGAGATTAAGGCGAGGTGAGAGAGGAAGTCCGGGGGGAGACAGAGAAAGGAGGCACCGACCTAGCACCGTAACTTGCCGAGTGCTGTCGGCCGCTGCCAGAACGGCCGAGAGACGGGATCTGGGTGGAGAACTGCTCAAGGCTCCCCGGCCATAGGTGATGTGGAATGTATGAGGCTAAGTTGGGCGGTGCCGAGGTTCACGATGGCCCAGGGAGTGGTTAGAGGAAGTTGAGATCGTGGATTCATGCTGCGTGAGCTATTTCAATGTTTTTTTCATTTCGCGCGCGTGTATTTTTTTTTAATCTTCGCCCATGCATCTTGACAACACTTAAAAATGCGACATAAAAAAATACTTAAAAATGTATACATGTGAAAAGACACTTACGAATACGCATTGAAATATACTTTAAAATCAATAATATAGGGCTGCCAAAGTGCACTTTTTTTAAAAGGAGGATGACCCCCGGCTTCAACATCAGGTGATGCACACATCTATTTTACTAATTATTCATTAAAATCTTACAAAATAATACATCAATAAGTCTGAAGCCACCTTGCTAGCAACATCCGTCGATACTCCTATCAACTTGATGAAGAAGGTGCACATGGTCAGGGCCGCATGCCCAGACATCACACCAAATCCCAACATCTAAAACCAGAGGCGTAAACCAAGCCGCCCAAGGACAAGTCGGGGGCACAAACCGGTCAAGCGGACTCTCAGCGGGCACCGCTTACACACGCTCAAGAGACTGCCACCACCGGCTTCCGTCGATCCATCTTTAGAACAGGTACCGACACATTGACCTTGCCAGGCCTGTCGTGAATGTTGCCACGACGCCAGACAACGCCACCTCCTTACGCTCGTCCAGCCTGACACAACCGTCGCTGACAGCATTCAGCGCCACGCCGCAGAGAATCCACGCCATTGATGCATCATCTGTAACGCCACTCCATCGCAGAAACGTTCCACTCGTCCATCGAGCCGCTGCATACCTCCAAGAATGACGACCCAAAGGGGGTAACGTCACAAGAGCGCTGCCATCATCCGATCAACTGATCAAGGATTTGCCCCGGAGGTAGCAGGAGAAGTTGGGAGCTTCACCACGATAATACCTTCAAGAAGGAAACAGAGTCGGTCAGTCGCCATCCCCTGCTTCGGCCACTGGCCGAAGACAAGATCTTCACCCAGATCTGCCCCAAGAGACACCAACCGACAAGTGTGCATCTGCCAGACCACCTTCAAAGCCCCAAATCTAGCGGCCCAGATCCAGCGACCATCCACAGCCGCATTGCCACCGCGAAGCCCTGATGCTCTGGCCACTGCCGGAGTGCACCATCACTAGAGCTTGGAGGGAGGGCTGCCACCCCACCGCGCCATGCCGGATGAGCCATTTAGGAAGGATCCCAAACACATTCTTCACCGTCTCTAAACCGAGCAGGAACCATAGTCAAAGCCATCAGACTATCGGAGAAGCTCCGCCTTGGACATGGGCATATAGGTGATGTGCAACCGATATGATTTGGGCCTCACAGGCCACCGCCTGGGATCCAAACCGCACGTGGCCACCGCCACCAACCACGCCCAGTCGCACTGCCCTCCTCCAGTCATTGGTCCCCACCGCAGGACCAACACCGCCGCTGGGATCCGGCTACCATGCCCGTAGGTCGGATCAGGAGCAACACCCCAACGAGCCAGGATATCCCATTGATGAAGAATATAATATCGGTCATTCTACACTTATCGATGTTGTCCACTGAAACATATCATCGAGAGGGAAAGTTAACCGTTGGTTATCACTATATATACACCGTCAGGTATTTTCTCAAATAACCAAGAGGCACACATGTACCTTCGGCCATTTTCACTCATAGATGAGAGTTTTGTTTTCACCTGGGCTATTAAATTTCACCGTCGGTATTTACATGTAATCTACGTGGGTGTGGCAAAAACCGTCGGGCATTACATGTAATCCCTGAGGGTGTACCAAAAACTGTCGGGCATTACAATTAACCGTCGGCCATTACATGTAATCTCCGTGGGTGTAGGGAAAACCGTCGGGCATTACATGTCATCCCCGTGGGTGTAGGAAAAAACGTCGGGCCTTACAATTAACCGTCGGGCAATAAGTTGGATACCCGAGGGGTGAATTTTCACGGTCGGGCATTCTAGTATACCGTCGACTATTAGTGGCAATACTTGTGAGTTGACACTAATCGTCGGCCATTACAACTACCGTCGGCTATTACTGTAATAACCGACGGCCCATCGGCTGTTACATTTCACCGTCGGAAATATGGGGATTTCTAGTAGTGTTGAGATAAAAGAAAGAAGACATAAGTCATAAGATCAACGACATGGGAGAGACGGAGCAATATGCATGCATGTGAGAATGCAGGGAAGACGACCTGACAATTGAGCATGTGTTTTTGTCTTTAAGAGATGGTGGCGTGGGCTGGAGCATGCATCTATGGCGAGCAGAGGGAGTGAGGCGGAACGATTGTGCAAAAGAGACCAACCTATAAATGCATATGTATGGAGAGACATATATAGTGTGGGTGATAGGAAGCAAGACTCCGTGCGAGAAAGAAATGTTGACGGAGAAACTACAGATAGATACATCCGCTAGTTTGGGTGTTGGAGATGACCGTCAGGTGGTTCAAAGGGTGAAGTTATATATGTGTGTGAGAGGGCACTTGACTGCATGTAGAGAGAAACATATGTAGTGTGCGTGATAGGAATCAAGAGTGAGGGCGAGAAAGAAGTTTGATGGATAAACAGATAAATAGAAAGATAAAGATGCTAGCTATTGTGCGTTAGAGATAGGAGTCGAGTGGATCAGAAGTCTGGGTTATGTGTTTGGGTGTGAGAGAGATAGAGAGAGGGTGCATGTGAGTCACATACAAACAGATATCAGAGAGAAATGAGATCCAGAGGGACGTAGGTTCTCATATCTAAGGAGCGAAAGATATCTCTGTATGAGGGGTGTGCGAGTGGCACACATGGGAATAGTAGAGAGAAATGAGACCCCGGAGACAAAGTTTTGTGTTTGTGTGAGAGAAAGAGATTCCACATGGAGAATCATAGTTAGAGACACATAGCAGGGAGCTTAGATATACTTAGAGAGAGAGAGATAGAGTGATGAAGGTCGAGGGAGAGAGTACCGTCAAGCAGTGTTACTTAAGATAAAAGATCGTTGTCGACATACAGGTAGCACGAGAGATACCTGAGAGACGATGAACGCGTATAGGTCCAGAGAGATAGTCCTATATAAGCATGAGTGATAGCTGTATGAGTTGAATATCTGGATTAAAGGGGATTCAAATATTTAAACTGGAGATGACGACATCGATAATATCATAACGCAAATTGGTGTATCAAACATGCATATTCATTTGAATTTGGGCACACGTGTAATGTTATATAGTTTATCAATATTGGTGATCCATAGATTCTTCAATTACAAACAATGCATGGTTGATATGCAATTAATGTCTAAACGGGATTACACTATATGTTGCGTGTGTGAAACACATTATACATGTTTGAGAAGTAAAAACCCGCATGAAACACACATTAATTGGAGACAGTTAGTAGAAATGCATACATTGGATTTCAACATAAAGTGGTTTCAAATATTTGAAAATCCAAATTGATGGATACAACCTTATGAATCTGATATCATGCCATTTGTAAACCATATTTATGTATAAATGGTGTTGTGCTTTTGAAAGTATATATAAAAAAATGATGTATATAGAATGTAATTCCAATTGAAAATGGATCCCGCCCGAAAAAATAGAATACAAACGGGATTTGAATTGAGTTGGCACGGTAAACGTGCACTCTGCAAAATTTGAACGAAGCATGGAAACTCGCAATAACCGCCCGAAACAAAAATCTGCGAGATGGAAATCACTACTGCCTATCCCTGCCACGCAAAGCCTATCTGCTGGATTCTATAGGTTTTGATAGGGGTAGGTTTGTAATTTCACCCCCAAACGTGACGTAACCGCCTCTCACCCGGATTCTTACACGGTGGGCGCCAAAACACAGTGTGTCATCGGCCGAAATCGACTCCCTCCCCAATTTCATATTTACACACGGTGGACGCCAAAAACAAACTCTCGTCGGCAAATATTCGGTGTATGCGAGATTACCGTCCTATCCCCAACCGAGTAATGTTGCTGTGATGTAGTAGAAATTTGAAACGGGGACTAAGTTTGTAAATTTCCTCGTATTTGAGACAAGCGCACCCTGAATACATGGTTCCCCCTTCTTCTCTATCTCCCTTTTCCCCATTCGTAGTCCGTGGGTGCCAAAACACCCTCTCCACCCCAGCCTCCTCCGTCCGCCACCTTCCGCCACCCCATCCACCGCCGTCCTCCTCCACCATGCCGGAGCTGATACCCTGACGCTGCCGTCCATTACAAGAGATCGACCTCTCTCATCCACAGCTTCGGACCGGGATCCTTGCATCCCATCCTCTCGCTTCAATTTAAACCTTGTCGTCCACCTTGCCGGCGCCGCTCCTACGACCGTCTCATCCACCGCGCCCCGCCTCCACCGTCTACCCTCCTAGATCCGCTTCCACGCTGCCGACAGCCATCGCTACCGCAGCACCGTCGAATTCTCAGCAAATACATACACGGCGCCGCACCATAGGCGGTACTCTTTCGTATCTGCTCAACTTATTTATCGCAGCAAGAAAATAGATCGCCATTGCTTTACTCTGATTTCTTGTCTTGGTTGCGAAGTTGCCTTTGTCCGGTTTGCACCTTCAGATCCGCCATGGCACGCTCAACACTATACTCCCAATGCTTATGGTTTTCCCTTTTATATTCCACACTAGTTAAATCATAGTAGACTAAATTTCAAAATTGGGTCACGATCGATTTTTCAGAGCTCTTGTGATTCGCGGTGCGATCGAAAGGGCTCGGGTGGTTGTGGGGCCTCGACGAACGAAGAAAACTCGACGTGGGTGGGGGTTGGGGCGGGGGCGGGGGTTGGGGGTGGCGGAGGAACACAGGCGGTGGGGGCCGATGGTCCGACCGGCGGCCTGTGCGGTGTTCTGTATGGGAAGAATCAGAGACGAGGAAGAAGAAGGGTTAGGAGACGTAGGATCTTCATCCAACCGCCTAAAATGGTCGAGAGACAACTGGGAGTTGCATTCTTAATGCGCTCTGGTTCATCATGTGTGGGCACTGTGCAACCAACATTTAATTATCCAAAATATGCTTGCTCTTCTTTACCATGTTCCTCTTCCGTTCTTCTTTAATATGTACTCTCTCCATTCCTAAATACAAGTCTTTGTATAGATTCCACCATGGACTACATATGGAGCAAAATGAGTGAATCTACAGTCTAAAATGTATCTGGATACATCTGTATGTGATCCACAGTGGAAATCTCTACCAAGACTTATATTTTGGAACAGAGGGAGTATGATAGTAGTAGAGTATGTTCCTTGTACTGAAGATGAGCAGGGACATTTGAAGTGTAGAGGTCTATACGGTCGGTTCTGATGGACACTTTAATCCTCTTTGATTTGTAGGATCTTGTAAACATAGGAATAGGATTTGTAGTGGCCTGCCCACTTGAATCCTATAAGAATAGCAAGGAAATGCGGGGAGCTGTGTCGCCTTTGAGAGTTACACTGATATTAATAGTACCACACCTTCACTTGAAGACAGCTGGTATCCGAAGCCTTTCTAGCCGCATCGCAATACTAGCACATATATTCCAGCAAGTTCCACTTTGCTGATTTTACTCTGATGCTTAAGGTTTTCTCGTTATATCTACACTATGATCTGTGTAGCTGCTTTGTGTCGCACTAGCAGCAGTCCACTCTTGAAGTTAGACAGTGCAATGACTTACAAAATTGGCACCAAGGCATTGAGTGCCATTCTGGATGCAATGAAACTCATACGCTCCCCACTGCTGATTCTTGTTAGAATATGATCCTAATGACTATTCTAACCTCGAGGAGTCAAAGGCAGATGGCACATCCTGTTCACCCATCAAGGTGCCTGTTCTAATTTGGCAATGTTTTATTGATTGCGGGTATCTTGCATATGTTGTCTTGCATTTCTTCTACTTTGTTGCACCGCCATCTGCTTAGTTTACTCATCATATATGTCGAGATGCCATGCCCATCCATTTTCAATACATATTCCATCTGTCATCATATCATGTTTTTCCACTCAAATGATGTTCTTGTGCATCAGACATCAAAAAGGAAGAGGGTGATTGCCGAACCTGAAGGAGCACCAACAAAGTCCTTGAAAAATGTGGTGGTGCCGGAGAAATCAGACAAAGACACCCACTTATATTGGCTGTACAACCGGTGACACAAAACGAGGGACCGACTCCTGCAGACTATACCCATACTTCATGGCCACACCACTAGCCCCACCACCACAGGACCTGCACTCCAAAGAAAAAGGTGTGCCGATTTCATTTGCCATAGCACCAAATTGTACCACGTAAAAAATCCAACTCCAGAAAAAAAGTACAGCAAGTCCACCGGCCCAAGACCTATCCCAACTGCAGAGACGGGCAATTCCTGCAGATTGGAACCCCATTCCATTTATTCCCAGTTTAAAAGACAATGCTTTCAATGTTGTTAGGGACTATGTGCATATATTCCCTTCATGGGAAGATTATTGTGAAGACAAACACCATTTTCACATCTTCTGTCCAACTTACGTGTAAGTGCTATTATTCATGGTTATTATTTTCCTGTTTTCTGCTGATTGAACACATCAATGATTTACATTACATTGTTGTAACTAGGCGAGGGTCAATCTGGATAGTCATGACGAGCAGAGGTTGCTTGTGCTTTTCAAGGAAGCATTGCAGCAGTATCGGTGTTACCCGAGGAAATCACACTTTGATGGCAAGTCTATAAACGAATTTCTGATGAAGTCTCCTGTGCTAAATTTAGAAGACATTGAATGGAAAAACCTTGTTATGCACTGGTCTCGTTCCCAGGATGTGGTACTGTCTATGAAATCACATGACAATTTGAACTTCTACTTTCCGCATGTGCCTTACGGATCTTTTTTGCAGGAAATCTGCTCGAAGAAGAATTCCAGTTTGACAAGAATGACATGATATCGCAAATATGCTGCCCGCTGCTTTGCTCTTGTTAGTACCTATTGTCCTGTATCATTGTACTTGCATTCATACCTGGTTCATTATGTCACAGCAGTATGCACGATAGCTTGCTTATCAATTGTTTGCTCCAAATTATCTGATCTCTAAGAATGGTTACATTAGTGTAGAATATATCCAATGCCAATGTTTTTTAGCTCTGCATTTTTCTTGTAAGTACATGCTGTCATTTATCAGTGTACTTATAATGATAGGTAGTTGTTCATGTACCATCACTCTGCAGCTTATTTTCCTTTGCCCTCCATTTTCTACACGTCAGATCTATATTTACTCTTACCATAAGGTTGGTACTGAAGAATTTTAGCTGTGCATTGCTCTTGGCTGTACCTTTTGTCTGTATCGCTGCACTTACATTTATAGCTACTTGGTTATGTAGCATCACTCTTCATCTTATCTTAAATATTCTCCATTTTTTCGTATATTATCACATCTATATTTACTCTTAACAAAATGTAGAATAAAGGCAATGCTTTTGAAGAAGATTATGTGGTAAACTTCTTGAATTGCCCCCCATCGGCATGGAAAAGTCCTTTATAGAGCATGTCTTCACCAATAATGTAAGTTTGTCCATCTCAAGCGTTCTAACTTTGTTGTATATTTTTGGTTAGGCATGATCGCAATAAATTGTTTATTTTTGGTGTTTGCATCAAATTGCTTGTTTAAAGTTTATTATGTAGTTCATAAACAAAAGTTTGTCCTTTCTCAATTTAAGTTTTCAGTTGTACAACCAAGTTCCTTCTTCATACCATGTAAATTAAACTATACTGAGCAAGTGATCTTCTTTTGCCTTTGCATGTATGCTTCTCGTTTCTTCATCCGTAATCCAGTGGTGTGGTGAAACTACCCACTATAGCACAATGTCATATTCTGCAATGTCTTAACTATGAACAATGTCATATCATTCTACTATTATTTAAACCGTATCTTTATTTGCCAATCTGAAATGGTATAAATTGACAGCACACTAATCATTAATACTTATGAGTTCTTGATCTGTAATCCAGTGGTGTCGTGAAGCTGCCAACTCCTTCACAATGTCATTTCCTGCCATGTCTTCACCTGAACAATACCGTATTGTGTTAATGCAATTTAAAACTGTGTCACTTTATTCGTCAGTAAGAAATGTGATGAATTGTTAGCACTTGTACTTTTATGTGCAAAACCCGTCATCTGTCTGCTTATTTACCTTTCAGAGTGAGGAAGATATAAGTGTTGAACAAGCGCAGTCTCATCATCTTTCTCACCGCTATACTGACTCCCAAATAGGGCTAACCTTTCTTGAACTCTATTGAAGTGTTGTCGGTTTTGTATATTATTTTGTCGGCGTGTTTATTTGCACTGGTGGCGATCTTTGATGCCCAGTGTATGTAATCTGCTGTCTGCTTGTGCTTTATAATCATAGTGGTGAACTTTGATGCCCAGTGGATGTATATGCCGTAATTTCTTTATTGTATAGTCTAGGTTTTTTCTTATTCACGATGCTGCAGTTATTTTATTGTATATATATCCTGTCTTCGCAAAGAACCGCCAAACCGTAAAATTACGGTACATAATCGGTCGTCATGCAAGCACGATGTAGGTTGGGCCTGAAACGCGTCGAACAGCTCACGGGCGGCAGCAGTCGAAATGAACCCCGCCCATGATTGTGCAAATCAAATCACGGGCTTTTAGCAGGCCAAAATTTTCTCGGTCCTTGTTTGGCCCAATCAGATATCGGCTGCGAGCAGGCCGGATGTAAACCGGGCCGTAGTTAGGCCCAACTATGTGACGGGTTTTTAACAGGCCGAAATTAATATAGGGCCGAAATGTTAAATGGGCCCTTAACGGGCCAAAACTAATATCAAGCCAAATTACTAAGTGGGCCTTTAGCAAGTGGGCCCAAAAGCATAGTGTCCAGTTGACGGGTCGAATCTGATATGGGCCATAATTGAGCCTAAAGCCTCTTAAAGGGTTGGACCTGATCTGGGCCGTAATTTGGCCCAGAACGTGGTAGGATTTTAACGGGCCGGATCTCATATGGGCCACTATTAGGCCCGGACCGTGGCAGGCCATTAATGGACCGGATCAAATATGGGCCGGCATTTGGCCCAAAACATGGCAGCCAGTTAACGGGCCGGCCTACTAGGGTCGTCAAAATCTTGTGGGCCTACAGCTGGGCTGGCCCATTAATGTCGGCGAAATCTCGTGGGCCTTTAGCTGGGCCGGCCCATTATGATCCGCAAGAATCTTGTGGGCCTTTACCTGGGCCGGCCAATTATGGCACACAAAACTTTTGTGGGCCTTTACCTGGGCCGACCCATTATGGCCCGCAAAATCTTGTGGGCCTTTAGCTGGGCCAGCCCATTATGGTCCGCAAAATCTCGTGGGCCTTTAGCTGGGCTGGCCCATTATGGTCCATAGAATCTTGTGGGCCTTCAGTTGGGCCGGCCCATTTAAACTTGATGGGCCGGTCCACGTGTCAACATATCATAGGCGCGTCTCGCCCATTGGATGAGTGACACCTGTGCCAACGCGGACCTGGCACGTGTCTCCTCCAGCCAATGATGATTTTACACGTGGAAAATCCCCATTGGTCGGGGCTGTTAACGGGTTATCGGATCCAAAACTCGACCCGATAGCTTAATGGCGTTCCGTTATGGTGGATGCCACGTGTCGGCCACCCTTGAAGAAAGCACTTCTGTGACGCGCGATTTATCGTCATGGAAGTGGACACTTCCGTGATGATAATTTTGGTAATGTCATGGAACACTTCTATGACAGCATAGGTATGACTATCTTGATTCTGTCATAAATTTGTCATGGATGTACATGGATCACAAAAAACGCGACCTACTATGACAAACATGTATCATTATGGAAGTGTATTTTTTTGTAGTGGCTACCGCCGCCCCCGCTCGCCGGCAAGCTCGTGCTTGCAGCGCCATCATCCTGCGCCCTGCGCCCACCGGCAAGCCAATGCTTTCCGTGCCGCCGTCCCGCGCCCACAGTTGCCGCGCCTGTCGCCCCCGCCCACCGGCGAGATTTACTTGCAGCGCCGCCACCCCGCGCCATCACCGCCGCCTCCTTCCCTTGAGGCGCGTCGCCACCCCGTCGTCTCCGTGGAGCTCGAGCTCGCAGCCCACCGCCGACCAAACTTACGGCTGCACCATCGCTGCCTCCAGTCACCGTTGACTGGGGTGGAAGAAGAAAAATAGATGAGAAGCTGACTGGTGGGGCATCGTCCACCTCAGCATAGTTTCCATGGAGGCATGCCAAATCAGCCTGACAAGTGGGTCCCACCTGTTAGTTCCACTATTAGACGCGGCTCAGTTTCGAATTAGTGCGATTTGTTACTCACTGGCCACGGAGTTGCTGGTTTTTTGTAGTTTTTGACAAAAATGGTAGTTTTGGAGTACCCTAGCCACAAATTTGGTGGCTTTGAGAAATTTACTCTCGTAGAAGCAACAACACCAGTGACCCTGGCACCTCCGAAGCCAGAGATGGCAACGGCAGGCCATGATGCAATAAACACAAGCGTCGAAGCAACAATGAAGATACCAAAGACACGGCGGTCAACGCTGGATTCAGTGGCTCTACACCCGGTTAGTGGAAGAAGCCATTCAAAGGAAATAAAGAGGGTCCATCCAGTTTGGACAGAATACTAGATCGGCCTTGCCAAACCCATGGCACCCCGGACAAGCCCGCTAATCATACGAACATAAATTGTTGGCTCTTTAAACATGCCGGTAAGATAAACACCGAACATAAGGGGAAAGGGCCGCCTAGCAAGGATGATGACGAGGCTCGCCCATCAAACATAGGGGAAAAAAATAAATTTCCCTCGGAGGTAAAAATAGTGAATATGGTCTATGTCACTCATATCCCCAAGCGGGAGCGCAAGCATGCACTATGGGACATTTACGCCATAGAGCCAGTCGCCCAAAATTCAACCCATGGTCGGCTTGCCCGATCACTTTTGACCATAGAGACCTTCCGACCAGTATCCATCATGGAGGTCCGGCAGCATTGGTCCTCGACCCAATCATCAACGGATTCCACCTCACACGAGTCCTCATGGACGATGGCAATAGTCTTAACCTGCTTTATCAGGACACTGTCCGTAAAATGGGTATTGATCCGTCAAGAGTCAAGCCCACTAAAACTACCTTTAAAGGAGTAATACCCGGCGTAGAGGCCTGCTGCACAGGGTCAGTAATGCTGGAGGTAGTCTTCGGCTCACCGGATAATTTCCGAAGCGAAGATTTAATCTTCGACATTGTCCCCTTCCGCAGTGGTTACCATGCACTGCTCGGACGAACCGCTTTCGCCCGTTTCAATGCAGTCCCGCACTACGCATATCTAAAGCTCAAGATGGCCGGAGCACGCGACATTATAACAGTCAATGGAAACATTGAGCACTCCCTCCGTACTAAGGAGCATATCGCGGCCCTCGCAGCTGAAGTACAGGGTGGCCTTATCAAGCTGACTACATCGGCAGTCAAGCCCCCAAACACTGTCAAACGAGTCTGGTCTACCCTGCAGAATGACATTCCGGCTCGTCCAAAGCTAGATTAGCAATTCGGCTCTGTCAAAGCCCCAACCTGATTGCGTCATACGTACCGCGCGTACATAACTACGTACTAAAAATACCATGGGGAAGGACGGAGGCACACTAAAAACAAAGTCCACAATATGGCTCAACCCTATCCGGACCCTAATATTCTTCCTTTTGTCTTCTTATTTTTATTTTTCAAGTTCTTTACAACCCACATCACTTTTTGATGGTACCAAGGGCCCTTTTCTAGGCCCCTTATGTCTTGATCGTTGATCCTCTCAAAGGATCATACACCAAGGCGAAAAGTGGCGCAGACGTGCAACAGAGTGTCCAAAGGATCTTCAACACCACCTTTTTCTTTTTTAGGACCCGTATACAACTTTCCCTTGTTCTCAAATACTTGGCATGTAAAATAGCCTTGATAATTACGGCATTCTCTGTAAGAGTACGTTTGACGTATCAACCAGAATATAGCGGAAATAGTTTTGTCCTACCTTATTCGGTATTGGCCTACTCCATAATCTGTATTCCGTCTTCACGACTGATTGACATATACACATTGGCATCAATTGCCAGGGGCTTTATTCGGCCAAAAATATTCAAAAACAAAAAGTCTGAACACTTTCATAGTACAATTCGGCGTCCCGAATACCGCATTATATGCATCGGCTCCGAATCATGTCTTTGGTCAATAGTTGGGTTGCCCGGCTCCTGTCATTACCACCTTACGTTTCGCTTGTTCGGCTAAGGTAGTAAAGGGAGAACTACTGCGGTTGTGTTTCTGGCTCGTCTGGTCAAATACCTCAGTAGAGAAAGCCGAAAATTGACTGTCATGATATGGCGAGAGCTGGTCAGAGGTTCGGTGACTTATTAAATCTTTCTCGATTTTTTCCATATTGTACGAAGGACTGACCTCCACCCGGTCAGGCGTCTAAAGCACCCAAGTTCCGATAGCCGGACAACACTAGGGGCTATGCCTATAATCCCATTATCAAACTCCTATGGCTAAGTGAGAGTGGTAAAGCCGAATAGTCTGATTGCCTAGTTCACTGCACGATCACCTCCTTTACGGACCAAGACGTTGGGACAAGTGTGGTCACATGCCATTCCGAACACCCCCGCAGTATCTACATGGGGGCTGAAGCCGACGACTGGCAAACTTTCAGATACAACAAATGGCCGCACAGGAGGAAAATAATTTGAGATAAACAAGCAAGCATATTATACAAAGGCCTTGTTTCATAAACACAAAGTCTGGACAACCCGGATACATTCATTCAAACATCACATCCTTCGAGCATTGAACCTCTGTTACGGGCTCCTTCTAGGATATCTTCAAAATAGCGTTCTGGCTTGCGATAGTCCTTGTCTTCCGGCGGTCCTTCAACTGCTACGACAACGGCCTTCATCTTTGCCCAATGCATCTTCAGACTAGCAAAGGCCATCCGGGCACCCTCAATACACGAGGATCGCTTAACAGCTTCAATTCGCGATACGGCATCGGTAAGGCTCCTGACCAAGTCGAAGTAGCTGCCAGGAATGGGTTCGGCTTGCCATAAACGGACTATGATGTCCTTCATGGCCAGTCCGGACATGCAGCTCCACCAACTGCATCACCTGGTCGTTCAGCAGCGCTGGATGCTCCAACGCCAGGTACTGCGACCAGAAGAGTTTCTCCGTTGCGTTCCCCTCTTGGGCCCGGAAAAACTTCGCAGCGTCCGCGACGCTCCTCGGAAGATCTGCAAATGCATCTGGAGAACTCAAAAATCGAGTAAGCGGGGCATATTCTTGACTGCCGAATTTACTCTGCAAAAGAAAGGGCTTACCAGCCGCTATCTGCTTAGCCTGCTTGATCTCCTCGCGAGGCGCCCGGGACTCAGTCTGCGCCTCCCTGGCCTCTTGGAGAGCCTTGGAGAGTTCGACTACTTAAGCCTTATTCTCCTTCTCCAAGGCCTCACACTTACGGGCAGCGTCCTTGAGCTCTTGCTCGACTTCGGTCACCCTCTCCTCATACTAGTTGCGAGTGGCCTGCTCGGCCTTAAAATCTGCAGCTGCGTTATCAGCAGCCGCTCTACTCACCTGCTCCTGCTCTTGGGCTTGCGACAGGGAGCCCTTGAGAGTCTCAATCTCGGCCGCACTACCTGCAAATCATTTACACAAGAAAGTGTGTTAGCTTAAGACTCCACACTCAAATATAATTTCAATCATACAAGTACGTACCATGCGCCTCATCCAACCGCTTGTTAATACGGTCGAGGTCATCATCGGCCAGCTTCAGCTTTCGTTTGAGCTTGGAAACTTTAGCGGCCTGGGCGGTCGCCGCCAACAGTGAAGCCTGTACATTTAATAGATATGTATGTCACCTTCTGGGATATTCATTTGATCCACTGTTTGGCTTTTACCAAAACCAAACATAGTCTCAGGGGCTACTATCCATATACAGGCACAAGTTTTTTATATAAAAGGCGTCTTACGTCGCATACCTCAAAGCCTATAAGTAGGCTGGTGAAGGCTCCATTCAGCCCGCTCTTGGCGGACTGAATCTTCTCAACCACCCAACCCATCAGGGTACGGTGCTCCTCCATGACGGAAGTGATGTCTACTACACAACCTTCTTCTTGTATACGTTGTTGGGCCTCCAAGTGCAGAGGTTTGTAGGACAGTACCAAATTTCCCTCAAGTGGATGACCTATGGTTTATCAATACGTGGGAGGCGTAGGATGAAGATGGTCTCTCTCAAGCAACCCTGCAACCAAATAACAAAGAGTCTATTGTGTCCCCAACACACCCAATACAATGGTAAATTGTATAGGTGCACTAGTTCGGTGAAGAGATGGTGATACAAGTGCAATATGGATGATAGATATGAGCATTTGTAATCTGAAAATATAAAAACAGCAAGGTAGCAAGCGATAAAAGTGAGCGTAAATGGTATTTCAATGCTAGGAAACAAGGCCTAGGGTTCATACTTTAGCTAGTGCAAGTTCTCTCAATAATAACATAACTGCATCATATAAATATCCCTTAACATGCAACAAAGAGTCACTCCAAAGTAACTAATAGCGGAGAACAAACGAAGAGATTATGATAAGGTACGAAACCACCTCAAAGTTATCCTTTCTGATCGATCTGTTCAAGAGTCCGTAGTAAAATAACATGAAGCTATTCTTTTTGTTCGATCTATCATAGAGTTCGTACTAGAATAACACCTTAAGACACAAATCAACCAAAACCCTAATGTCACCTAGATACTCCAATGTCACCTCAAGTATCCGTGGGTACGATTATACGATATGCATCACACAATCTCATATTCATCTATTCAACCAAGACAAAGAACTTCAAAGAGTGCCCCAAAGTTTCTACCGGAGAGTCAAGACAAAAACGTGTGCCAACCCCTATGCATAAGTTTACAAACAGAACCCGCAAGTTGATCACCAAAACATACATCAAGTGGATCACGTGAATATCCCATTGTCACCATAGATAAGCACATGCAAGACATACATCAAGTGTTCTCAAATCCTTAAAGACTCAATCCGATAAGATAACTTCGAAGGGAAAACTCAATCCATTACAAGAGAGTAGAGGGGAGAAAATCATAAGATCCAACTATAAAAAGCAAAGCTCGCAATACATCAAGATCGTATCACCTCAAGAACACGAGAGAGAGATCAAACACATAGCTACTGGTACATACCCTCAGCCCCGAGGGTGAACTACTCCCTCCTCGTCATGGAGAGCGCCGGTATGATGAAGATGGCCACTGGTGAGGGATCCCCCCTCCAGCAGGGTGCCGAAACGGGTCTGAATTGGTTTTCGGTGGCTACAGAGGCTTGCGGCGGCGGAACTGCCAATCTATTGTGCTCCCCGATGTTCTTAAGGTATATGGATATATATAGGTGAAAGAATTCGGTCAAGGGAGCCACGAGGGTGGGGGCGCGACCAGGGGGGGTAGGGCGTGCCTCCCTGCCTCGTGGCTTCCTCGAAGCTTCCCTGACGTCTACTCCAAGTCTCCTGGGTTACTTCCGTTCCAAAAATAACTCTCCGGACGGTTTCATTTCGTTTGGACTCCGTTTGATATTCCTTTTCTGTGAAACACTGAAATAAGGAAAAAACAGAAACTAGCACTGGGCTCTAGGTTAATAGGTTAGTACCAAAAATCATATAAAATAGCATATAAATGCATATAAAACATCCTAGAAGGATAATATAATAGCATGGAACAATAAAAAATTATAGATACGTTGAAGACATATCAGCATCCCCAAGCTTAATTCCTGCTCGTCCTCAAGTAGGTAAATGATAAAAACAAAATTTTTGATGTGGAATGCTACCTAACATATTTATCAAGTAATCTTCTTTATTGTGGAAAGAATATTCAGATCCATAAGATTCAAGACAAAAGTTTAATATTGACATAAAAATAATAATACTTCAAGCATACTGACCAAGCAATTATGTCTTATCAAAATAACATAGCCAAAGAGAGCTTATCCCTACAAAATCATATAGTTTGGCAATGCTTCATCTTCATCACACAAAATGCTCCCATCATGCACAACCCCGATAACAAGCCGAGCAATTGTTTCATACTTTTTAATGCGCTTCAGCCTTTTCAACCCTCCCACAATACATGAGCGCAAGCAATGGACATAGCACTATGGGTGGAATAGAGTATGATGATAGGGGTTATGTGAGAAGACAAAATGGAAGGAAGACTCACATTGATGCGGCTAATCAACGGGCTATGGAGATGCCCATCAATTGATGTCAATGCGAGGAGTAGGGATTTCCATGCAACTGATGCACTAGAGCTATAAATATATGAAAGCTCATCAAAAGAAACTAAGTGGGTGTGCATCCGACTTGCTTGCTCACGAAGACCTAGGGAATTTTGAGGAAGCCCATCATTGGAATATATAAGCCAAAGTTCTATAATGAAAAATTCCCACTAGTATATGAAAGTGACAAAATAAGAGACTCTCTATCATGAAAATCATAGTGCTACTCTAAAGCACAAGTGTGCAAAAAAGGATAGTAACATTGTCCCTTCTCTCTTTTTCTCTCATAGATTTTTTATTTGGGCCTTCTCTCTTTTTTTCTCTTTTTTCCTTTTTCTTTTGGCCTCTTTTTTTCTTTTTTTTTCTTTCGTCCAGAGTACTTGTGGGGGAATCATAGTCTCCATCATCCTTTCCTCACATGGGACAATGCTCTAATAATGATGATCATCACACTTTTATTTACTTACAACTCAAGAATTACAACTCGATACTTAGAACAAAGTATGATCACTCTATGTGAATGCCTCCGGCGGTGGACCGGGATATGCAATGAATCAAGAGTGACATGTATGAAAAATTAGCATTGTGGCTTTGCCACAAATACGATGTCAACTACATGATCATGCAAGGCAACATGACAGTGATGATGCATGTCATAATAAACGGAACGGTGGAAAGTTGTATGGCAATATATCTCGGAATGGCTATGGAAATGCCATAATAGGTAGGTATGGTGGCTGTTTTGAGGAAGATATAAGGAGGTTTATGTGTGATAGAGCGTATCGTATCACAGGGTTTGGATGCACCGGTGAAGTTTGCACCAACTCTCGAGGTGAGAAAGGGCAATGCACGGTACCTTAGAGGCTAGCAAATTGCGGAAAGGTAGGAGTGCGTATAATCCATGGACTCACATTAGTCATAAAGAACTCATATACTTATTGCGAAAGTTTATTAGCCCTCGAAGAAAAGTACTACTACGCATGCCCCTAGAGGGATAGATTGGTAGGAAAAGACCATCGCTCATCCCCAACCGCCACTCATAAGGAAAGTAATCAAAGAACACCCCATGCTTCAAATTTGTCACACAACGTTTACCATACGTGCATGCTACGGGACTTGCCAACCTCAACACAAGTATTTCTCAATTTCACAATTACCCAACAAGCACGACTCTCATATCACCACCTTTATATCTCAAAACAACTATCAAGTATCAAACTTCTCTTAGTATTCAATGCACTTTATATGAAAGTTTTTATTATATCCCTCTTGGATGTCTATCATATTAGGACTAAATTCATAACCAAAGCAAATTACCATGTTTTTCTAACAGACTCTCAAAATAATATAAGTGAAGCATGAGAGTTCATCTATTTCTTCAAAATAATACCATCGTCGTGCTCTAAAAGGATATAAGTGAAGCACTAGAGCAAATGACAAACTACTCCGAGAGATATAAGTGAAGATCAATGAGTAGTTGAATAATTGTGCAACTATGTGAAGACTCTCTAACATTTAAGAATTTCAGATCTTGGGACATTATTCAAACAGCAAGCAAAACAAAATAAAATAAAATGACGCTCCAATAAAAACACATATCATGTGGTGAATAAAAATATAGCTCCAAGTAAAGTTACCGTTGAACGAAGACGAAAGAGGGGATGCCATCCGGGGCATCCCCAAGCTTAGGATCTTGGTTATCCTTTAATATTACATTGGTGTTCCTTTTACATCCCCAAGCTTAGGCTCTTGCCACTCCTTATTCCATAGTCCATCGAATCTTTACCCAAAACTTGAAAACTTCACAACACAAAACTCAACAGAGAACTCGTAAGCTCCGTTAGTATAAAAAAATCACCAATTTTGGTACTGTTGTGAACTCATTCTAAATTCATATCGGTGTAATATCTACTGTATCCCAACTTCTCTATGGTTCATACCCTCCGATACTACTCATAGATTCATCAAAATAAGCAAACAACACAAAGAAAACAGAATCTGTCAAAAACAGAATAGTCTGTAGTAATCTGTATCAAACGTATACTTCTGGAACTCCAAAAATTCTGAAATAAATTGGTGGACGTGAGGAACTTTTCTAAAAATTATTTGCAAAAAGAATCAACTTAAAAGCACTCTCCAGTAAACAATGGCAGCACATCTCGTGAGCGCTAAAGTTTCTGTTGTTTTTACAGCATGATCATAAAGACTTCACCCAAGTCTTCCCGAAGGTTCTACTTGGCACAAACACTAATTAAAACATAAAAACACATATAACCAGAGGCTAGATAGATTATTTATTGCTAAACAGGAGCAAAAAGCAAGGAACAAAAATAAAATTGGGTTACCTCCCAACAAGCGCTATCGTTTAACGCCCCTAGCTAGGCATGATGATTTCAATGATGCTCACATAAAAGATAAGAATGGAAACATAAAGAGAGCATCATGAAGAATATGACTAGCACATTTAAGTTTAACCCACTTCCTATGCATAGTGATTTTGTGAGCAAACAACTTATGGGAACAATAATCAACTAGCATAGGATGGGCAAAACAAGCATAACTTCAAAACTTTAAGCACATAGAGAGGAAACTTGATATTATTGAAATTCCTACAAACATATATTCCTCACTCATAATATTTTTCAGTAGCATCATGAATGAATTCAACAATATAACCATCACCTCAAGCATTCTTTTCATGAGCCACAAGCATTGTATTTTTATAACTCTCCACATAAGCAAATTTCTTCTCATGAATAATAGTGGGAGTGTCATAAGAAACTCGAATACTATAAATTGTTTCCATATTGAAAGAATAAAGTTCAGAAAAGGGTAATCATAATCATGACAATTTTTATAAATATAATCATCACTACTTTTCATAGCATAAGTATCATCACAATAATTATCATAAGTAGCAACTTTGTTCTCATCATAATCAATTGAAATCTCTTCCAAAATAGTGGATTCATCACTAAATAAAGTCATGACCTCTCCAAATCCACTTTCATAAATATTATAAGATTCAACACCCTCCAAAATAGTGGGATCATTACTTCCTAAAGTTGACACTCTTCCAAACCTACTTTCATCAATATAACCATCATAAATAGGAGGCATGCTATCATCATAACAAATTTGCATATCAAAACTTGGGAGGCTAAAAATATCATCTTCATTAAACATAGCATCCCCAAGCTTGGGACAAATATTAATTTCAGCAAATATATTCTCAAACTCTCATCAAACATATCATCCCCAAGCTTGTCCCTTTTCATATCATAAGCATAATCACTCTCATCATTAATAGTATGTATAGCACCAATAGTATAGCAATTATCATCATCACAATGAGTAATAGGTGCAACATCATTTGGGAGGGATACCTTTTCACCTTTGCTTCTCCGTATTTTCTTTTTCTTCTTCACATCATGTGTGGGTTTAACCCTCTTTTTTGAGCTCCTTATTAATGAGATTGGTTGAATAGAAAGCTCCTCCTCGTTACCTGATTCATCATAAGAAATAATAGCAGGATATTGGGAAGTCTCTTCCCTTTCATTAGTATTCTCTTCATCTTCTATTTGTTTCTTGTCTTTATGTAATTCGCAATATAAGGATTTTCAATGCAATTCACCGCACAATACATAAAAAATTCTTCTATATCAAAATCAAGAAATTTATCAAGATTAAATTTTGGAATACCCTCAGTTATACGTTTCATTTCTTCATACCCCAAAAGAAGACTAAGCTCTTTATGATGCTCAAGGGTAATCAAGTTATCACAATTTTTGGACAAAATTTGATCATGAAACAAATTGCATTGGAGCTTTAAATGACCAATGTTCATTGCAAAGTTCACAAGGATGGCGATAAATATTGAATCTTTCAGCACAATCATCTAGCCTTTCTTGCAACCATTTAGTTTCCAAATACTTATGCCTCTTGCAAAATCTATCTTCCCTATTTGGTGTGAACTTGCAAGCTCTATCTATTCCTCAAAAATTGACATGCTTATAAGAGACATTTTCATCATGACTAGTGCAATCATCATTGGTACTATGGATATTCAAAGAATTCATACTAACAACATTGAAATCATGCTCATCATTCAAATATTTAGTGCCAAACATTCTAATGCATTCTTCTTCTAACATTTTGGCACAATTATCGGAATCCTTATTTTCATGAAAGATATTAAAAAGATGAAGCATATGAGGTACCCTCAATTCCATTTTTTTGTAGTTTTATTTTATAGACTAAACTAGTGATAAAACAAGAAACTAAAAGATTCGATTGCAGGATCTAAAGATATACCTTCAAGCACTCACCTCCCCGGCAACGGGCGCGGAAAAAGAGCTTGATGTCTACTACACAACCTTCTTCTTGTATACGTTGTTGGGCCTCCAAGTGCAGAGGTTTGTAGGACAGTAGCAAATTTCCCTCAAGTGGATGACCTAAGGTTTATCAATCCGTGGGAGGCGTAGGATGAACATGGTCTCTCTCAAGCAACCCTGCAACCAAATAACAAAGAGTCTCTTGTGTCCCCAACACACCCAATACAATGGTAAATTGTATAGGTGCACTAGTTCGGCAAAGAGATGGTGATACAATTGCAATATGGATGATAGATATGAGAATTTGTAATCTGAAAATATAAAAACAGGAAGGTAGCAAGCGATAAAAGTGAGCGTAAACGGTATTGCAATGCTAGGAAACAAGGCCTAGGGTTCATACTTTCACTAGTGAAAGTTCTCTCAATAATAATAACATAACTGGATCATATAAATATCCCTTAACATGCAACAAAGAGTCACTCCAAAGTCACTAATAGCGGAGAACAAACGAAGAGATTATGGTAGGGTACGAAACCACCTCAAAGTTATCCTTTCTGAACGATCTATTCAAGAGTCCGTAGTAAAATAACATGCAACTATTCTTTCCGTTCGATCTATCATAGAGTTCGTACTAGAATAACACCTTAAGACACAAATCAACCAAAACACTAATGTCACCTAGATACTCCAATGTCACCTCAAGTATCCGTGGGTATGATTATACGATATGCATCACACAATCTCATATTCAGCTATTCAACCAACACAAAGAACTTCAAAGAGTGCCCCAAAGTTTCTACTGGAGAGTCAAGACAAAAACGTGTGCCAACCCCTATGCATAAGTTTACAAACGGAACCCGCAAGTTGATCACCAAAACATACATCAAGTAGATCACGTGAATATCCCATTGGCACCACAGATAAGCACATGCAAGCCATACATCAAGTGTTCTCAAATCCTTAAAGACTCAGTCCGATAAGATAACTTCAAAGGGATAACTCAATCCATTACAAGAGAGTAGAGGGGGAGAAACATCATAAGATCCAATTATAATAGCAAAGCTCGCGATACATCAAGATTGTACCACCTCAAGAACATGAGAGAGAAAGATCAAACATATAGCTACTGGTACATACCCTCAGCCCCGAGGGTGAACTACTCCCTCCTCGTCATGGAGAGTGCCGTGATGATGAAGATGGCCCTCGCTGAGGGATCCCCCCTCTCCCAGAGGTGCGGAACAGGTCTAGATTGGTTTCGGTGGCTACAGAGGCTTGCGGCGGAACTCCCGATCTATTGTGCTCCTCGATGTTTTTAGGTTATATTGATATATATATATATATATATATATATATATATATATATATATATATATATATATATATAGGCGAAAGAAGTCGGTCAGGGGAGCCACGAGGGGCCCATGAGGGTGGGGGCGCGCCTCCCTGCCTCGTGGCTTCCTCGAAGCTTCCCTGATGTCTACTCCAAGTCTCATGGGTTGCTTCCGTTCCAAAAATAACTCTCCCGAAGGTTTCATTCCGTTTGGACTACGTTTGATATTCCTTTTCTGTGAAACACTAAAACAAGGAAAAAACAGAAACTTGCACTGGGCTCTAGGTTAATAGGTTAGTCCCAAAAATCATATAAAATAACATAAAAATGCATATAAAACATCCTAGAAGGATAATATAATAGCATGGAACAATCAAAAATTATAGATACATTGAAGACGTATCAGGAAGCACGTCGAAGTGCTTCTGTCAGGGTGTCCGGCACCTCCGGATTAATGGAGGTTGCCGGTTGAGTCGGTGCTCCCCCTCCTTCAAAGGGGATTGCCTACCCGATTCCGGAGCCGTACTCGTCTTCGGAACGGTGTCCAGCTAGGGCCAGATTGGTCATGGCCCCCGTCGTCTGTCTCCATAGGGGTAGGTTCCCCCATGTTCTCGGCAGCCGAGGTTTTACCCTCTGGCGCGATCTGGAAGGCCTACCGCACCTCTCCATGGCATGGAGAGGCTTTACGGGACAACACTTCAGTGTCGTCCATAGCGTTTGGCGAGGAGGCTCGCGGAGGTGTCTCGCTCTCCACCATCCCTGGCTCCAGCGAATTCCCCGAAGACGATGATTCGGGAAGATCGCGTGCCGGACTGAGGCACACAAAACAAATATGTTAGAATCATGATTATGAAACCAGACGTACGTATAGTATCCTTGGGTACTTACGATGTGGCCAGGGGCTTCGATCTGGGGCGCCACTTGGGGAGGGCTTTGGCATCCGAATCCGAGCCATCCGAGAGGGATATTTTCTCCCTCTTGGACGCCTCCGCTCCTGGGTCTGTAGAGGCCGCCCTTTTCTTCTTCCTCCCCTTAGGGGGGGGGATTTCTCTCTTCTTCCTCCTCCTCTTCGTCTTCGTCCCCCTCATGGGAGGAGAGAGCTTTAGCGTCTCCGTACATAGTGTCCGAAATGGCTTTTCGGCGGAGGCCACCTTTGGGCTCCTTGCCTTTATCCTTGGCCTTCTTCTCTGGCGCCTGATAAGGCACCGGTATCAGCATCCTCGCTAATAGAGGAGTGGCTTGGTTTTCTGGTAGCGGCGCCGGACACCTGATCTGCTCCACCTTCGCTATCCAGCCCTGAATAAGGAATGGGTGCCTCAGTATACCCCTTAACTTATGGATCAAAATTATGTTCGAAAGTAAAAAAGCTTACCTCAGTAGCCGGGCGCGCGCTGTCAAGACCAATATCTTCGGTCTTCTCCGGACACGACTTATGGGCCTTAAAAAGAAGTTTCCAGATCTCTTCATGCGTTGTACCAAAGAAGCGCCGCAGGGTCCGGGGACCGTCCGGATTAAACTCCCACATGCGGAGAGGTCGGCGTTGGCATGGGAGGATCCGGCAGAAGAGCATCACCTGAATCATGTCGGTGAGACTGGTGTTTCTTTATCATACTCTTGATGTGGTTTTGCAGCTTCATCACTTCGTTGGTCGACCCCCAGTCCACACCCTTGTTGGTCTAAGACGCGAGCCGCATGCGAGGCCCAGATCTAAATTCAGGGGCGGCCGCCCATTTGGTACCACGAGGCTCGGTGATGTAGAACCACTCCTGCTGCCACACCTTCATGGTCTCCACAAAGGCTCCCTTAGGCCAAGTAGTGTTGGGGAGTTTTCTCACTATGGCACCGCCGTAGTCGGTGTGCTGCCCGTCAACCACCTTCGGCTTCACATTGAAAATTTGGAGCCACATGCCGAAATGGGGTGGAATGCGGAGGAGCGCCCCACACGCGACGATGAACGCCGAGATGTCAAGGAAGGAGTTTGGAGCTAGATCGTGGAAATCTAGCCCGTAATAGAAGATGAGTCTGCGGACAAAGGGGTGTGATAACCCACAAGTATAAGGGATCACAACAGTTCTCGATGGTAGAGTATTTAACCCAAATTTATAGATTCGACACAAGGGGAGCCAAAGAATATTTGAAGGTATTAGCAACTGAGTTGTCAATTCAACCACACTTGGAGATTAATTATCTGCAGCAAAGTGATCAGTAGCAAAGTTGTATGATAGTTTTGATAGTAGTGACAGCAGCAATAATAACACTAACAGTGATAGCAGTAATTTTGTAGCAAGTGTAACAGTGATGATAGCAGTAGTAACTTAGCAGAAACAATATAGGATAAATTCGTAGGCATTGGATCGGTAACTGATACGTCCATTTTGCATAATGTTTTCTTACTGTTATTTGTAATGTTTTTATCCATAATAAAGCTTTTTGGAGTAATTCTAATGCCTTTTCTCTCATAATTTGCAAGGAACACACCAAGAGGGAGAATTCCGGCAGCTGGAAATCTGGACCTGGAAAAGCTACGTCAGGCCACCTATTCTGCAGAACTCCAAATGAGCTGAAACATCACAGAGATTTTTTATGGATTATTTAAGAAATATTAGAGCCAATAAACACCAGAGGGGGGCCACCATGTGGGCACAAACCACCTAGGCGCGCTAGGCCCCCCAGGCGCGCCCTGGTGGGTTGTGGCCTCCTCGGCCCACCTCCGGTGCCCATCTTTTGGTATATAAGTCATTTTGACCTAGAAAAAATAAGTAGAAGGCTTTCAGGAGGGAGCGCCGCCGTCTCGAGGTGGAACTTGGGCAGGAGCACTTTTGCCCTCCGGCGGAGCGATTCTGCCGGGGGAACTTCCCTCTCGGAGGGGGAAATCATCGTCATCATCATCACCAACAGTTCTCCCATCTTGGGGAGGGCAATCTCCATCAACATCTTCACCAACACCATCTCATCTCAAATCCTAGTTCATCTCTTGTATTCAATCTTGTTACCGGAACTATAGATTGGTGGTAGCACTACAAAAAAAGACACATCCGTGACATTTAGGGCCGAACAAAAAAAATTATGTCATACTTATGACACTTCTATGACGATAATTGTGACAAAACCCAGTATCATCATAGATGTGGTGGGCTCGTACTTCTATGACAAAAAATCATGATAGAAAATGGGCTTTTCGTCCTGGGCGGGCCGGAGACGCAGCTGCATTACATTCTTTGGGTCGTCCATGACAGAAAAAACCGTGGTAGAAGCGAGGGCAAGGAAAATATCATGGAGTTCCCGGTTACGGTGGATGGTCGGGGGCCGAGCGATGCGTGTTTCTCTCGTACATACGTACGCGCGTGTGTGCGAGGCGTTGCACTTTAACTGAACCGGAGCGAGGCGTTGGGTTCTAACTAAACCCGAGCGATTGCACTGCAGGTTACGCGTTACTGAACCCGAGCGATCGATCGATCCCTTGCTGTTAACTGAACCCGATCGAGCGATTCCTTCGCTACTGCTGCTAACAGAAACCGATCGATGCTGCCTCTGGATGAACAGTGAGTGTTGTTGGGGGTTTGGATGAACAGTTCCCGATGGGGGTTGGATGAACAGGAACCCGTGGTAGTAGAGGCCGTTGCCATCTGATGAACAGTACCCCGATCGATCGAGCCGGTGGATGAACAGGGCCCCGTGAAGGGCTGGATGAACAGGACCCCGTGGAGGGCTGGTTGAACAGTAGTCGGTGGAGGGCTGGTTGAACAGTAGCCGGTGGAGGGCTGGATGAGCAGTACCCCGTGGAGGGGTGGTTGAACAGGACCCCCGTGGAGAGGGCTAGTTGAACAGTAGCAGGTGGAGGAGCGCGCGGTGGAGGCTGGATGAACAGGAGCCCGTGGATGAACAGTCGCAGGTGGAGGCTGGAGGAGGTCGACGGTGGATGAACAGGAGCCTGTGGAGGCTGGAGGAGTTCGACGGTGGAGATGAACAGTATCCCGTGGAGTCCCGTTTTGCGGTATGCCACACCCCTCCCGATGAATAGGACCCCCGTTCCGACCGTAGCGCTCCAACACAAGTCCGTTTCCTCCGTTTTGCGGTACGCCACACCCCTCCCAATCAACAGGACCCTGTTTCGACCATAGGAGGTCCGTTTCCTCCGTTTTGCGGTACGCCAAACCCCTCCCGATGAACAGGATCTCGTTTCCACCGTGGCCAGTCGAACATAAGGCCGTTTCCTCTGATTTGCGGTACGCCAGGCCTCGTTTCCATCAGGTGTTCCGTCCAAGCCGGTTGGCTCCTGGTGAACAGCATGCGTTCCGTTGCCTCCCGATGAACACGACGCATTCCGTTGCCTCTCCATGAACACGACGATGACGCAGTTTCTCCGTTCCGACCCAGCCACAGCCATGTACACGAGCCCTGGCCGTACGTATGCGCGAGTAGGCGTTCGAGACCCCGCCCGTATGTACGTACGTGGCCTCATTTTCTTTCTTGCACCCTGGCCGCTGTACGTACGTGTACATGCTACGTGCACGCCTCTATTACGACACGTGCACACCTCTACTACGACACGTGCCCTTCCTTACACGGCCACGGTTCATCACTGCGGCATGCAGACAGACCGATCGACCAGTATGTACGCACATGTTCGCGACCAGAATAACAATGGTACGTACACTTCGACTGGGTGGGTCCCGACTGTCAGGCACTTCCTTGCGTGTGAAGATGTAGCTCGTGGGTCCCAGCAGTCAGGGGGGTGAATCATTTTTTCCCGTAATATGGACGCACTTCCTTGCATGCGAAGATGTAGCTGGTGGGTCCCAGCAGTCAGGGGGGAAACATTTTTATCGTGAAATACGGTGGCCCGTCTGGTGGGTCCCCGCTGTTAGGTGGGGGAATCATTATTTTTTGCGTAATAAGGAGGCACTTCCTTGCTGCGGCCTTGGACCCAGCTGTCAGCCTCTCCATGTACAGTACTCTTCCGATGGAAGTCGTTCCTTGACCATGTTGACCATGTCGTGCAGAGAGGAGTACGAGGGTTCACTGGTTCGGCTTCGGTGTGAGGCTGCCGTCGTCGTAGAATAACAGGGGGTGTGGGAGAGTGGAGGGATGGCCTGGCCAGTGGTGGGAGTTGTAGGGGGCGGTGAGGCCTCCGCGGCAGAATAGCCGACCACGGGAGGCAGGAGCAGGTGGCACGACCAGCGCTGCTTTGGGCGGCTGGAGCGAAAAGACCAGAGGTTGAAGAAGCACTACGGCCGTTGGATGGACATTGTACGGTCACTGGAGCTAGAATCATTCATATTGACTAAGTTGACAAAGCCCTCCGTCCCCGTCAACTTAGTAGGCCCACAAGTCAGCCTCCCACTATGCTGGGTCCCAGCTAGCAGGCGAGTATACATTTTTTTGTGCGCAATAAGGAGGCACTTCCTTGCGTGCGAAGATATAGCTGGTGGGTCCAAGCTGTCAGCAGGGGGAACGTATTTTTCACGAAATACAGAGGCCGTTCTGGTGGGTCCTAGATGTCAGGTGGAGGAATCATTATTTTGCGCATAATAAGGAGGCATTTCCCTGTGTGCGGCCATGGACCCAGCTGTCAGCCTCTCCACATACAGTCCACTTACGATGGATGTCGTTCGTTGACCCCGTTGACCATGTCGCACCGAGAGCACCAGGGCGGTGTACGATGGTGATGCCTGCGAAGGGAACGAGACGGAGCCGGGGAAGACACGACAGTGGCTGCCCATGCGGTGGGGAGTACGAGGGTTGACTGGTTCGGCTGCCGTCGCCGGAGTATAACAGCAGGTGTGGGTAAGTAGAGGGATGGCTAGGCCAGTGATGGGAGTACGGTGGGGCGGTGAGGCCGGCGCGGCAGCACAACCGGCCGCGGGAGGAGGGAGGATGCAGTCCCGCCGGTGCTTGTATGAGCGGCTGGAGCAGGAAGAGCAGAGATTGAAGAAGCACGACGGCCGTTGGATGGACATCCAACAGTCACTGCTTGTGCGTCAACCTTTTTTTAGGAAAGGCTCAAATCTATGGGAAATAGCATACAACCCATCTGCAATTATTTCTAATAATTTATAGCCCATTTGCTAATTCATAAGGGTTTTTTTGGAGCCCATATTCTTTTTGTTAGCATTACAACCCATATTGTGCCCACGGTTAAAAAATTACACGAAATTTTGCATATTTCGGTGCGGTCCGAACTGTTTTTAATCCCGAAATTTCGAGTCACACTCAAACTGATTTTAAAAATAAATGTATATCAATATAAAATCCAACAAATTCTCCACGCATAAAAATCAATGCAATTTAAAATCTCGAAAAAAGAAATTTGAAACTAATTGCTGGTTTGATGTGTTTTAAAAATGTACAACTCATTTCTCAGTACTGATAGGCCAGTTTCTCAGCCAACCGAATGAAGCTCTCCTCGTCTTGAAAGTTTGCAGCCCAATAGGCCTAACAAAGAGACTTACTTGACAAATCACAAAAAAACTTGGCTAGCCATTTTCAGAAAGAACAAAAAAACTACTGGGCTGGTTTGTGGTAAACATAAAAGAAAAGGCTGTCTAGACAGGCCAGAGTGCCCCGGATAGTCCAGTTAACACCCTGATTTAGATAAATGCCACTCCAATTATGGCGATTCATAAAAATGCCACTTCAATTTTGTAACTTTGAAAAATGCCACTACAATTTTTGCAAACTTTGAAAAACGCCACTGCAATTTGCAAACTTTAAAAAAATGCCACTCTAGACTTCAAAAAATGCCACTGGAAATGGCATGAAATGGCGTTTTTCAAAGTTTGGAAATTGCAGTGGCATTTGTCGGAATCACCAGATTTGGAGTGGCATTTATCAAATTAACCCAAAACAAAAACAACTGGGCGAGCTGCTGGGTCCCTAGTGTCAGTCGCTCATTGTGCAATTCTCTCGTTTATTGACTATGTTGACAATGGCATGGGACCCAGATGTCAGAAATCCATTAGGAGGAGCCATTTTTTATTAGCTTGAAATAAGGAGGCACTTGCTTGCGTCTGCAATGACCTTGGTGGGTCCTCGCTGTCATCCTCTCCACGCATAATCATCTCATGATTGTGTACGCGTCAACTTTGGTAGGCCCAGAAGTCAGCCTCTAAACCCGTGGCGGACAAATACAACCCATTTAAAAAATAACAGCCCGTTCCATACGTTCAAACGGAAAGTTCAACATTCAGAGCAAAGTAACAGGTCTGATCCAGATATAGAGTACTGAACTTCCACGTTGATGACCATCATAGCCAAGTTATCTATCTACTCCCACTAATACTCTCACTACTTCAGGATGCTGCTAACACGACACTACGATCAGAGACCCTTCGAGAAACTGTGTGTGATGCAATATTCACAAACGGTGATGTATGAAAACTGTTAGAAATGATGCAAAACGTTTGCGATGAATGATACATCAAACACGGTTCAGATTATGGTTGCATGTGTGATGACGGGCATACGGTTGATCTGTACGAACTGTTTGCGATGAGACAGAACAAGAGAAACAGGTAGCCAGATCAAGGTGTGTGCAATATATGGCATACAGTTCACTCCGATGAACTGTTTGCGATGAGTGAGGTGAACACAAACGATTTGGCGTAACAAGATGTGTGTGATACCCGGCAAACAAGTCAGTAATTAGAATTGTGTGTGATCATTATAGACAGCCCATATGGTCTTTTTTTGTGAATTGTGTGCTTGTTAGGGCACACAGTTCAACAAACCAACCTGTTGGCGATAATGTAGAAGATCTCTGTCGAATACATATTACTAACCGTGTGCGATGAAATTGACAGGATAAACATAGATATATAAATTCTGCTTAATTTAGTCCTTCTTCTTCTTGTTGTTTTTGTTGGATGGACCCACGACATCATTTTGGCGAGGACGCTTCTTGCCGCTGACCGTTGGCTTTTCATCGCTGTCGCCGTCGTCATCATCGTTGCTATTGTCGTCCTCCTCCTCCTCGTTCGACCATCCCTCCTCATCATCATCGTCGTCCTCTTCTTTGTCCTCCAACGGCTCCTCGTCCGTCTGGTTGTCGTCTGACGACTCCGGAGGCGGCGTCCCTTCCAAGAACCAGATATAATCGAGGTCTGGGCTCGACGCTGGACTCGTGGAAGACGAGCGGGATGATTCCGAGTTGACCTATCACCGGGTGCCAGACTGGTGGCCGAACTATCGTCCTCGCTATCGCTCGACATGGCTGCAGAGTGTGTGCCAGTGTGTAGCGCGGCCTGCCGGGGACAATGAAGATGGTGGACACTTAAGTGGGGTATGCAGAGAAGAGGAACTTCCAATTGAAGCGGGGATTGAAGGTGGTTGACGTATTATCTAACCGCTGATATAATCAACCGCAATTATTTGTACCCAGTCGCTCCAAATTTCCGGGGTTGCGCAGGACTCCTATTGGCTATTTGGCTGATTTCCGTCATCGTAGGTTCTTACGGAAAAATCACCCACACCGAAAGATGAAATCTGAATTTGATGGTACGACAGAGGCAGCTGCAGCCCCAAGACCCTATGAAGGGGAGGTGGTCCACAACATGGCTAAAACAATTAATGTTGTGCTTGGCAAGAACCACCCTTTGATGGTGAAACTAACACCCAAGGATCAAGTGTTTAAGAAGAAATGGTACTATGGAATTACCTTACTAGGAGATTCTACGTGTACGTCACTGCATCGATGTCATGGACGTAGAGAAGAACGTATGTGAAAGCATCCTTGGTACTCTGCTCAAGATTAAAGGTAAAAGAAAGGATGGTGACGGTTCACGGCTCGATATGCTTGCTGATCAATCACAACACAAGAGTGAAGCAGAAGATGATGACAAATTCATCAAAGCTCGCCAGAGTTACAATTTCAGTACAAAAGAAGCAACACAGTTCTTCACCTATTTGTTGTCAGTTAAGACACCCTCTTCCTACTGCGCAAACATCAGAAGTCTCGTGGATGTGAGTTGAGATAAAATGAAGTTGGGACACATGAAGTCACATGATTTCCACGTAATGTTGACACAAATCCTCCTGGTGGCCATCAGAAATCTGATGGACAAAGATATAAGAAACACACTCATTGACCTCCGTGATATAAGAAATCTCATAAACAAACTATGGCAGAAAGTTGTAGATCCTCAAGAGTTGGATCATATGCAAGATGATATTGCAAGAATATTTTCCAACCTAGAGTTGTTTTTCGCATCGGCATTCTTTGATATCATGGTCCATCTCACTGTTCACCTTTTCGACAAGATAAAGTATTGTGGTCCTGTGTTTCTTCGCAACATGTATCCCTTCGAGCGGTTCATGGGAATACTAAAACGCTTTCACCGGAACCGAAACCATCCAGAGGCAAGCATCCTACAAGGTTATACCACGGAGGAGGTGGTTGAGTTTTTCATCGAATACATGAGACAAAGACCTATAGGTTTGCCCCTCTCTCGCCATGAGGGAAGGCTGAAAGGTAAGCTGGTCCTTGCTGGCATGCAAATGGCTGCACACGGAGAATTGGCAGAGAAAGCCCATTTGACGGTACTGCTTAATAGCCCAGTTCTCATCGCTTATGCCGAAGAACACTTGGTGGAGATACGCCAAATATTCTTACAAATGGTGCCTTCATTAGATGTGGAGATGAAGGAGCACACTACGAACTACGCCGAATGGCTGAAGAATCGGTTGGCACAAGGATCCATCGATGACATTGCTACGTGGTTGGCACAAAATCCATCACCTACGATGCTGATGTACCAAGCATATGACATAAATGGATACACATTCTACACTGAGGAACTTGATAAGAAGACCTCGTATCAGAACAGCTCAGTTCGAATAGAATGTATGACTATAAATGAAGCTGATAAAAGGGTATACTATAGAACCATCAAAGAGATTTGGGAGCTTGACTATGTGAAAGTTAAGGTGGCATTATTTAGGTGCGCATGGATCCCTCTTGGTTAGGTAAGGATTGATGAGTATAGGAAGACCTATGTTAACAGGACAACAATGGCATATCACGCGGACCCATTCATTCTTGCTAGCGATGCTACCCAGATTTTCTTTGTGGAAGACCCCTTGCATTAGAACATCCATTTAGCGATGCATGGGAAGAGAAGGGTACTGGGTGTCGACGATGTTGCCAATCAGGACGAGTACGATGAATTTGATCAGTTGCCAGCCAAAGGATCACGCACCAGTGCAACAGAGAAGCGTAAAATCATCAAAAACCCCAAGTTCATTTGGGGTCAACTTAATGATCCCAGTTCCCCCATGTACATGGAAATTAAGCCGTAAGACTAATCTTTATGCCTACCTTGCAACTTAATTCATTCAATTTAGAACTGTCGCGTGTACTGAATTTGTGAGTTATGCCCAGTTTTCTGTTGATGTAAGAACCGTTAATATGTTGACCTTGATATCGTCATTTCAGGCAATGAATATGAACTATTTTTTGTTATTATTATTATTATCATTATTATTATTATTATTATTATTATTATTATTATTATTATTATTATTATTATTATTATTATTATATCATAGAGGTAGCACACTTAATCGATCTCACTACAGTATGTGTGAACAAAAATATGCAATCTGGTTTGCAAATAGCACACCGTTCATTGATGAAAGCCGTCTGCCGACCAAACCCCGCCACCCCCGCCCATGATCTGATTCGTGCTTTCTGATTGTCCAGAACCCAAACCCCATGGATAGTACGTCTACACCGTTCGATGCTCCCAGATCGAACGGCGATCCTCATCCCTTTCGACAGCACATGCAGTTCCGGTTGTAATTTTATTTTTATGCACAAAATGCACGTTAATCTCACAAAATGTATTAAATATAGCTAACGATACCTGAAATGCGCCAGAAAATCAAACCCGTGGTATAATGGTGATTGTGTACCGTGGAAACTTTTATGAGGCCAAACAATGAAGTCACCGACCACAGAGTTTGAATTGACACGTCTCCTTTTGGAAAACCATGATCCTTCATGTGAGATGCTCCGGTTTGGAAGGAGCGGTCAACAAAACTTGTGCCAAACTTTACCAATTTTTTCCACGGGGTCGTGGGAGCACGCCACAGGCACACATCGGTTTTGATGATGTCTGAACTCCATCTGAATTTTCTGTAATGAAAATACCAACTAGGCCTACGCAAGTGGCCGCACCTCACGGCCGAAATGTTTGAAACTTCTCCCTGCTTCTCGAACAAATGGATGAAAACTCACAAAGCGACGCACAAATGATCTGTACACCTTTGCTAGGCTCATAGTAAGGGGGTATCATAGCTAGTATCATGCATGCCAACTAGGCAATTTTGATGAGCTGTCATAGAATTAATTAAATGAAGAAAGAGAGGGTTAAATATCATATCATGAAACCGTATCATAATAAATGTTATGCTACTACGTGTCATGCATGACAATATAAATAAAGTACTACATATGATACTAGCTACTCTATGATACTATGCATTAGAGCAAGTAAGCACACAATAGAGTGACACTTTGTGAGGATGTAAGGTGGGCCAACTAATAATAAACTAGTACGTATATAAAACTTATTATTGTACATACCCGCTAAGAGGTTGGCTGTATATGACATGGCAACTTCTTATAGCCGACCCTTGGCTGTATTATTAACCATGCTCTTAGTGAGGTAGCTAGTATATCATAGACGACTAGCTAGTATCAGAGTAGCCACAGTGGGAGTAACCACTGGTGGAAAAAAGGCCTTTGGTCGCGGTTCGCAACTGCCATTAGTCGCGGTTGCGCAACCGCGACCAAATAAGCGCGACTAAAGCCCCCCACCTTTAGTCGCGGCTGCTTAAGAACCGCGACTAACGGCCCGTCCACGTGGGCGCCAACCGTCGGCGGAGGACCTTTAGTCGCGGTTCTTCGCCAACCGCGACTAAAGGCCGCCACAGGTTTAGGGTTTTAGCCCCCCTAAACCTGTTTTCTGTTTAATTTGTATTGTTTTATTTCTTTTGTGCTTTATTTTAATTTTGAAGGAGTTTCATATATTCTACGATACTACATACATGCATATGAATGTACAATTTCAAATAAATTTGAAATTAGAACCAAAAGAATTCAAGAGGAATATACAATATATATTCAATATCATCGGATGACCATATACAATTTTGAACAAGTTTACATACATGATTTAATGCATATAAAGTTCTACGTCCTCGTAATGGTGTTCTCCTTTAGGATGGAGGACTTCCCTGTTGAACCATCCAGCTAGTTCCTCTTGAAGTGGCTGGGCGAGCTTACGGACTAAGCATCATCCGGAGGCTATTCCTCCGAGCATTGGTATCACTCGGAACCCGCTCAGAGGTGTATCTCGGATCCTCTCCTGAACATAGTATCCACATAGATTGGTCTCCGGTGGCTGAATATCCCCAGCATTCTTAGGCTTTAACATTTTGAATTCTAGCTCTTTTTTGAATTCACCGACCTTTGTATCTACGAACCGTCTCCAAACCCTACGAGGCAAAGAAAATTAAATGAACAAGAGAGTTATTAGTTACTTGATATTAGGAAATGAACGAAATAGGCCGATCGATATAGAGCGCAAATGAATGAAAATAATTACTTCTGCAGCATTCTTCTCATGTCGGCCCAAAGCTTTGGATCCATATTCAGAGAGTCGTGGACGAGACATTACGAGGTGTTAACTTTAATTACTAGCGAGAATCCAAAGTGGAACCTGCGGACACGATACATGCATTATGTCATGCATAACTCATCGATTAGCCGGCCACATACCATGCACATGGAGTAAACAAAAGAGAATGTGCTCAAGATGTAAACACTCACCCAAAATGGTAAGGAAATAGAATATCACTTTTGAGTTCCTGCTTTGTAAGAAACCGCCACAGTGTCTGCCTCCACGTCGGTGGGGTGACGCTCCAACACATGTCCATTAACGATGTGTGGGTCAATGAACCCAACATCATGGATGTTCCTTACTCTGCATTCCTTAATCTTCATTACGCATGTATAATAGCGGACACAACAATATAGTTAGGACATATATATAGTGCAGGCAATATGAACGAGATGGGGTAGAAATTAATAAATCACTTACGTAACGTAGCAACCGATGATAGATTTGTCGAGCTCGCAGATTGAAAAGCTGGAACAATTCACTCAGTTCAATTTGTACATAGTAATGTTTGAAGTGATGCTCATGTCTAACTTCCGCATAAATATATTCTTTGGCGTTTTTCTTTTTATGTAACCCTTGTACCAATTCAGCAGACCTTTCATTTGTGGAGGTAGATCATTTTCTCGCGCAGGCTCGACGAGAGGCCCATTCTTGACATATGTAATTACTACCTCCTTCATCGGCGCCTCATCAAGGCCTAACAGTTCACGAAGAGTAATACCTAAGTTGGCCGCTTGTTCTCTCGGGCACTCACATACCAATCCATGTCTTTGTCGCAGCTTGTATGATCTCGGGTCATCCGGATGAAGGCTTCCACTATAAGCGGGGCAATCGATTGTTTACTTTGTTCCCGAGCTGGGCAACTTGTTTCCGCTTATTTTACTTTCGGCCTTCTCCGCTCTTTGTTCTCGTTGAACATGAGTGCACACTGCGAAGTTCACGTGCATAGTCGTTAAGCAGATTCTTGGCGGCTTGGGACGGTGTGCTCAAAAATGACTTAGCCCACTTCTTTTGCTCATCATAATATCTTGGCTTGGGCTCGGGCTCTCTTTTCTTCTTGCAGGCCGCCTTCCATTTCTCAGAAGGTGCAGCCGCGGCCGCGTCGCCTTCCTCGGCACTACGGTCCCAAGGCCTTGTGGGGAGAGGCTTTAGTGATGGCTCCGGTACCTTTGTGGTCTTAGGTACATAAGGGTCCGGGTTAATAATCCAGACTGCTTCGCTTCTTTGTCGGAGGTGGATTGGGGGCGTCGATCACCCGCCGGACGAGGATCGGGGCGGCGGTGATCACCCGCCGGACGTTGTGGGGCGGCGGCGTCGGCCGACGTGGCGGAGGTGTAGGTGAACCGCCACCACCTCCACCACCACCACCACCGCCACCACCACCACCACCACCGTAGGGGGTGGACTTGTTGTCCTTGGCGCCTCGCTGAAACTTGATAAACTTCTTTTGCCATAGAATGAAATGGCGCTTGACATCTCCAAGTCTTTTCTCCCCTTCGTGTGTAGCAATGTCAATCTCCGTGTCCTCAAACCCTTGGACTATGTCCTCCACCGTGACACGAGCATAGCCATCTTGAATGGGGTTGTTGTGGTGGAGTGCTCCAGGTAAACATGGTAAAGCACTGCCGATGGCTACCTTCATGGACATGTTCCCGATAGGATAATACAGATGACATTCTTTCATCTCCTTTATATCGTCCACGGGGTAGCGAGGAGGCTCCGGTGAAGTAATTTCGACCACCAGAGGCTCCGGTGCAGTAATTTCGACCACCGTGAGGCTCCGGTGCAGTAATTTCGATCGTCGGTGCATCCGCACCAGCCGGTGGGGCCTCCGTGGAAGCCACGCTTCTCCGCCGCTGGCTTCCGAGATCCGCTGGATGATCTTCATGCCGCACCGAGCTGCATCTCTTCGGCTACTAGTACACTCATGGTTTTCTTCATCACATCCATTTCCGATGCCAACCGCGCCACAACATCTGATTCCCGATCCATCTTTCTCTTACGGCTTCAGAATCGTGCACGGGTCATCGCTCTGGGGAACCCTATTTTCCACGGAATGTGCCCCATGCCTCGTATGCGCCCTCCGTGTTCAGGATTCCCGAGGGCTTTTGTCGGTAGCGTCGTTCTCTCCGTTGAACTTGATCTTCCCTGTTGAGCATCCTTCATTGCGTCAATAAGGGCTTGGGTGGGTTTAATTAATTTGCCCGGTAAACACACTCCTCATCTCCGAGTTCAGCGTTCCCCATGCCCGTACCACCAGCTTTTGGCCCTTGGGTCCCATCCTCCGCACTGGACGGATTCCTCGCGCCTCATCTCGTTCTCCATCTTCTCCAACCTAGGCACCAAAATGCGATACCCTCCTGGCCCCATAACATGATTGTACTCCTTCTTAGCCGCATTTTCCTTTTTTTTTTTGATATTTCAATGAACTTCTCCGATTTCTTTTGCTTCACAAATTCTGGCCAATCATGTTTCAGTTTCTCATATTGTCCTTTGAAATCCGGAGTCTTGTTCTGCTTGACAAAGTCACGGGCTAGATTTTGCTTGAATTTCCGGAATGCGTCGGCCATCTTATGAAGAGCGAACTGTTTGACTAGCCTCCTCCTCTCCTTGTTTTCCTCAATCTTGTTACCCTCCTCATCGAATTTGTTGTATTCGGAGGTAGAACGAAATGTTCCATAAGCTTCTTGAAGCAATCTTTTTTGTTCTCTTATCGACAAAAGTGAAACCATCAATTCGTGCCTTCTTTGGCTCATTCCACTCTGGGACGGTGATCGAGGCGTTGTCTCTAACAATGGCTCCGCATTGGTCGACAAACTTGGTGGCGTTCTTGCGGGGCTCCAGGCCTGCCGGTTGCACTTGTCGACAACCTCGATGGTGCATGTTTCTCCTTGTTTCATCGTCTTGGTTGCGCCACGCTTTGACGACGTACTCGATTGTTTGACGATCCGCCGAGGGCTAAAATAAGAAAGAGAGTCGCTGCGTTAGTACACACATATTTATTCAAATCAGTTAGTTTGTATCACCGGAGGCTCAATGTATATATATACCTCGGCCACGGAGGTGGTTGCTACTTCCATTTGAAGATAAATGCGTTTATCGGCGTTTCTTGACATCTTCTTCCGACGGCGCCCTTCATCTTCACCGTCAAGGTTCGAGATAAGAAGAGATATCATCTTCTTCCTCTCCGGTCGGCACATATTGAATATCGCCGTTTATGATGCGAACATATGTGCTTCACCGTCCGGATCATAGTTGTCCATAATCGGGTCAGCTCTATCGTCCGCCATTATGTCAGTCCTGAAAACATGTAGTAAAAACAAATTAATTAAGTGAAGAAGGCGGTGGCGGTGGCGGTGGCGAAGGGCGGTGGCAAAAGGAGGGGCGAGGAAGGGTGGGAGAGGGTGTCGCGGTAGAGCGCGAGACAGGTGCTCCGTAGTCGAACTTGGGGTCGCCCGGCAGTCTCGGGTCTACCGGAAAGAAGTAACGGAGAACACAATAAATAATAGAGCAATCAAAGCATCACAAAGCGTAACCTGGCAATACGCGGTGCTAGGTGTGCCCTAACGGCGATGAGGGTCGCATGCCGGGGGGAAACATCCGGAAAGTATCCCGGTGATTCGCGTTTCAGACAGATGAACCGGAGGAAAGTTACGTGTTTGCTATGCTAGGGATGTGTGGCGGACGAACGGGCTGCGATCCGGATCCGCCTCATCGCTCGAGCAACTTTCATGTACAAAGTATTTTCATCCGAAGTTCTGATTATTTTATATTAATTTTTAAAGTTTTATATCATTTTAGAATTAATGAATTAATTAAATTGTGCATTAACTAATTAACCAAGTTAATTAGATTAATTAACAGATTAGTTATATTATTTATTTAATTAGGTTTACTAAACACAATTAATTAAGTTAATTAATTTAATTAACTGATAAATTAATTAATATATTTATTTATTTATTTTCTAAATTCAGTACTCTCCTTTTTAAATCGTTGGGGCGTGGGCCCCAATTGTCATTGGGCCGTGGGGTTTTAACGGCGCCGGCGCTAGCGGGCAGCGGTGTGGTGCCCATGCCCGAGGCCGTAGCCTGCCTGGGCGAGGGGGAGCTGGCACGAGCTCGCGGCTAAGGGTCATGGCGGCGGCCGGAATGGCAGGCGGAGGGGAAGTGGCCGGTCCGGCGAAGCGCAAGAATCGACGGCGGGAGCGCGACGCGGGCGCCGCTTATGCAGAGGCGGGCGCGGCGACGGACGGGCGGCGAAGGCGTTCGGAGGGGGCCGGGAGACGGCCGGACGGGCCCGATGGGGAGCTCACTAAGGAGAGGCGCGGCGATGCGGGAGGACCGACGAAGGAGAGGCGGGACGGGCAGTCCGGGCGCGACGGGGCGAGGGCGACGGGCGGGCGGCCGAGGGCGCGGGCAGAGACGAACCGATCGGAGAAGACGAGAATAGATCGGAGCGTGGTATTTATAGTCTCTTTAGTCGCGGTGGGCTACGAGGCCCATGACTAAAGGTACTTTAGTCATGGTCGCCCGCCCAACCGCGACTAAAGGTTTTTGGGCGGGTTTTGCGTTCGCGCTTCACCTTTAGTCGCGGCTGGTGCAGCGACCATGACTAAAGGCCCACCTTTAGTCGCGGCTGGTGCAGCGACCCGCGACTAAAGGCCTTGTGCTGCTGCGCCCAAATGTTTAGTCCCACCTCGCTAGTTGAGAGAGCTCGAGAGTGGTTTATAAGCGCTGCTGCGCCCACCCTCTCGAGCTCCTCTCAACTGCAGGCTTTCGGGCCTAATCATCACTAGCTATGTGCTGTGGGCCAACTTGGCCTCTGCGGGCGTGAATCTGGCCCATGTAGGGTTTCTAGTCGATTCAGGCCGTGGGGGTCGATGGCGGCACCATTTTTTCCAGTTTTTTTATTTTGTTTTCTGCATTATTTATTATTTTTTGTTGTTTTTTGCCTTATTTTTAACACTTTTTGCTTTTAGTTTTAGAAAAATTATAAACTTTCTGTTAGTGCCATTAGTTTTCAAATTTGAAAACACTTTTTTGTTTTCTTTGTTGCTTTATTTATTTTATTTTGTTTCTACTTACAACAAAATACTTATTGTTGCTATTTTAGTCATGGTCGCTTGCCCAACCGCGACTAAAGGCCGCCATGAGTTTAGGGTTTTCCCGCCATTTCTTCCCTGTCTTCCCGCCTCTTTCTTCCCGCCACTTTCTTCCCGCCTGCCTTCCCGCTCCCATTTTTCCCGCCATTTCTCACTACATATATGTAGCTTGCTTGGCCAGCATTATCACATCTCTACAATCTCTCATCACTCTCTCATGGCTTCCACCGCACCCACTCTAACCTACCAGCAGGTGGAGGAGCTTTGTGCCTCGAACTACCCTTGTCCACCGGGCTACCGCGTCCCCACCGGCTGGAGCCTAAGCGCCGGCGGCGTGCCGGTCCCTCCCGTCCCTCAGGGTACTGCGCGCCGGGCGGCCATCACGAACCACTACTATTCTTCGTAACGTGCATCACGTCGATTGCAGAGCGGACATCTAGGACTTTCCAATATTCTAGCTCCCAGAATATAGATTTCTTCTTCCACATGGCTGCGTGCCCGTCAGCTCCCTTCGGAACTGATTATGCGCCAGGACCCTTTCCAAAGATGACTTTCAAATCCTTGACCATATCAAATACCTCGGCACCGTGCGTTCGCATGAGCTTCGCCGGTGATCTGCCTTGCCGTTGTAATGCTTGCATTTCTTTCTTCTTGGATGAATTTTCGGAAGAAATCGGCGATGCCCAAGGTACACGTTCTTCTTACAATTTGGCAAATGTACACTTTCGGTCTCATGTAAGCGGTGCGTGCATGCATTGTATCCCTTATTTGACAGTCCCGAAAGGTTACTAAGAGCAGGCCAATCGTTGATGGTTACGAAAAGCAACGTCAGAGGTCAAATTCCTCTTGTTTGTGCTCATCCCACACGGACACCACCCCACAGCTGTAAAAGTTCATCAACTAATGGCCTTAGGTACACATCGATGTCGTTGCCGGGTTGCTTCGGACCTTGGATGAGCACGGCATCATAATGAACTTCCGCTTCATGCACAACCAAGGAGGAAGGTTGTAGATGCATAGAGTCACGGGCCAGTGCTATGGCTGGAGCTCGCTCGCCAAAAGGATTCATGCCATCCGCATTTAGAGCAAATCTTATGTTCCTTGCGTCGGCTGCAAAATCTTTGAACCATCTGTCGATCTTTCTCCATTGCGTTCCATCTGCGGTGTGTCTCAACTCCCGTCCGACTTACGGTCCTCTTTGTGCCATCGCAACAACTTGGCATGCTCTTTGTTCCTGAACAGACGTTTCAACCGTGGTATTATAGGAGCATACCACATCACCTTGGCGGGAACCCTCTTCACAGGTTTCGGCCCTCAACATCGTCACCGGGGTCATCGCCTCGATCTTATAACGCAATGCACGGTGCATACCGGGCATTCATTCAAATTCTCGTATTCACCGCGGTAGAGGATGCGATCGTTGATGCATGCATGTATCTTCGTAACCTCTAAACCTAGAGGGCAGACAACCTTCTTTGCTTCAGACGTCTTTGGCGGGCAACTCGTTATCCTTTGGAAACATATTCTTCAACATTTTCAGCAAGTTTTCAAATGCCGAGTCAGCTACACCTGCCTCGCCTTCCATTTCAGCAAATCCAGCAGTGCAGCCCAGCTTTTTGAGACCATCATCGCATCCGGGTACAGCGCCTTTACGTGATCCTCTAACATGCGATCCAAATTCTCCCTCTCCTTTCAGTTCGCAGCGTCTCCGTGCATCGACAATGGTCCGACCAAGATCATCAACGGGATCATCACGTGCCTCTTCTTCACCTTCCCTTCACCTTCACATCCTCCATGAAAGTATCACCGAAATGAGCAAGATAGCTTTCATCGATGAAATCATCCCTTCTTCATCTTCTTCCATTATAACCCCTCTTTCTCCATGCTTGGTCCAACAATTATAGCTTGGCATGAAACCCTTAAAGCAGATGCATGTGAACAACTCTTGAGGAAGAGTAACCCTTCTCATTCTTACAGATAACACATGGACAGATAACAAAACCCCCCCGCTTGTTCGCATTAGCCACTACGAGGAAATCTTTCAAACCCGTAGTGAACTCACCGGAGAGTCGGTTACCGTACATCCATTGCCGATTCATCTGCATTATTATAATATAAAATATATAATTAACCATCATGCATTTGTTAAACTAACTAGCTACAAACAATATAAATTAAACAATGAACTACACACATGCATATTGACACATCAAAGGTTCATCAAGTTGCTAACCATGATCGAAGAGTGTGGCTCCAACACTTCATGTCATGTTTGTTTCATGCTCTTGGGGCATTTCATCAAACACCTTATGTGCATAAGAGGAACCAAAAGCAAACCTACACCCACTTGTGAAGAGAATGGCTCCAAATGGCTAAGTGTTGGCTGCTTTGGATGGGTATATATAGGGGAGGGCTTTAGTTGCGGTTGGCACGGCAAACCGTGACTAAAGGTGCCGAGCCTTTAGTCGCGGTTGTCTGGCCAACCGCGACTAAAGCCCTCACGTGCACCAGCTGGCCACCGAGCGCCACAGGCCCAGCCTTTGGTCGCGGTTCACCTCCAGAACCGCGACTAAAGGTCCCATTAGTCGCGGTTCCTACAGCTTCGCGACTTATGGGGCTGGACGGAAGCCTGTTTTTCCACTAGTGAACTTCAGCAGTAACACCGACTCCAACTCGGCAAACTTGTTTATGTGGCAATAAGTTAATGAGGAGAGAGATAGTTTCAGTAACTTAGATAGTTACTGTAGCATCACATGTCCCAATGCAATATGAGTCTGTAACCTAAGAAATGAAGATTTGCATGACACTACACTTATGTTACTACCCACTATGAAGGTAGTAGCATATATAGTCTAGGGATATGTGTATGTTACTAGTGTACTACTCTCCATTGTGGCTAGTCTCATACTCCCTCCTTTCCAGTTTAGGCTGGCTGTAATGGTATTATCATAATCGGTATCATGCATGCCAACTAGAATTTCTAGATGATGTGGCACACAAGATAGGATGTGGTATCATATCATGATACCGTGTCATATTAAATGTTGTACTACTACTTTGTGTGATTAGTAAGGCAGCCGAAGATGTTAACTAATGATACTATGCATCACGGAAGTAGCTAGTATCCAAGCTACACTATCATATATATGCATGATACTACTAGTATATATGATACTCCCCATTACAACCAGCCTTATAGGGCTCAATTCAAAAATCTCACCAACCAAGGTAGATGGTGAGTGGTGGAATACCTTTTGTAGTTTGCAAAAACACCCAATTAATGCTTTTGTTTTCCTCAAAAATTTATGTTTTCCAATGTATTAATTGCAATACATGCATGCGTATATAAAGTACATGCATTGGTCAACTTTCTCTTAATACTTGCATGCAATGATTTAATGCACCTTGGAATCTGGACATGTGATGGGGAACAACCAAATTGAGCCTTATAAAATGGAAAAACTAAAATTTTGAGATAAGTCTATAAACCGGAAAGGAAGGAATATATATGCATGATACTAGTATATGATCGGCACTACCTTCGTAATGCGCGCATGCATAGTATCATGAGTTAGTATCGATCTTGGGTTCCTTATTAATTGCCATGCATGACACAAAGTAGTACATCATTTAATATGATACGGGTATCATGATATGATACCACGTCCTCTCTTTCATCATTTAACTGTGTGCCACATCATCCAAATAGTCTAGTTGGCATGCATCATACCGCTTGATACTCCCATATTATGACCAACCTTTTTAGGGTGGCCATAGGGTATCATAGATGGTATCATGCACCCGGGAATAGAAAATATGATGATGTGGCAAAGAAGCAGTAACATAGGTAGATACCATAACATATATATATATATATATAATAAATGTTATACTACTTTGTGTCATGCATGGCCATAAATACGGTCATCTATGATATATACTCCCTCCGTAAACTAATATAAGAGCGTTTAGGTCACTATTTAGTACTCTAAATGCTCTTATATTAGTTTACAGAGGGAGCTAGTACTACTCTATGATACTATATATGCACTATGAAGGTACGTACATAGTATCATACACTAGTATATATCATATGCATGATACTATATATATAGTATATGATACTCCCCACTATATAAGGCTGGCCATAGTGGTGGTATCAGAGCCGACGATATCATGCACTCAGAAATAGAAAGTATGCTGATGTGGCAAAGAATTAAATATATGTAAAGAGGGTTAGAGTAACTTATAGTAGGGAGATACCGTACCATGTTAAATGCGATGCTAATTTGTGTCATGCATGGCAATAAATATGATCTATATATGATACTATACTCTATGTTAATTTACTGAGGGTTAGGGATGTGATGCTAATTTCTGACGCTATACTCATGCATGGCAATTAATTATAGCACTATAATTAATTAAAGGTAGTATCATATGTACTCTATATTCATGATACTAGTATATGACACTCCACTATACTCATGATTTCTTACCGTGGAAAAAAATTGGAGGCGAAACAATGAACACATGTTTTAATTCGAACAAAAATATGATGTTAGGTAATGTAAATGTTTTCAAAGAGCACATGGTTCACTCACGAAAGCCGTGTGTCCACTAAACTGTGGCCAATGCACCCCACCCCTCTGCCACGCGCGCGATCTGATTCGTGCGTTCTGATTGGCCAGAACCCAAACCCCACGGATCGTACGTCTACACCGTTGGATGCTCCTAGATTGAACGGCAATCCTCATCCCTTTCGACAGGAAATGCAGTCCGACTAGGAATTGATTTATATGCCAACATGCATGGTAAATGCCAAAAAATGTATTACATATAGCACACGAGACCTGAAATGTGCCAGCAAATGAAACCCGTGGTAAAATTATGATTGGTTTACGTGCGAAAAATTTAGATGAGAAACGATGAACTCACGTCTTCATTTCAAAATTAGTATGTCTTCATTTCAAACAAAATTATTCTTTTTGTGCACACGAGCGCTTAGAGGCAACCGTTTGCATAGGCCTTTCCGCGCGCGCGGCGACCGGGGATATTTTCACCCTTTTCACCTAGGCCACCAACACCCCCCACCGTCCGCTCGCGTTTCACTCAACTAGTCCACCCAATCTCCTTCGCCAGCTCCCCCCTCCCCCAGATCCACAGCAGAACCCTCTACGGCACCGCCATGCTCATCCCGGCTGTGTGCCCGCTCTTCGGCATCAAGCCTACCTCCACTGCCATTCCAAACACGCGGTGGCCCGCGCCTCGCCGTCTTCGTTTGCTCGCCAACCACCCTCGTGCATATCGATGCAGTAACCCTCACCTCTCCTATGGTCCGGCCAGGTTTGCATTAAGAAGCCTGTTAGTTACTGCTCTCCATCGCAGTGAGGCATATTTCCTTGCAATCCCACTTCCAATTTCGTCCCGTATGTTCCCAAATTGTCTATAAAATAACGGAGAGCGTATATATGTTCATTATCTACCTTCCTTACTACATATAAGCTGTATTTGCTCCAATAAGTTACTGCCTATTTACAGATCGCGGGCGCCCGAGTCACACAAACTTAACAAATTAGCTGTACATTTTCTAAATTATTGCATGGCATGTTTAGAATGCTTGATACCAAGTTGTTAGTTTTATGCTTATCCTCCTTTCCTGAGTTTTGCATGTGTTCTCTATAGATGCCGAGTAGCAGCGACAGCACTTATTCAGGCCATGTATCTTCATCTGATTCGGACAACCCTAGGTCTTCAGCAGATTGTGAGGGATCAAGTAGTCTTGAACGGGATAGAGCTGCAGCAATTACCCTTCCGGTCAGGACACGGAGGAACGCTCCAAGGATGCCCATACACCAGCCTAAAGGTGTAAATGACGTAACCGAGATTGATTTAAAGTCCTGGGCTCCAACTAACCAGATAAAGCACGCATGAGGTTCAGGAGTGTGTGTGGATTTGTTGGGAGGGCAAGGCTCAACATTAATCTACCGGGGTTTTGGAAGGCTGACACAGAAACACGGTGAAGGATAGTCCGGGAGATCATGGATCACTTCAACGTTCCAGAGCAGTGGAGAATGCAGGTGGAACACGCTGCACTGAAGAAGGCTAGGGATGCTTGGAGAAACTAGAAGCACGTGTTGTACAAGAAGTACTTGAGTGAAGGCAAGGACCCAATCCCCGCATACCCCCAAATTAAAAAGGCAGACTGGGCAAAATTCAAAAAAGGTCAGGGCAACTCCTGAGTTTGCTGCGAAGAGTTTCAAGCAATCAAAACTTCAGAAGAAGAACATACACCCCCACCATATGGATGTGGCAGGATACTACATCATGAAACCGATATGGGAACAGGACAAAGAAGCAGTAGCGGCCGTGGGAATCCGGCCTTTAGTGAAATCAAGGGCGAACGCGCCAGAGACTACTTGCGGGCACGTGCAACGAGGCATGATGACGGAACTTATTACTTTGAAAACGCACGTGACGCCAAACTGTATGAAGTGACAGTAGAGGCTTCCAAGATTCCTGGAAGGTTCTACAGGAACTCAGGGCCATGTGACATTCTGTCCATTGCTCTGGACACAAAAGAGCCCCCTAGCCGTGCAAGGGGTATAGGTGTTAATGTCCCGCACAAGAGGGCTTTCACACTCAACAAAGAAGAGAGGCTCAGCATGAAAAAAGTGAGGAGTGAAATGAAGCAGAATGCATTGTTTGAAAAGTTGAAGAAGGAGATTTATCCGGCTGTTCGGAAGGATGTTGAGGAGTTAATGATGATGCAGAAGACTCTAACACTGACAGATAGCCAGCAGATGGGAGGGGAGGCAGGCATGGATGCTGCTGCTTATTGCGCGACAACACTGCACAAGAGTAGTTGTGCATCAACTAACCCCGGCGACACTGAGACTGCACCTGCTCGTGATGATGCTATATCTGATCTATCTGGAATGAAAGACAGACTGAAGGGCGTGCTTACACATTATGAAGGTACATTAAAATGTGCAACAACCTGGGTTTTCCCACCCTTCTTGGAAGATGGCCTCTTCTTGGACAATGTGCAATTGAAACCGGGCTGTGTGAAGTGCTATGTGACTGAAGTAAAGACTGGATTCAATGAATTTGCCCTGAAGAATGTCCTAGGAGACTTCGATGAGATTCCTGAAGCCCGGCAAAGAGCAACCACTGTCGCCCCTCAACCGGTGACGCTCTCCTTGCCAGAGCAGCTCTCGTGGTCTGATGCATCAACCAGTGATCAGTCGGACCGACTTTGTGGCATACAGGCCATGTCATCCTCCGCCCCAAAGCAGCCAGTGCAAGGCCTACAACTGCTGATGACGCACCACTGGTTCAGATGCCGGCCGCTGAAGCAGCGGGGGGAGACCCAGCTGCAGCACATGCTTAGTAGACCAACCTGGTGGAACAGACTACTAAGCAGTCTAATGCTTCGGAACCGCCTGCTAAGCAGTCTGTAGGTCCAGAACCGACTGCTCAACAGTCCGTCGGTCTGCATGCGCGTGATCAGCATACCAATGCGTCAACACTTCCTGCTCAGCAAACCAACGCGTCGGCACGGCCTCCTCAGCACACCGACAAGTTGGCACCACCTGTGCAGAAACTCGACATAGCTTCAACGCATGGTCAGCAGTCCGATGCCTCTGCTCCTACAGCCCAGTAGTCCGTCATTGCAGCACCGCCAGCTCAGCGGTCCGGCATAGATAAACAGTCTGCTAAGAAGTCCAACCAAGCTTCACCGTCTGCTCGGTAGTCTGTAGTGCAGGCAACCAGACATTCTGCCAGAAATGCTTCAAGTACCAAGAAGGAAGTGGCCAAAAAGGCTACACCCGCGACCACGATGAAGCGCAGCGGGAAAGTGAAGAGGAAAGAGAACGATCGCCTCTTACTTAAAGGACTCATCGCCCAAAACCAAATTAACAGCAGCTTGTTCGAATCGGTGAGTAATATTATTTCTGACGCCATGGATGATGAACAAGTAGCATTGTTGCTTGGTAAAAGAAAACAAGACGTACTTGAAGCACGCAATTACGTCCATGGCCAACCATTTCTTGTTGGCGAATACTTTGATGAGTGCAGCTCCAGTTGCCGCGAGTTACATGAATATTGCATGGATCAAATGTCAGAAGGTCATCACCATTTGCTAGTCCACTACAACAGAGATCATTTCCTACACGATGCTGGTTCCATCATTGTGAGTTTCGAGGACTTACATCTCTTCTTCAACTTCAACGTGCTCGATGCCACTCTTGTTAGATGCGTGATTTTGTAAGTACTTAACAAACTCTGATCAACTTCTCCATACAAGGCTGTAAATGATAAACATCAAACTACATTTTATTCCTCTCAGGGGATTGAACGCGCAGAGAAGACAAAGTGAGAGTGTGTATTTCATAGATCCTGCATTATCAACTGGCACAACATTACATGAAAAGGACCGATGGGACTGGGCCGTTAACACGGTCGTCCGTATCTTCAAAAACACGTCCCATGCAGAATCATTTCTCTGGCCATATCATGAAGGGTAAGTCAAGTAAACAACCACACATACACTGATTGTCTTTCAGATCCCGACATCATTCGTAAGTTCATGGCTTTCTTAATATGTAGCAATCACTGGATATTGGTATTCATTGTTCCAAACAAGAACACAGTTTACTACATCGATTCTCTCAGAGAGTCAACAAACGCTCAGGATCTGACGCATCTTCAGCAATTCTTGGATAGGTATTGAATTCTATGATGTTGAAATTAATTTGCATTCATATATGGTTCAATAATTGATGTTGTGAAGATTCATCATCATTTGTAGTGTGCTCGCATTGTGGGAAACTAAAACAGGGAACCTATTCAAGAGGAAACTACCTCAGCAGCACGAGATCATTTCTCCGGTAACACACCGAAATCCATTATTTTTGGAAAATTTATCCAACAGTCTGCAAATACTTTCCTTACGCTAGGCAAATGTTCAAGCTTCTAAATAAACCTCTTACTATTTTGTCCAAAGAAAAAATAATACATCTAACACCGGTTAGGTTGTTCCTGATAGGACAAATACATGACTAATTAAATTTCAGTGTCCTCAGCAAGAAGCAGGGACCAACCTTTGTGGATACTATGTTTGCAGACACATGATCTCCATCTGCAAATCTGCTGATTGTTGTGACGATCCTCGCGAATTAGTACCAGTAAGTCTATCTTAATTAATATCTTCTACTCCACTCATATGGCACATTCTGATCTTAAAAATACTGCAGCTCATCTTAAAACCGAGGACCCTGAACCGCTCCTACCGGTGAATTGCTGATGGTTCGGAGATTTATCAGCGACTTCTTCCTGGATCACTACATCAATCCCACTAGTGATAATGAAGATTTCAGCATGGCTTCTCCTGAAACATTGAGTAAGAGTTAGCCGCTAAACATATAAGGCATGGATCCATTGTTTTCCATCTGATGAGGTCTTCATATTTCATACACTATGATTAATTATGTAATGCATATATGTGTGGACAAATCATTGGAATATAGCTACCATATGTTCAATTGCAATTGTTGCGAAATCTGATGAATGTTGTTCCTGTGGACACTATTTGTTCAATTGAATAATGTGGCGAATTTGCTTTTTACGTGCCGATTCAAAATGCGATATTTTTGTTTATTTGTTCAATTGAATATTGTGGCAAATTTGCTTTTTGCGTGCCGATACAAAAAGGGATATTTTTGTTTATTTGTTCAATTGAATATTGTTGCAAATTTGCTTTTTGCGTGCCGATTCAAAATGGGATATTTTTGTTTTAACCTGGCAATTGCTCTGCACACGGTTCAACTAAATGAGTGTGTGCGATCCACGTCGGAAATCATACGTCAATCGTAGCGGAACCGTCGGTGATACATAGCAGATCGCAAAGGATTTGCAGCACTACTACGTGTGCGTAGGTTCTCTGGAACCATTTGTGATATCTACGCACACGAGAACCGGGAGTAAACCGTGCCGAATGCAAAATACAATCCCAGTCGTATTTTTTTCAGGAAACGTGTCGGATCCCAAATGAAAAGCACACGTCACTCTTCCAGGAACCATCGGTGATACCTAACAAATCACAAACAGTCCGCATTACTTGTATGCGTGCGAAGGGGCTCCTAAACCGTTCGTGATAGAACATTATCGCAGACGGTAATTGTTGGAAAACGTGTGTGATGGAGTCTAGCATGGCAGACGGGTTACACAGAAAACTCGTGTGCGATAGGGCACAAATTGCAGACAATTCATATGTTGGCCCGTGTGCCTTACATACTGTTTCCCAAACGGTTCGTTACGACAGACTGTATGGTTTCACTGCGTCATTAGAAACACTTAATCACCGATACCACAATTGCGAAAGAATTTAGTGTGTGCTGCATCGCACACGACTACATTTTGGAAGGCCTCTGGATCACTGTTCCATATCCCCGATGGTTTCTGGGTCGTGTGGGAAGGATCCCCTATCGCACACACTCACTTGGCGATGGTTCCGAAGGCCATTGCGGAAAGGGGTTAAAAACCGTTTGTTTAGGACCAACGCACACCAGTGTCTAGTAGTGTAAAAGTACGAACTTACTCTTAGATAACTAGACGATGCCGGCCGCCATATGTGGTACACGCTAAATGCCAGCACCGGCGTCCTCTGCCTCGCCTCGGACTTGCCAGAGGTGCGATAGGGCGCGTTGCTCGCGCGCGTTGGCCCTTTCCATGCCGGCGTGGTCCACCGAAGCTTCGGCTTCTAAGCGGGAAACCCACTTGACGAGCTTGTAGTAAAATTCGGTGTCGCGAACGCGTGCGTGCCCGACAACCTCCAGGGCTATTTACTGGGCGCCGACCTCCACGTAGTCGGCCCAGTTGTGGGCGCTCTGCTTGTGACTCAGAGCATCGGTGTACTGCTACTCCATGTCCCACTGGCGGTGCAAATCGGCAATACGCTGCTCCTCCACCAGGCGGTTGTGCTCCAACAACTCCTCATACTCTGCATTGCCATCTAAAGACCGATAGAATGCCTCCTCCCTCCATCGGCCTTCCGGTGAACAACCGAACACTAGTTCTGGCAGTGACCGCCTCCGGCGTCGCCTTTCGCGGACGGACGGGGGCATGGCAGACGTGGCGAGAGCGAGGGTAAGTGGCGAGCGACGTCGGACCGATGGGGGCTATGAGGATAGGGCGAGTTGGGTGATGGTGCCACCGGAGAAGCCTGGGAAACAGTAATTATAAGCGGAAGGTAGGCGAACTAGCGTGTCACGGGAAACGTGACGGTCATCACGGTCATCGGAATTCAATGCATAAGCAGACATGGCTTAGCGCGCCAGCTTGCCGTGGAAAAGTAGAAAAACTGAAATTATGACTGTGCCGTCCCGCCCCTCAGTGGTGCGTCCCGTCCGTGCTAGGTCACACGCCGGCAGGACGGTCAAACGAGTGCACTCGAATCATCCAGATGAGGTACTCCCTCCTTGTCAAAAATGATTCCACCACTCATCATCTAGTACCTTGGTTGGTCAGATTTTTGAATTAAGCCCAGCAAACCGGAAAGGAGGTAGTACGTGTGTGATCCGCTTTTTATTCGTGTAGGATCGAGTAGGTCGTTTTTTGAATTGAGCCCTGCAAACCAGAAAGGACGTAGTACGTGTGTGATCCTCTATTTATCCGTGTAGGATCGAATAGGTCGGATAGTGTACGCGTAGGATCGAGTAGGTCGGATGGTGTACGTGTACGATCACATTAGCTGATGAACGTTCGCTGGGAGATAAGGCATTTGCAAACGTTTTTGCTAGCAGTTTCTTCAGATTTGCATGGCATTTTCTTCAGAGCAGCTTGTCAGTTTCTTCAGAGGTAGGCATTTTTATTCAAAAAAATGCCACTTCAGATCTTGCATCGCAACTAAAACGGCCAGGAGCGCATTAGTAGGCTAGCTAGTGATCGATCAGTAACTTGTAAACACTGAGCGAACAGAAATAAGGAACTGTTAGTAACTTGTAAACACTGAGAACGCATAAATAAGGATCATGCTGTGCACAACAGTAAGAGCCGATCCGTTCAAAATGTGCACACGAGACTCACAGTCCTGGCATTGTAATATGTTCACATTAGTAGCCCAAATTCAAAACCAACTAGTACGATTCCCATACATAAGATCAACATGTGAATGCATCTCAATGATTCACAGATCATATACAAATATGTAGCTCCATAAGAAAAGATCTAGAAAAAACATCTATTCTTCCTACTAACATGGATGCTTCTCTTGGCCAACATTCAGTAAAGAGTGAAAGACAAATTTATTTGTGAAGTCTCAATTCCTCTTGCAAACTTAAGTGGTTTCACCAACAGCTGGAACCATGAGATTGAACCACACATGATGGTGGAACATCCACTGCAATATGATTTGGTCTTCTCTCGATCACACCGCGATACTATTTTCGGAATACAAACTTTAACTTAGGCAAAATGATGCCCATTGTATAATCAGATCAAAGCAATGAAGCTCCTAATGTTGGCCAATAAATAGTACAATACTAATTTTTTACCGTCCATGAAGTGACTATCCAATCTTTCTGTGTCTATTTTCAAATGGCACTGCATGCAGTGACTATACTATTCTCTTGTGCAGTTCAACCAAAATTGTGGTCACTTTGTTTGTTTGCCAAATAGCAAAGGGCAGACATCTCTGTGTGCACAAATATCAAGCAGCTATTGAACATATACCCCACCTTGTATTTTCGGTTTAAACATGTCTTTTCCGCTTAGCATCTGTCATGTTTTGCACTGGACAATTTGATACAGTCATGTTTTGCCCTGGACAATTTCATACTGAATTGATTTGCTCGTTCAGAGCAGAAATATAGCACATATTCTTCATCAGACCAAGGTTATCCATGTTCACAGAGATGGAAGAGGTGAAATTGATAAAACCGAAATTGAGCATCCAACCATTGAATCTTGTCCTGCACCTCCAATGTAGGTCCACCCTGGCAATAAATTCACATGCAAACCACTAGTATTACTATCTAATGACAGTACAAAAAGAGTAGCAAGATAGTAGCAAACCATGTATCTTCGTAATGAACAGCTCATATTGCCACCAATTGGATATAAAGGTTTGGAAGAAAACATGCTCCTAATGTTGAACCATTTGGACATTTTGTGCAGTTCCACTAAAATCGAGCATCCCTGTTTGAATAGATATTGAAAGTGTGATTACTATAGAAGTGGCACTAGTTGAAGCATAGACTCACAAATATAAGCATTCCAATTTCTTAATGGGAAAAGGTAGCAAGACTGTTTCTAACCACCTGTTTGAAGGAATAAATAAGGCAACATCGGCTGATGTCGGGATGGCATACATAGTTTTTTCTGAAAAATTGAGCCATTGCTGACCTTTCCTCTTCTTTTAAGCATATTTTCTGCAGTTCAACTAAAATAAAATGCCATCACTGCCTTAACAATTCAGTGACACTGTACAAAAGGAAATGACTTAACATTACATCATGATGTCAGGTATGTAGTCGATAGGTATTAGAGACAAACATACAGACCTCCTCCGATAACATAATGAACATTAATTTTAATAAAGGTGTGACTAGCTTTACCGGGATAATTTGAGTGAACTCTACACCCTTTGTTCCTTAATATAAGACATTTTCGCAGTTCAATTTAAAGTACCCAAACGTCTAGTATTTAGAAAAACAAGAAGTAGTTTTCTTGAGCACATATCTGGGAAAGCTTGCCAGGCTTTATATATGTCCATACGCTAATGCAACACCATTCGAATAGTACAAATATAGACTAATCCAGTGGCTAGTGCAATAGTATAGTAGTTATTTTATTACAGGGTACAATACAATGGTTTTACTGAAAAGATTTCCATAAGCTCTAGCACTGGAAGATTTCTATAAGAATTAACAATACAAAATGTAAAGGTAACAAGTTTCAGCATTGGTATAGTAGCTGTGCAAGAGCATTAAACCAAATACAAAAGTCTGAAGGTAACTAGCAATATTAACTAATGATAGTATAAAAAAATTGCAAACCATGTACCTTCAAGGTAAATATTATTACCTAACTCGAGGTATGTAATCTATAAGCATTAACAATGCAAAAATCTGAAGGTAGTAATAAGATTCATCGTTGGTATACTAGATGTGCAACAACATTAGAATGCCTTAGCTGAAAAATCTTTAATACATCCAGAATCAACAACAAACCCTAAAATAATCCGCTGACATAAAATGGCACTGCTTAAATTTTATCGGTGGCATTAGACTGAGTGCGGCATTAGTTAAATGTGGCATCACTTTAGTAGTAGCATTGCTTGACTTGACCGCTGGCGTTATACTAATAGCAAAAAAGTGGCAATAGCCAATAAGAGCATGGGAGGCCCATTCGGATAGTGGGCGCACCAGTACGATGTACCTCCATGGACGCATAGAGTGGTGAGGGAGGTATGGTTGCCTAGAGCAACAAATATTCAGGCAGCATATGTGGATTACGTCCCATTTTTTTTCTCTTTAGCTACTGATTTTCCACTTTTCAACCTAGATGCGGGTTTGATGCCTAGTCTCTTGGACAGTACAGTCTCCCTTCCTTTCCTTATTCAACCCAGACATGGATTAGTCTGCACGAAGTAGGGTTTCCTTCAATAGTGCAAGTTAAGGTTTTTGTCTGCGTGACCAGCAGAGCAGAGGATAGCAAATTGGGAAGATGGTGGAGCGGAAAAAGATCCACATGCAGCGACGTGGTAGATGGGGCAATAGAACAAGGGTATGGTTCGAAAAGAGGTAGCATACCTGAGGGTCGGCGGGAAGTGGCTTCGCTCGTGGCCGTCGTCCTCCGCACACAATACGGCAGCGAGCTTGGGGAAGGAGGCCATCCCGCGCGGGTGCTAGATCTGAGAGGACGGCATTGTCGTCAGTGCATGACCTAGCTCGCCGACGACGAGTGCGTCAACGCTGCACATCCTTTTCTTCCCCTGCGGATCTGTGATCACCGGTGAGGAGGGAGATAGAGGCCATCTTTTTTAGATCTGGAGAGAGGGTGATAGTGTGAGAAGCTAGTGGGCAGCCCTTAGCAAGGAAGCACTGAAGCTCCATCCTATATATATTTTTTATACTACTAGTACTAGAGGTGGAGTAGTGGTAGAGTAGTTTATATTTTCTCTGCATACAGTACCAGTTAGTCGTGCTTCAAAACTGAACGGCACGCCATTAAAAAAATAAAAGGTCGATAACTAATTCGGCACCTCGGGCCAACGCGGCCAGATCGCATTTTGCACGAGAAATTACACACCATGTTTCGTTGACATGTGGTCCCGTTCCCACATATCAGTGAGACGACGGCGAGTCCTTTTGTACAATTTCCGAACGGACGTCTATGTAGGCCGGGGCGCCTCATCGTGTACCGTGGCAACCGTCCACCGACTCTTCGCCTTTCCCTCTCAATTTGGAACTGTTGTCGCACGCTCTTCCTCCCTCCTCCATTTGCCTTCACCCTTCCTTCTGCCATTGTTCGATCGTCTTCTCCATGGAGGGAACTAGCCGGAAACGACCCCGTTATTTTTGCCCCAATCTAAACGATGACGTGGTGGAGGAACTCATTGATTGGTGTGACTAAGGGAGTCTGTACTAAGGGGTCCTCGGGCGTCCGGCCTGTTAGCCATGGTCCGGACTGATTTGTTGTGAAGATACAAAGGCCGAAGACTCTTACCCGTGTCCGGATGGGACCCTCCTTGGCGTGGAAGGCAAGCTTGGCGACCAAATATGAAGATTCCTTTCTATGTAACCAACTTTGTGTAACCCTAGATCCCTCCGGTGTCTTTATAAACTGGAGGGCTAGATCCGTAGAGGTCAATATTCATCATCATAGTTAGACAGGCTAGACTTCTAGGGTTTTAGCCATTACGATCTCGTGGTAATTCAACTCTTGTAATACTCATATTCATCAAGATCAATCAAGCAGGAAGTAGGGTATTACCTCCATAGAGAGGGCCCGAACCTGGGTAAACATCGTGTTCCCTGTCACCTATTACCATCGACCTTAGACGCACAGTTCGGGACCCCCTACCCGAGATCCGCCGGTTTTGACACCGACATTGGTGCTTTCATTGAGAGTTCCACTGTGACGTCGAAGACAGGATCGATGGCTCGCCTTGTTCTCAAGGACAATATCACCTCCGGAGGAGCACTGGCCCCAGGCCAAACCCTCCGGCTGGGCGGCTTTACCATGACCGCCCGTTCGGCCATTAAGCCGACGATGACTTCTCGCGTCATCGAGAATTTCCCCATGTTGACCCGAAATACTCCAAGCAGATGGATCCGGCGGAATTGTCATCTTTAAACAAGCTCCTAGATCGCATCACCACCTTGGCGGTCGCCACAGACTACAGTCGGATTGGGATTAAACCCGACCAGAGAGAAACTATAACTCCTCCGATCACCCATCAGATAGCGGTAGTAGAAGAGCAAGACGACAACTTTCCCCCTATACTGAGGACGAACTATGTTCGGATCTCCAAACTCGAGGAGCTGAACACATGCCTACTGAAAGACATGTCTTGTCCTCCGAACATAGAATAGGACGATAAGCCCAAGAAATCAGTTGATATACCGGAGCCCGACCTATTAAGTTCAGAAGTCCCTCAGACTCCGGATCCCAAATTGGGTCAGGATTTGGATTTAATTCCACCTACCCACCCAGATATTAGCACCCTCGTGGGCATACAACAACAGTCTCAGGAAATGGTCCATTACTTTTGGGCCAGATTCCTCCTTGTCAAAGACAAGATTAAAGGTTGTCGCGACGGAGACGTGATCTCAGCGTTCCGCAACAATTGCACGGACGAAGGAATCCTCAACGCCATCAACCGCCGTCACGTATCACGCTTCACGGACTTGGCAACCATAGTACACAAGTACTGCACAATGGAAAGCGATTGGAAAACCCAGGCAGCCCGTTGGGAACCATCGGTTTCCACCCAACCCCTCGTCCAGGCGAAAAGGACGCACCCTCGTGGCACGCCTGGCCCAATGGTCAAGAAATATAAGCCCATTACGGGGCATGGAACCGTTCTGGAGGGATGGCTCGATGGGCCATGCAAAATACACACACCACCGGATACCATATCCACCCACAACCTTAGAGCATGTTGGATACTCCGTCAAGTGGCCAAGAGCGGCAAGGATATCCTCACCAAAAACACCCTAGAGCAACAACCCCCAGAAGGCGACGACCTCAGAGTATTAACGGTCTTCGAGACATTCGCTTCAAACAATAAGCGCAAAAGGGCACTCCGGGACCTCGCTGAAGTCTGCCAAATCGCAGCAATAAACCCTTCGAATGACACGGCCATAACTTTTAATGCCGGTGACGAACCAAAATTCAGGACAGTCCGAGCACCAGCTGCTTTGGTCCTCAGTCCAATCGTGGATGGCTTTCGGCTCACCAAGGTTCTCATGGACGGCGTGTCAGGACCCCGATTCCAGGTCACATCGATCTAGCCGGTAACACCTTATATCACTTTGCGACCTCACACATGGTATCCCCACGGGTGTCGCCTTACCATGGCCCGGGACTGTTTGCGCCTTTTGGCTCACGTATATGATAGTGTCGCTAGCATCCATATGACAGAGAACCCGGGCCGACATGGCTAGTCATGAACCCAAAGCGGCACTAACCCATGGGGACAGGCATACATGAATCACATCGAGCATGTCGGTCATCAACGTGTGAATCCGGACTGTAGCACTAGGCTAACAGGACTCCGGTGAACCGGGCTGTAGCAGGCTAGGTAGGACTCCGGATGTCACCGCGTGACATTTCCCCGAAGGGACAGACACAGGAATGACGTGAAACACATGCTGGCCAGTCAAGTGTCAAGAGCGGTAGTGCTGGGCTAGCAGGACTCCGGTGAACCGGGCTGTAGCGGACTACTATCGCTCAGGAAGCAATAGACTACATTTCCCCATATGAGAGGCTGCCAAGGATAAACAACTAAATTGTCGGATCCCACACATACCAAGCATTTCAAACATACACACAATATGCTCGATATGTGTAAATACAACATGGCATCACAACATAACTCTACGACTCAAGTATTTATTCATTAGGCTCCGAGGAGCGAGATATTACAAACATGGGTCTCATGACCCAAAACTCAGAGCATACAAGTCAAAGAACAAGCGGAAGCTTAACATGTCTGAGTACAGACATCGACAAATGAAAAAGGTTGATAAGCCTGACTATCTACCAGATCCTGCCGAGGGCACAAGATCGTAGCTGAGGTAACAAGCTAAACGTCGAAGTCCACACGGTACTACTAGCGAGACTGACGTCTCTCTACAAAACATAAAATAAGCAAACGTGAGTGCAAATGTACTCAGCAGGACTTACATCAAAACTAACTACATATGCATCATTATCAACAAAGGGGTGGTGGAGTTTGACTGCAGCAAGCCAGCTTTGACTCGGTGGCTATCCTAAACTACGACTACAAGTAACTCTTTTGAGGTGGCGCACACGAGTCCACATATTCACCATATCAATACACCACTATGGATCCGCTCCCGCCTCCCTACGAGCAACACCATCCATAGCACTCACACTTATCTTGCGCACTTTAGAGTATCCACTTTCACTTGTCTATGAACTGACATAGGCAACCCAGAAGTCCTTTTCCGCGGACACGGCTATTCGAATAGATCATATTAATCCTGCAGGGGTGTACTTCTTCACACACGCTCTCACCACTTACCGCCGTTTACACAACATGTACTCGCCAACCTTCAAGCGGAAGCCCAACGTGGGTGTCGGCCACATCCTACCTAAACACTCAAGTCCCTAGTCGTGGTTTATCGCCTATTCGGGTTCCATCCGCAGGGAGTCCGGCCGAGGTTTCCACTAACGGCCCCGAACGATGTGTGCAGGGTTCCCGAGATACCAAACGGGCATTCGGTACACCGGGCCATGGTGTATCTCTTGCATCATAGCCCACCCCTAGGGTCGGCCACATACGGCCTCCAACACATATCCTACAAACACCAAACTAGTTGCAGCTCCTGGACAGAGAACAAGGGTGGTTAAGAAGCCGAGAGGGTCCATTGGTTTCGGGCCCAATGCGTGGTAGTAACTGTTTCATGGATCACAAACACGGAACTCAGTTCCCGAGGATGGCTACAATGAGACAACCCACCATGTACTCCTACATGGCCTCTCACCGCTACCTTTACCAAATCGTGTTCACAAACTTAGCTCACACACAGTAGGACATGTTTACACACCTCTTATTCATCCCCGATGAATCGGACCTGACTCAACTCTAAGCGATAGCAGGCATGACAAACAAGCATGAATGAGTAGGCACAACAGGGCTCAAACAACTCCTACTCATGCTAGTGGGTTTCATCTATTCTTGTGGAATGACAGGTCATGCAAGAGGATAAAGGGGTTCAGCTACCGCGGCAAATGCAGATGAATCGTTGTTGTCCTAATGCAGTAAAAAGAGCAGGAGCGAGAGAGTGGGATTGTATCGAAACGAACAAGGGGGTTTTGCTTGCCTGGCACTTCTGAAGATAATATAGCTCTTCATCGGTGTCATCGAACTCATCGTCGGAACCACGTCTATCGAGAGGGGACAAACACAGGCAACTGAGAAAGAACACAATCAATGCAATGCCACAATATGATGCATGATCATGACATGGCAACATGCTGTGATTTGAACTAATGCATCTAGCTATGATTTAAATGAAGTTGGTTTGAATACATGATTCAAATTCCAACTCCATATATGATTATTTAAATGCCCTTTATTTGTTTTGTCCAAAACAGAGGACAAACATTGTTCAAACATGCATGAAAATTGTACAGATGGATAGATTGGATTTTTCTGATCATTTTTCATATATAAATTATTTAATTTGGAGTTACGGTTGAATTTCTATGAATTTTAGAAGTTTTCGGCATTTTCTGGAATTTTCTGAATTATTTTAAATCCAGGAAATTATTAACTGCGTCGACATGACGCCCGTGGTGACGTCGATGGTCAACGGGGCTGGTCCAGGTCAAACTGACCTGTGGGCCCTGCATGTCAGTAGTTAGTTTAACTAACTGATATTAGTTAGCGTTAAACTAATACTAACCTAGTTTAGTCAGTGGCCTCGGGCCCACGCGTCAGTGACCCAGGGGGTCAAACTGGGCCCACCGAGTCAATGGTCAGTAGGGTCAAACCTGCCGGTCAGCGGGTCAAAGCCTGCCGCCGTTTAGCCGCCGGCGAGTGACGCGGCGGCGTCTTGCGGATTTGCCCTGTGGCTCCATTTGCTACGCAGAGAGCAGCTACGGGCAGCTGGTGGTCGCCCGCAACCAGCCGTGGTGATGGCTTGGCCGGGGAGTCGCCGGAGCATCGCCGACGACGAGTTTGGCGGAGGCCGGCTTCGGGCCAGCTTCGTGCGCTGCGTGGCTGCAGTGGCCTGGCGGTGTGGCGCTAGCACCCTCTGACGCCGCGCGCGAGTGTGACGGGCACAAGCCCGTGACCAAATGGTCACCGGAGCAGCGCCGATGACGTGGTCAGGCGGCGGCGCGTTCGGGCACAAGAGACGCGGCGTCTACGGTATTCTAGGGGCGAAACAGAAAGCACGGGGAGGTTCAGCAGCTCACAGAGAAGCCACAGGGATGGTCAGCGTGCTCGGGAAGGCTCGGTGCGGTTGGAGCAGCGGCGACGGCGATCTGGGGCGACCCGAGGTTGAAAACGACGCAGCGGGGAGGATCACGAGGCTCCGGCGTCGTGCGGCTTGGCTAGTCGACGTAGTCGACGACGACGAACCGTCCGGACACGGTGAGAGGGCGCGGGGACGACGTTGGGCGCGGCTGCGGCGAGCGGCGGCGACGGTGACGTCTCGGGCGATGTTAGGGAGGGAGAGAGAGAGGAGCCAGAGGGGAGGGCGAGTGTATGCGAGGTCGGGGAGAGAGAGAGGGTTCATCCCATGTCGACAGCTCGACGAGGGGAGTGGCGAGGCGGCGGGCAGCTGCGTGGCACGCATGCTGTGCTCACCGTCGAGCAGCTGCTTGCCTGCCTGGCCGAGCCAAGCAGGTCGCTGGAGCGGTGGCTGGGCTGGGCCGGCAGGTGGGCCTGCTGGGTGGCGCCAGGTAATCCTTTCTCTTTCTCTCTTATTCTATTTTCGTTCTGTTTTTCTATTTCTTTTCTGTTTTTGATTCAGTAATAATACTAAACCATTTTTAAAACTCCTGAGAAAATTTGTGGGCACTTTTAAAATGTTTACTAACAACCCTCAAATGTTTTCAGAATTATTGAAGCATTTAAAATATTTATAGCCATTAAATGCTCCAATTCAAATACTTATGATTTAATCCAATGACCAAATATGTCATGGAAAAATGTGCAACACCTCTGGTTATCGCTTCCAGCATCTTCCAGAAAAGATGAACGTTTTTTAAAGCCATTTGGATTCACTGAGAATATTTTGGTTGAACCTAGTGAATTCCTTTAATGCTAGGGTTTAGGCAATCCCCATTTCAAGTTTCTTAGGAATTTAAACATGATGACATGATGAGCAAGCAAAGTCAAGCAAGGCTAATCTGGGGATGTGACAACTCACCCCCACTAAACAAGAATCTCGTCCCGAGATTCAAGACGTGAGGTAAGAAGTCAGAGGGGTCACAAGCTAACACGATCTTCACGATCCAACTGTCCTTCTCAAGATGTTGATTCATTGCTTCATATTGATCTTGACGTCTTTGCTTTCGGGAACTTCATCCAACACGACAACGACAGAGAGGAACTCTGCAGGAATCGATCTTCTTAAAGATCGAGCAACTCACGATCAACTCACGGAATGAGACATAGCAACATCTCTCGAGCTGAGACAAGAAGCACACATCCAAAGGGATGGAGTGAAGCGGATGACGAGGGTTCACTAGGTAGACAAGAATTTCACACTTAAGGGGGTGGTGAATGGTTGTCCACGTAGCGAGGAATTGAGTTGCCATGATACCAAAACGAGACATCTTAAGGAAGGTGACCCGCGGAAATATTCCCTTAAGTGGAAAAAAGAATTACTTTCGATATAGAGATCATTGAGACTCTTTATACCAGCCTAAGGCAATCACAAACGATCGTTTGGCGGAGTTCAAAGGAATGACACATCCGGATTCGAATGGATGATGCGGACTACCTTGTTGAAGACAACGCAATGGATGATTTTTTCTTATCATCGGAAATGGATGGGACCTATGACAGACTGACACAATGACGGGTGCGAGCTGGGAACAAAATCCAAATACTAGAAATGACCCAGCCATCATATCTGCCTGAGATTCAGATCTGGTTGGTGTCAGCACATTCCAGACTCATCAAATGTAGAAAGAGAAATGAAAGTTTGCAACACAAATCGACGAGATGACGTTGCGAGATTCTCGGGAAATGAACTACGATAGCAAGCTCCAAAACATGAGCTGGTTCTGCTACAAACCCATGAACACGCTGTCCAAGACAAGCATGACCACGTAGTAGTCTTATAATAAAACATTACCGAGTTCAGGTGGGGAACCATCCTCATGGATAACGAAGTCCTTGCATAAGGCATGCTCTCAAGAAGGAACTTCTTCTCCTTGAACAAATCAGTTAGTGGCTTGGTGTGCTAGGAAATTCATATGGAATGAAGATGATCAGTCTATCAGACCATATAATACTTCGCACATGCATGGTGACTTGGGGCGATTCGGAGGAAACAAAAACAATCCTTCTCAAACTCACGGCGGCAACTTGCACCAAATGCACGTGAATTAGAGAAAGTCACTTCTTTCACCAAAGCATAAGCTTCATGAACGGAACACGAAGGCATTGCTTATAAAATTTTCAACACTAGGTTGATGTTCAGCATGAATCATGGGGGAGACAAAATGCTGCTGATGGGCTCAACAACAACTCATCAGAATTTCCATATCACTGGACTTCCACCATCATGTGAACACGGTGATAGCATTGGTCAGACCAAAACATGTAATGTTGTATGCTCGAGGGATCAACCATGAGTAAGACAACATTACGAACATCGTTGGTTCTGATTTGATTTGACGATAGCCCATACTCAAATCAAGGGTTGAATAAGACAATAGTACCGACAACTGATCACAGGGACCAATCGATGAAGATATCATCTTTGTTCAACACATACACCAGGATATCCCTTGGAGATGAACTAAGTCAGGTAAGCTTTTATCTTCCAACTCTCCAAGTTGTTGTTTAGCTTAACCAACTAGCTCAGGGTATCTGTCGCGACCGGTTTTTCCGGATATTAAATTCCAGAAAATGGCCGTCGTGCTCATCAGCCCCAGGACTACTGTTAGGCTATGAGGCATCAACTCGGTACAGAAAATCCAAGCAAAATACAGGATATGTAGCACAAGACCATTCTGGCATGCGAGTACAACAAATGGTTTCTAGTGGTTGATGGCGGAAGCGGTTCGTGGATCATCAGTGGAACTCCATTTCCCACGGGAACAACTGACCAGGTTAACTCCTATCTTCGCGAGGCTGCTATCACTGTTGCTTAGGTTAAAGGCGGTCGTCACAACACTCCTCTCCACGTAAGAAATCTGGCCAAGACAATAGCCAGAAACATTATGAACACAGGTACAATGTAACAATCAAAAAATCAAGCCTTGAAGAATATTTTATGATCACAACATCAGTCATAAAGAAATGAAATCCTTGGTGCATACATGTGGATTATTAATAAGTGACCACAAATATGTAATGTCGGAGCAGCAATAAATGCCACAGTCGGGCGTCTTAGCGACACCACATAAAGGGCTTATAAATAAACAGAAGCAATGCCATAGTCGAGCGTCTGAGCGACACAACATAAAGGGCTTATAAATAAACAGAAGCAATGCCACGGTCAAGGCGTCTGGCGACACCACATAAAGGGCTTATAAATAAACAAAAGCAATGCCACGATCAGGCGTCTGGCGACACCACATAAAGGGCTTATAAATAAGCGAAGCAATGCCACGATCGAGGCGTCGGCGACACCACATAAAGGGCTTATAAATAAGCGAAGCAATGCCATAGTCGGGCGTCTGGCGACACCACATAAGGGGCTCATAAATAAGCGAAGCAATGCCACGATAAGGCGTCTGAGCGACACCACATAAAGGGCTTATAAAATGAATACAGTGAATATCCAGGAGGTAGAACCGTCCCAGGGATACTCAATGATTCAAATAATATAAAGGGGTTAGTCCATAATAATAATCATCATCATCATCACAAGTCACAAATCATAAACCAAGTTCTGGTTTAGTAGTTCTCCTCCGGAGACTGACACTAAGACCGACACTTGACCCGTCCCAGACTGTAGTCCTGAACTATGGACACTGCCATTCGAATAGGTTTAATCTCTGCAGAGAGTGTACTTTTTACCCACGAGCAACCGATTCCTTTAGTCCATCTGGACTAATTCCGCCTATGGTCTTTTAATTGAAAACACACCTGACTTGCACACACCAGCTTAACTTACCGGTGCCTGGAAATCACCCATGACACTTGTTAAGCAAAACTCTAAGTGGGAGGCTACAACCTCGCGTAGCATGGGATCAAATTTATATCGCGGCGCTCTAAGGGGTGGCCTCCTCTCGGTCTCAACCGGATACACCCATGCCCCCGGACCAGGTGGCATGACTATCGGCTTCAACCGATATCTTCCACCATGGCCTCTCTGTACGGTGTGTGCTTGAAAGGGGTTGACAACTGACTGAACCGTACCCCATGTATGGCATGGACAAGTGGTAGTACGGGCAAGTATGGGGTTACTGGAATAAGACTCGATCTGGGGTCGACTCAGGAGGTTTATAAACGTCCCTGCATGATATATATAACAAAGTATTTCAACCAACACATCAATACTCATTATACCTTACTATGCCATACGGACATAACCGTCCGTGAAGGCGATGACAAGCTCACGCCTACCCAAGGCAGAGGCTTTTCCAGACACCTTTCCGGTATGCATGCAAGGCACATGGGGATGATTACCAACACAAGTGTGTTTATTTCCAACAGCATGGAAATCACTAATATGCATCCGTGCAAATGATCATATCACATGAAATAACGAGCTCTTCCAAATGGGGTGGAGTTATAAACGTGTCGAATAAGACACCAAAATTCTTATGCCGGGGTTCAGAATGCTTGCCTTCAAGTTGTGGAGGGGTGAGGTGCTCTCCAAAACTTTTGAAAGTTTTCTCCCCTCTCTTCAAAACCCTAATTGAAATAAATTTGAATTAACACACATTTTTCAGAACAGCACAAAAAAAGTTGTCTGAAATTTTTGAAATAAATCTTAAAATAAACTAGACAATATTGTTGAGTGGTAGGAAAAGGAATCAACTCATTCGGAGTTTTATTTAAAAAGTTACAGCCAGTCAAAGTTTAGTCAAATCTGTTATTTAAAAAGAAACAGAAAAGAAAACGTTTCAATAAAACATGTACCCGTCAAAAGCGTATTTTAGGTTTACGCTTCCACTTACTCCAGCATGGATGGCACGCGAGTCACTGACAGTGGGCCCGCCTGGCCCACTGGTCAGGTTTGACTGGTCCACCTCCCCTCTTCTCCCTCTGTCCCGGCGGGCGGGGACTCGGCGACTATCGCCGCGTGACAGCAGGTCCTACAGGGTCTTTGAGGCGGGGATGGATCCAGCGGATCTAGGGCGATCCTTCCGGTGGTTGAAGGGTTGTCGGAGGTGGAGGGATTCGCTGTGGAAGAGCTTCGCGGCGGCCGGTGGTTTCGGGAGCGAAGTGAGTTTGTGGTTATGGTGGCTCTCCGTCGTAGCTGGGGGTTTGGGTGGCACCGCAAGAAGGAGTGGAGTCGTTTGGTGGCGTTGGGAGGGCCGAGGAGGCTCTGGTTGTGCCGAACGGAGCTGGGAGGCGGCGGTGGCCGAACTGGCCGGAGTTGGGGAAGACGGCCTCTTCCCCCTCAATTGACGGCAACGGGGGCACTAGGAGGATGGTGTGATGTTGCCCGAGTGCGCGTATGGGCTCGGAGCTTCTTAAATAGGCACGCCAAGGTGGTTCCGCAGCAGTGGGGATAAGATCACCGGCGACCGACGTTCTGTAGCGGCAGGGGGACGTGGCGGGGCTGAGGATGGCGGCAGGAGCTAGCGGACGAGCGGAGCACTGCTCCAGGGCGAGCTGGCGAGCGGGAGTGGCTCGGGCAGCGCCGACACGGTCGGGGCCTGCATGCGGCCGTCAGCTAGCCGCCACGGCCGTCTGGACGGTGGCGCTGTGGAGTGCCAGCGGTGGTCGGGGTGGCGTGGCGGTGCAGGGGATACGTGGCGTGCTAGCAGCTGTTGGCCAAGGGCCGGAACGGGTGCGGGCGAGACGCGGGCGGGCAAGACGCGTGCGCAAACGCACTCTCTGGCGCGCCAGCACGCCCGGGGCGTGCTCGGCGAAATGCCACCGCACTGCTAGAGGTCGCGGGTGAGGTGGCAAGAGACAGGGCTAGGGTAGGGTTAGTCAGGAGGTAAATGGGCATGGTGGTTAGGTCAGGAGATCAAGTCCACAGTGCAAACAAAAACTCATGTCAAAACTGATCATGCCCAAAAGGTGTTTGATAAAATGCCAGGGGCACTTAGGCATTACTTGGGGTGGCCAAATCTTCCAGATCAGGGTCTCTTTAGATGAAAGAAAGGGTGGTAAGGTTAGTTTGCCCAAAGCTCAAACTTGCTAGTGCAAGTTTTTGCAAAATTTCAGATCTGGACAGAAAGTAAATGGCATTACCTCATGAACCAAAAATGATACAATGGGTGCATGTTCCTGGACTTAGAGGTTTGGCAAGGAGGACTACAAGTAGGAAAAGGAATCATAGATCAAGGAGCAACTAAAAAGGTGGTTGCAGTACAAAACCTCAAGTTGGACCAGAATGGAAAAGAGGATGGTTCACTCAAACTTTCCAAAGAACAACATTAGGTTAATGCATAAAGTTGAATAATATGCTCCTACTGATATCCCATAATTTTGGTAGAAGTTTTAGAGAAATATTTGATTAGGTTGTAGTGTAAAAATGCTCTCTGGACCAGATTTGAAAATATGGTGTAGAGCTCAAAATATTCAATGGGCAGAAGATATTTTTTCACAAAAGTGGTTCAAATACTCCATATGACATTTCCAAATTTTGGTGGGATTTTTGAATGAATATATAAAAGGGTTGTAGTACAAAAGGGGCCATAAAACTATGGGAAAACACTCTTCAAGAAAATAAAGATCAGGGAGAATATTATATAATTAATTCTTCTGATCGAAGAAAATATTTTCTTGAGAGGTCAAACAAGTTCAATATGAAAGGTTTTCATTTTAGGGAATAATTCCAAGATAACCAAGAAATGAATGGTTTTGAAATCAAGAAAAACCAAGAAAAAGGAAAGTTAAATTTCCTCGCAAGATTTTAATTAACAAAACAAGGTTAAATTTTTTGGGGTGTCGCAGTATCCAACACAGATTCTTGGAGAAAGGGTGGTTTGCAAGAAAACCAACTTGATCACGAACTTAACATAGCGGTCAGGTGACAACCTGGTAATACTTCCGAGAAGATATTTGGAAAATCACGAACCACCGGTATGTTACTAAGCTCAAGAACAACCTTGCTTTTCAGAGCAAGATGATATGATCAAGGGAGCGAGGGATTGACACAATCCTAACTCGTTGATGGAAGAGTGCACCAGAAATAAGGACTAGGTAGCACAATCTATCTTGGAATGATGATTCAAGAACCAACACGCTAAGAATGAAATTATTGTCCTTTAACTACCAAGCAACGAAGTTGCTAGGAGTATTGATTTCGCACATCATGGTACACTTGTCGGCATTTCGGTTACAATAACATGGGAACCGAGGAATGACCAATGATGGCAAGAAGTATTACTACGTCAAGAATTCATAAGAGGTGGTGCAATTCTCATGACACTCTTGACATAAAGATGGTAACACTCCAAGGTACAATGGAGCAAAAGCTGGTTTGGCATTTTGATCCGCGGAATACAATTGCTTTGACCCAATCCTAGATATGGATGAGGTACTGGAGTTTGTTTCTCCTAGTCATTCCAGAATAGAATGGCTTGACGGACCACATGAGTAATAGGCATCGATGAACACGAATGCACAATTACTCGTGACTATCAATTGATAGACGAAGGTCGGAATACAATTGAAGAGGGACAACTCAAAGGGACATATAACTTTTCGAGTTGTGGAGGCATGGATTAGTATGTCGAGCAAAATTCAACATTTCTTCCGGATAACCCATGCGGAGAAGGTAGAACTGGCAGAGTCACAATTATGAATGGAGAACCCCTCAAGAGTACTCTGATTGTGATCTTTTGGTTCAAATAACTTCTGCCTTAAGTAGTTCATAGTATTTGGAAGAAGGAAATACCACGGACCTCGAGGACTATCGCAAAGTTACTAATATCCTAAAGGAACTAGCAAACACTATCAACAGGAGGTAAGTAGGGTGAACCTTGTGTTTAGAAACCCAGGAGTATAATACCTACTACTAAATGGCATCACGGGATGCTTTCGAGATTGGTGGCCAGAATCATCACACTGGGAACACAAAACATGGCTAGATTACTAGGTGACTCCCTAAAACACCTAGGGTCATAATACTAACTCCAACATATATGTCGAGGAAATAGAGTACCTCAACTCACCCATTAGTGTGCTTAACCTGGCCCCAAAGGACATCAGGAACGGGAGGAAGGGATTTGCAAATGCATCAGATAGTTTAGAAACCTGGGATGACTCGGACAGCATAACGGCTGTAAATGCTCAAAAAGATTTGAGACATCATGCAAAATGGTGGAATAACCACTCAACAACATCATATCAAGGTTCCGAGATTAACAGTTAACATACAGAAATAGTAGGAACTGAACCGAGGCTTAAGTTCAACGATCTTAAAAGTCTATGGATTAGTAACACGTCATCTTGATAGATAGATGAGAAGGCCTAGTTCTTAATCCCCGTAGAAGAGAAGAGGATGACTCAGATCAGAAGGCCATGAGGTATAAGGAGTAAAAAGAGCCTGACGTTCCCTTCCACAATCAATTCCCTTACATAACTAAAGCATTTCTAGACACAACTTCGACCAGTTTGGCTTGGTAATCCTACAGGCAGTCAGGCTCTGATACCAACGCTGGCAGGACCCCGATTCCAGGCCACATCGATCTAGCCGGTAACACCTTATATCACTTTGCGGCCTCCTGCACGGTATCCCCACGGGTGTCGCCTTACCATGGCTCAGGACCGTTTGTGCCTTTTGGCTCACGTATATGATAGTGTCGCTAGCATCCATATGACAGAGAACCCGGGCCGACATGGCTAGTCGTGAACCCAAAGCGGCACTAACCCATGGGGACAGGCATACATGAATCACATCGAGCATGTCGGTCATCAACGTGTGAATCCGGGATGTAACCTTTGGGCTAATAGGACTCCGGTGAACCGGCATGTGAGCTAAGCGGGACTCCGGATGTCACCGTGACATTTCCCGAAGGACGGAACCACGAGAACGACGTGAAACACATGTCGGCCCGATCAAGTGTCCAGAGCAGTAGTCTTTGGGCTAGCAGGACTCCGGTGAGCAGACATGGCGGACTACTATCGCTCAGGAAGCACTAGACTACATTTCCCCATATGAGAGGCTGCCATGGATAAACTACTAAATTGTCGGATCCCAACATACCAAGCATTTCAAACATACACACAATATGCTCGATATGTGTAAATACAACATGGCATCAAAACATAACTCTACAACTCAAGTATTTATTCATTAGGCTCCGAGGAGCGAGATATTACAAACATGGGTCTCATGACCCAACACTTTCGAAACATACAAGTCAAAGCACAAGCGGAAGCTTAACATGTAGAGTACAGATGTCTACAAATGAAAAGGCTGAGAAGCACGACTATCTACCGAGATCTGCCGAGGGCACAAGATCGTAGCTGAGGTAACAAGCTAAACGTCAAGTCCACACGGTACTACTAAGCGAGGCCAGCGTCTCTCGCAAAACATAAAATAAGAAAAGCGTGAGTACAAATGTACTCAGCAAGACTTACATCAAAACTAACTACATATGCATCATTATCAACAAGGGGGTGGTGGAGTTTGACTGCAGCAAGCCAGCTTTGACTCGGTGGCTATCCTATACTACATCGCAAGTAACTCTTTTGAGGCGCTGCGAGTCCACATATTCACCATATCAATACACCACTATGGATCCGCTCCCGTCTCCCTACGAACAACGCCATCCATAGCACTCACACTTATCTTGCGCATTTTAGAGTATCCACTTTCACTTGTCTATGAACTGATATAGGCAACCCAGAAGTCCTTTTCATGGACACGGCTATTCGAATAGATCATATTAACCTGCAGGGGTGTACTTCTTCACACGCTCTCACCACTTACCGCCGTTTACACGACATGTACTCGGCAACCTTCAAGCGGAAGACCAACGTGGGTGTCGACAACAGCCTACCTAAACACTCAAGTCCCTAGTCCAGGTTTATCGCTTATTCGGGTTCCATCCATGAGGAGTCGGCTGAGGTTTCCACTAACGGCCCCGAACGATGTGTGCAGGGTTCCCGAGATACCAAGCGGGCATTAAATTTTACACCGTGCCACGGTGTATCTACCGCATCATAGCCCACCCATAGGGTCAGCGCTACACACGGCCTCCAACACATATCCTACAAACACCAGAACAAGGGTGGTTAAGAAGCCGAGAGGGTCCATTGGTTTCGGGCCCAATGCGTGGTAGTAACTGTTTCATGGATCACAAACACAGAACTCAGTTCTGAGGACGGCTTCAATGAGACAACCCACCATGTACTCCTACATGGCCTCTCACCGCTACCTTTACCAAATCGTGTTCACACACTTAGCTCACACACGATGGGACATGTTTACACACCTCCGATTCATCCCCGATGAATCGGACACGACTCAACTCTAAGCAGTAGCAGGCATGACAAACAAGCATGAATGAGTAGGCACAACAGGGCTCAAACAACTCCTACTCATGCTAGTGGGTTTCATCTATTCTTGTGGAATGACAGGTCATGCAGAGGATAAAGGGGTTCAGCTACCGCAGCAAGTAACAAATGAATCATTGTTGTCCTAATGCAGTAAAAAGAGCAGGAGCGAGAGAGTGGGATTGTATCGGAATGCACAAGGGGGTTTTGCTTGCCAGGCACTTCTGAAGATAATATAGCTCTTCATCGGTGTCATCGAACTCATCGTCGGAACCACGTCTATGGAGAGGGGACAAACACCGACAACTGAGAAAGAACACAATCAATGCAATGACACAATATGATGCATGATCATGACATGGCAATATGTTGTGATTTGAACTAATGCATCTTGCTATGATTTAAATGAAGTTGGTTTGAATACATGATTCAAATTCCAACTCCATATATGATTATTTAAATGCCCTTTATTTTGTTTGTTCAAAACAGAGGACAAACATTGTTCAAACATGCGTGAAAATGGTACAGATGGATATATTGGATTTTTCTGATCATTTTTCATATATAAATTATTTAATTTGGAGTTACAGTTGAATTTCTATGAATTTTAGAACTTTTGGGCATTTTCTGGAATTTTCTGAATTATTTTAAATCCAGGAAATTATTAACTGCGTCAGCATGACGTCTGTGTGACGTCAGTGGTCAACGGGGCTGGTCGAGTCAAACCGACTGTGGGCCTACATGTCGATGAGTTAGTTTAACTAAGCGATATTAGTTAGCGTTAAACTAATACTAACCTAGTTTAGTCGGGCCCTGGGCCCACGCTGTCGATGACCTGTGGGGTCAAACTGGGCCCACCGAGTCAATGGTCAGTAGGGTCAAACCTGCCGGTCAGCGGGTCAAAGCCTGCCGCCGTTTAGCCGCCGGCGAGGCCAGACGCAGCGGCGTGCTGCGGGATTTGCCCATAGGGCTCCATTTGCTACGCGGAGAGCAGCTACGGGCAGCTGGTGCTCGCCCGCAACCAGCCGTGGTGATGGCTTGGCCGGGGAGTGGCCGGAGCATCGCCGACGATGAGTTTGGCGGAGGCCGAACCTCGGGCCAGCTCGTGCGCGTGGCTGCAGTGGCCTAGGCGGTGTGGCGCTAGCACCTACAACCTCTACACGGCACGAGGAGTGTGACGGGCACAAGCCCGTGAACAAATGGTCAACGGAGCAGCGCCGGCGACGTGGTCAGGCGGCGGCGCGTTCGGGCACAAGAGACGCGGCGTCTATGGTATTCTAGGGGCGAAACAGAAAGCACGGGGAGGTTCAGCAGCTCACAGAGAAGCCGTAGGGATGGTCAGCGTGCTCGGGGAAGGCTCGGTGTGGTTGGAACGGCGACGGCGATCTGGAGCGGCCCGAGGTTGAAGACGACGGCGGCGGGGATGATGCAGGGGCTCCGGAATCGTGCGGCTTGGCTAGTCAACGTAGTCGACGACGATGAACCGTCCGGACACGGTGAGAGGGCGCGGGGACGGTGTTGGACACGGCTGCGGCGAGCGGCGGCGACGGTGACGTCTCGGGCGACGTCGGGGAGGGCGAGAGAGAGGAGCCAAGAGGGGAGGGCGAGTGTCTGCGAGGTCGGGGAGAGAGAGAGGGTTCGTCCCACGTCGACAGATCGACGAGGGGAGTGGCGAGGTGGCGGGCAGCTGCGTGGCACGCATGTGCTCACTGCCGAGCAAGCTTGCCTGCCTGGCCAAGCCAAGCTCATTTGGAGCGGTGGCTGGCCGGGCGGCAGTGGGCTCTTGGGTGGCGCCAGTAAGCCTTTCTCTTTCTCTCTTATTCTATTTTTTTCTTCTGTTTTTCTATTTCTTTTCTGTTTTTGATTTAGTAATAATACTAAACCATTTTTAAAACTCATGAGAAAATTTGTGGGCACTTTTAAAATGTTTACTGACAGCCCTCAAATGTTTTCAGAATTATTGAAGCATTTAAAATATTTATAGCCATTAAATGCTCCAATTCAAATACTTATGATTTAATCCAATGACCAAATATGTCATGGAAAAATGCAACACCTCTGGTTATCGCTTCCAGCATTTTCCAGAAAAGATGAACATTTTTGAAAGCCATTTGGATTCACTGAGAATATTTTGGTTGAACCTAGTGAATTCCTTTAATGCTAGGGTTTAGGCAATCCCCATTTCAAGTTTCTTAGGAATTTAAACATGATGACATGATGAGCAAGCAAAGTCAAGCAAGGCCGATCTGGGGCTGTGACACGGCGGCAGTGGACTAAACCTCATCTATGAGGATACACTCCACAAAATGTAAATAGACAGGAGCCGCATCAAGCAAAGCAGCACGACCTTCCGAGGAATCATTCCCAGTCGGGAGGCGCAGTGTGCGGGAAAAATCACATTTGTCGTGGTATTCGGCACACCGGGGAACTATCGGTCCGAAGAGATAACCTTCCAAGTGGCCCCTTTCAATAGTGGATATCACGCCCTATTGGGGCGAGAGGCATTTTCATGCTTCCAAGCTATACCTCATTACGGGTATATGAAGCTCAAGATGCCCGGGCCCAACGGCATAATCACTCTCACCAGTGATCCGGACAGCACTACGCGCTGAAAATAAAACCGCATCCCTGTCCCTTGAGGCATTATCTGAAGCCCTCGCGGCCGAAGAATTAACCGCACTGTGCTAAAAAATCGGTTTAAGTAATAAATTTGAATTAAAGAGAAGAATCAATGGATTCATGATTAAACCCCTCCTACTTCTTGTATTTTTTTACAATTTTGGTTTAAGTGAGGGATCAAATATGTAGTCAACTTTATTTGATGGTAGCTTGGAGGATTAGAAATATGACTATTGCTTTCCAATTAGCTGTTTTGCATTAATTGCGACTTCCTCAGTCTTAGTAATTAGTGTACCCCTTGTATTTGCTTCTCCTGATGGTTGGTCAAATAATAAAAATGGTGTATTTTCTGGTACATCATTATGGATTGGACTAGTCTTTCTCGTAGCTATTCTGAATTCTCTCATTTCTTAAATTAAATTTGGTTAATATTTATTAACCCCATAAAAAAGAAATAATAAAGCGGTGGATAGGGACGATGTAATCCTGGACAAACGACCCAAATCCACCTCTTTCAAACCGGCTGAAGAAATAGTCAAATTCCAAGTCCATCCAACGGACCCCAAGAAGACAGCGTCTATCGGAGCACAGCTAGACCCAACGGTCGACGCCGCGCTACGAGAGTTCCTGCGCGAGAACTAGGATATATTCGCCTGGCACCCTTCTGATATGCCAGGAATCCCACGTAAGTTGGCTGAACACAGGCTCAATATACTGAAGGGATATAAACCGGTCAAGCAAACACTGCTGTGCTTTTCTGAACCCAAACGTGAAGCTATGGGGGAGGATCTAGCCAAGCTAATCGAGGCCGGATTCATTAGAGAAATAAAGCACCCGGACTGGCTGGCAAACCTGGTGATGGTGCCAATGAAGGATAAATCCTGGCGCCTGTGCGTCGATTTCAAAGACCTCAATAAGGCATGCCCTATGGATCCCTTCCCCTCTCCCCCGCATCGACCAGATAATTGACGCTACTGCAGGACAAGACTCACTGTGCTTCCTCGACGCATATTCTAGATACCATCAAATCAGAATGAAGGAGTCCGATCAAGCCGCAACAACATTTATTACCCCATATGGGCCATTCTGCTTCAATACCATGCCCTTCGGGCTCAAAAATGTCGGTGCTGCCTACCAGCGCATGATTCAAACACGCCTGGAGAAACAGATCGGCAAGACAGTTGAAGCATATGTGGACGATGTCGTCATCAAAACTAGGCACGTCGAGTCACTAATAGACGATTTACGTCTCACATTCGACAACCTTCGTGCATATGACATCAAGCTCAACCCGGAAAAGTGTGTTTTCGGCGTCCCTGCTGGAAAACTGCTGGGCTTCATCGTTTCCAATAGAGGAATTGAAGTAAATCCAGCCAAAATCCGAGCTTTGTCACAATTGGCTACGCCAACGGACCTTAAACAGGTCCAAAAACTCGCCGGATGCATGGCAGCTTTAAGCCGCTTTATCTCCAGATTGGGAGAAAAGGCATTGCCACTTTATCGCCTTCTCCGGTGCACCGATCACTTCGAGTGGACAGATGCGGCAATGGCCAGACTGGAAGAAATAAAAACCCTTCTAGAAAGAAACCCAATCCTGGCTGCACTGAACGTCGGTGAACCCATGTTGCTCGTCATTAAGCGAGAACAAGAGGGAAACAAATTCCCGCTTCAGAAGCCGGTATACTACGTATCCACTGTCCTCACACCATGCAAATCCCGGTACCATCATTATCAAAAGATAGCATACGCGGTCTTCATGGCATCCCGGAAGCTACGACACTATTTTCAGGAGTGTTTGATCACGGTGGCTTCCGAAGTACCACTCAATGACATAATAAACAACCGCGATGCTACGGGCCGGATTGCCAAATGGGCTATTGAGCTCCTTCCATTTGACATAACATACAAACCGCGTTGCGCCATTAAATCACAGGTACTGGCTGACTTCGTTGCCGAATGGACAGAGGCCGAACTCCCTAAATAGTACGGCACATATTCCAACTAGATTATGTATTTCGATGGTTCCAAAATGTTGGCAGGGTTGGGAGAGGGCGTCGTCTTAATGTCCCCCAACGGAGACGTAGTCCAGTACTTACTCCAAACTATACACATACTCCAATAACGCAGCCGAATATGAGGCCTTATTGCATGGTCTTCGGATGGCTGTCTCCATGGGCATACAACACCTGGAAGTGCGCGGGGACTCAAACCTTGCAATATCTCAAATAAATGGAGATTTCGATGCCAAAGATCCGAAGATGGCAGCTTACTGTAATGTCGTTCTCAAAATGTCAGCTCGGTTTGAGGGGCTCGAGTTCCATCATGTGGCTCGAGAAAGCAATCAAGCGACGGATGTCCTTGCTCGCATCGGCGCCAAACGCGACCCCGTCCCGCCTAATATCTTTCTGGAAAGGCTTTTTAAGCCATCCGTGGTGTGGCAAGGGGAGAGCGACAACACCAGTCCGGATCCGACCATAACCCCCAATTCCGAACACACCAATACTGTCGGCAGCTCAGCCACCGAAATAACATCGTCGGCCCATCTAATCATGGCAGCCATCGCCCCATGGACGGAACCCTTCTTGGCCTACCTTAATAGGTGAGAACTCCCTAAGGATCAGAACGAGGCTCGCCGCATTTTTCGGCGTTCGAAAGCCTACAAGGTTCACGACGGAGAACTCTACAAGAAACCTGCTACTAGAGTACTTCAAAGATGTATCTCTGAGGAAGAGGGGCGGCAGCTCTTGGCTGAAATTCATGCTGGCCTCGGTGGTCATCACGCCGCGGCTCGGGCCCTTGTAAGCAAGGCCTTCCGTACATGTTTCTATTGGACCACGGCCCGAGCAGATGCACAGGACCTTGTCCAACGTTGCGTCGGATGCCAGCTTTTCGCCAACCAAAGCCACATGCCACCCACTTCTCTACAAACGATCCCCATCACCTGGCCTTTTGCAGTCTGGGGTCTTGATATGGTTGGACCCCTTAAAGGAGGAAGCCATAATGAAAGTGCTAGTTATCGACTAGAGGAGGGGGGGTGAATAGGCGATTTTTATGAAAGTCTTCTAAACATGGAAGTTTCGAAGACAAACAATAGAATTGACCTAATTGATATGCAGCGGAAGATAGACTACAACAAGAAAACCATAGTCAAGTATACAATAACATCAAAGTACAAAGACTAATAGCAGCTTAGTAGTAAGGATCAGGATGGAAGATAGTATGAAGCCAACCAACGATAGTAGTCAAGTAGTGAAGTCAAACAGGTACGACAAATAGGCAATGACTTCATGAAGACAAACTCTAAGTAAAGATAGGGAGAGGATAGAACCAGTCACTTGTTGAAGACATAGGATTTGTTGGACCAGTTCCAGTTGCTATGACAACTGTATGTCTGGTTAGGGAGGCTGAGATTCAACTCAGAAGACCGTGTCTTCACCTTATTCCCCTTGAGCTAAGGACACGCAGTCCTCGCCCAATCACTCTGGTAAGTCTTCAAGGTAGACTTCCAAACCTTCACAGACTTCATTCACCGGCAATCCACAATGACTCTTGGATGCTCAGAACGCGACGCCTAACCGGCTGGAGGATTCACAGTCCTCAAGTGTAATAAGTTTCAGGTCACGCAGACAGAAAGACTTCAGTGATGCCTAACACTCTTTGGTTCTGGGTGTTTGGGCTTTGTCCTTGCAAGGATTTCTCTCTCTCAAAGGCTTCGAGGTGGTTTGCTCTCAAACGACAAAAGCCGTGCACTAACTCTGAGCAGCCACCAATTTATGGTGTAGGGGGTGGGCTATTTATAGCCACTAGGCAACCCGACCTGATATGTCCGAAATGACCACAGGTCACTAAGGAACCGACACGTGTTCCAACGGTCGATTTCAAACACACACGACATCTTTACTTGGGCTACAAGCAAAGCTGACTCATCCGACTATGGATAAGATTTGCTCTCATTGTCTTCGCTCGAAGACATAGGATTTGGGTTGAGCATCACTTCAGTCATTCTGACTTTGTTCACTTGGACCCCACTTAACAGTACGGTGGTTCCTACGACTCAACAACGAAGAGAAAGGAAACAACGAAACGACACAGTCTTCGCACTCCATAGTCTTCACTCAATGTCTTCTCATGTCATGGTCTTCAATATGAATATCTTCACATACCACCATTGTCGTCAATGTCTTCATACATTTTTAGGGGTCATCTCCGGTAGGTAAACCGAATCAATGAGGGACACTACCTGTTACCTGCAATTCTCACAAACACATTAGTCCTCAACCAAATTTGTCGTCAATACTCCAAAACCAACTAGGGGTGGCACTAGATGCACTTACAATCTCCCCCTTTTGGTGATTGATGACAAACTGGTTGAAGTTTTCTCTGAGGGATAAAGTATGTGAAATTGTAAAGGATAGGGTATTGTCTTCATAAGTGGCAAGGGCTCCCCCTGAAGATGTGCATATAAGTAATTTGCTTTTGGAATGCAAATGCACATGGCAGGTTGTACTTGTGGAGATCCTCTTCAACTTATGAAGATATGCATGAAATGATATAACTAAGAGAATGACATGCATAATGAAAAATGGACGTCTGCAGAATGATCTAAGTGCGGAAGTTATCATCGCACATGCGGAATTTATCATCGCCTCACGGAAAAGCAAATAAGTAGCAGACGACCATCAAGTTTAAGTGTTACAACTCAAAGGAACCAAATGTATCAAAAGCGAGAGTTGTAAACACTAGACAAAATATAAAGCAACCGCCCATATGAACCCGCTTGAAGACTATCAAACTCATATGCTTCTCCCCCTTTTGTCAGTAAGGACCAAAAAGGTTTGAAGACATAGAGCATCTACTCGCTTTCATGAGCAGAAGTTGAAGCAGCAGGGTTGTCGTTGTTGTTTGGCGGTGCAGACGAACTTGGTGCAGTGTCGATGTGTGCACAAGTAGGGGGCGGTGAAGTAGCATCGGCTTCATCATCGATCACTCTGGCATTCACAGTTGCCGTGGAGGAAGAATAGTCAGAGTCTTCAAGGGAGGGAGTTCGACGTAGGACCGCATTCCGTGGAGGAGTGGAGTCAAACTTGAATCTTTCAGTGAAGCCATCGTCTTGAAGATCTGCTTCAGCACTGAGCAGCGTCAAACTCTTCCATGATCGATGACAGGTCTCGTGAGTGACAAAAGCATTCTTGGTGGCAAGATTTTGAATGCGATTGACATCCACCAAGAGGCTTTGCATCTGTCGCTTGAGCCAAAAGTGATGCTTGTCTTGCTTCTGATGCAGTGCCACAAGAAGTTCTCGGTCATTTAGGAAACGAGAGTGCTTCTTAGGCCTTTGGGAAATTGTGCTCTCAGTAGCTTCAGTTTGCGCACGGTGAGGCATACGAGTGTGCCCAGCCATTGGATAGACACGAGTTACTGCTTGGACGCCTTCCATGGGTTGAGAGAAGCTATGGTGATCTACATTTTGAAGACAAAGCGGCGTTTTGGCAGGCTCAGGGTATATGGCTTCAACTGACATATCAACCTCGGGTAGAAAGATCAGATGATTGCGAGCAGAGGGCTGATAGTTGATAGCAGAGTGTAGCTTGATGAGGCGCATGACCCATGGAGCATAGAATTTCAGGCCAAAAAGGTTAGAACCAGACGCAGCCAGTTGTCGAATGAAGAATTCTGGTGTATTGAAGCTGATGCCATTGAGGATGTAAAAGACCAATGTCTTCATGGCTCCTTCAAGTTTTGCAGATGACGAATGCGCTTTGATAGGCCATAGAGTTCGCCTGATGATGTGATATATTGTGCGAGGCAGATACTCAAGGTCATCAACAAAGAACTCCTTTGGGTATTCAGCGTCACGTAGCAAAGGCTTCATCATGCTCAACATCTCGCTCATGTTGGGCTCCGGCTTATGGAAGATGCTCTCCAGTGCATTGCGGTGGAGTCGACAATTAGGTTCGAACAGCTCTACGGGAGTGGGTAGGCCTGTAAGCTCAATGACATCAAGAGCTTTGGCTTCATGATGAACATTTCCAGTCATCCACTCGAGAACCCATGTCTTTGTATCCCTGTAGTAGCCGTGAATGTGGAGGGTAGCATAGAATTGAAGCAAAAGTTCCTCATTCCAATGTTCTTTGTCTGTCACAAAGCTAAGCAGACCTGCATCATGAAAGCATTCAAGTGCTTCTTCTAAGCATGGCAGTCCTGTAATGGCTTCAGTGCCGAGGCGCATATGAGGGAAAATGCGCCCTTGATCATACAGAACACAGGAGTAATAGCTTCGCTGTTGATAGCTCCAGAAACGATCTGATGATATTCTTGGCCTTGAGTAGGGGTTCTTTGCTCTGTCAAAGAAAGTGTTGTGGGCTTTGAAGCCATTTGCATTGAAGGACCCTGGAGAGGTGGCAGTACCTGGGAACCTTGGCAGTCTTGGCTTTGGTTTCTGGACCAGAGGCCTATGCGCAACATGATAATCAAACTGAGGACCTGAGGCATGAGGCGGAGGGACCAGAACGGGCCATCTGACAGTGACTAACTAACCATAGTTGTAAGCTTGCTCAATTGTATAGGGCCTTGGTGGAGGAATAGGAGCAGTGGCAACAACAGAGGCTTCAGGCTGCACAACAGGTGCTTCAGGAGCAGTTGCATCATTGGCTTCTGGCACATTGGTTGGTGCAGGCTCCACATTTGCTTCAGCCATGACTACGTCATTGGCTTCATCTGTGTTGGTGGTGGAAGCCTCAAGATTTTCAACCTCCACTTGATGAGCTGGAGGGGGCATCATCACGTTCACTTCAGGAACAGCTTCTTCAAAGAATGGGGGTGTAGGGACACGTTCTTGTACTGGGTTGTCATCGGCTGATGCAGCCGGATTGTCTTCAGCAGCTTTGGCTTCAGACACGGAGACATTCACAGTTGGAGTGGCTTCTTGAAACACTTGACGTGCTACAGATTGGTGGTGCACTTCTCCTTCTGGAACGCTCGAAAGAGGGACTTGTGGCCTTAGTCCTTTGCGAAGCCTGCGAAATGCGGGCGACGCCTCTGGAGATGGAGTTGGCTGGGCCTCAAGGTCTTCCTCTTCTTCTTGCACAGGTGGTGTGACTTGTTGTTGTTGGGGAGTACTTGAGGAGTCTTGTTGTTGTGGGTGATCTGCCCATGATGCATCCTGAGCAATTGGCGCCGAGGGCGACCAATCTTGATGAGTTCGCTGTTCGTGAGAACAAAGCGATGATACTGAGTTGTGTTCGATCCGAGGAAGAACGTCATCATCTTCAACATTGTCATTGTGACCAATGTCTTCACGATGATGGGATCAACTGCTGGAATGTCTTCAGCTTCAGGAGCCTCTGTGGAAGCAGGCTCATGAACTATCATTCGTCGTTCTTGGTGTTCAGATGCAGGTCGTACCATTGAGATGGGTTCAACAACTAAGAGCTCTGTGGAAGCAGCCAGATTCTTCTTGGTTTTGCGCTTCTTCTTGGAGGGAGTAGCATCAGAGGCTTCAAGATTTTTCATTTTTCTGGCTTCAGCCTCGGCAGCCCTCGTCTTCTTCTGTTCTGAAGCGGTTAACCTGACCTTTGGCTTCAAGCCAGTCATGCTGCTTGGGAAGACTATGCGTGGTTCTTCTTGCCTTGAAGGTGCAGATTGGTCAGTTGATTGCTTCTCCTTCTTTGCAGCCATTCTGGGGTCAATGCCAGGACGACCAAGAGCCTTGCCCTTCTCAGCCTCATTGTAGGCTAGTACACACTTGTCAGCCAGACTCTTCATGCGCTCACGAGAGCCTTTAGCTTCGTCGCGCTTCTTGTGAAAGGCTTCTTTGAGCTCGTGCAGCATGGTCTTGAAGTTTTTGACATCTTGCATCGCTGAGCTTTGCCACATGCTTCTTGAACTGAGCTTTCTCATAGTCGATCTTGTGCTTGATTCAACGAGACGCCGAGCAAGAGCTAGCTCAGAAGCAATGGCGCCATTGAAGGAGACGCTGAGGCCAATGGGAAGTTGCAGATCTTCAAAGCTGAGATTTGGGTTGTCAATCCACTCATCAATGAAGTGATGGATGATTTCCACATCAAAGAGAGGCAAATCATTGAAGATCTCTGCTTCTTCCTTGCTCTTGATCAGTTGCTCAAGAGCATCATCTGCAAGATCTTCATCGCTGGATAGATCAATGTGCTCTTCTCGCAGAATGGCAGCAGGGGTCAATGTCTGATCAGAATGTCTGACGATTTTCTTTGTCTTCCCCATCTTCTTGGAGATGCGTGATTGATCTTCAGACAGCATACTGTCTTCAGGAGGTGCAGTGGCCAGTGGCTTCGCACGTGAAGCTTTTGGAGGAGCAGCTGATCTTGAAGCCTTAGCCTTCTTTGGCTTCTTCGACTTTGGAGTAGGAGCAGGGGCTTCATCAGTGTTAGTGTCATCATCAGAATGATCCACTTTGGCACCTTGGACCGAGATGTGAGTGATTAGTCCATCAAGGTTGTAGAAAGGACCGATGACATTGGGTTCTGCATCATGGGAGCCGTCAGCACAGGGAGCAGAGGGACCAGGGTTGAAGTCTAATCCCAATGTCTTCTTGTTTTCCTTCGCCGATGCCTTTGCGTGTTGGAAGTTTCGCTTGAAGAGATTATCATCACGACACCAGAGCAATGACGATGGGTCGGCATTTTCAGGCTGAGGTCCAGGACCATACAAGGATAGAAACCCTGTGCAATAGCTTCAGCTCTGTTCTTGGGTGGAAGGCCTCGAAAGAGAATATCATCCCAAGGACCTTTGATAGCATTCTTCTCAGCGTATTCCTGGGTCACGAACTTGTATTTGAACCATTGTTCAGCCCAATATCGTCGAATCCATTGGATTCGTGTCTTCTATTGATTATAATTCTCTTCAGGATCTGTCTTGTAAAGCTCTGCGAGGTCATCAAGCAGATCTTTTGATGTTCCCCCACGATGCTGTCTGCCACCCTTCCTTACTGTTTTCTCTGCAGCCATGAACTTCAAACTGAATGGCTTCAATACGTTCAAAGGTTTCAAAAGCTTTCACTTGCTGGACAAAAAGGAACTGGCTTCGGGAGAGTTAATATGATGCTGTAAGAATTCTGCAAACGAATGCAGACTATGAAAACCAAGGGATTCTCCCACGGACATGTACCTGTGATAGCATTAGAGATGCGAGGGAAGGGGAAGAGGTCATATGCATTCCCAGAAGATTTTGATGATAAATCAGTTTGAAGACATTGACCTCATGATGCGAAGACATTCACTTATATGTTGAGAGTTGGTTCCAGATTTGTACAAATCCGTGAATAGGTACAAGTGAGGAATCTAACTAGATATGAAGCTTAAGTGAATATACTAGGCAATATGAGATGCAGACAGAATAGATCTAACATTGTATAGGCAGAAACCAACTTTGGTAAACAGGATGAATTTTTGAGGATAAAAAAAAGATGGTAAAAATAGAGTTATATTTACCACTCGAAGAACTGCTAGACGGGATGAGTAGGATACCGAGCAGTTCAATCCACCGTGCCCTAACTTGGCGACGGAGGACAGCTACGATGGCGGCGGAGAGGACGATGTTCGCGGCCGGCGTGAGGACGACGTCGGAGAAGTCGCGGCAGCTAAGCGCTTCGTCGCCAGCGTCGTCGCGAGCTAGCGGTGGCGCTAGGGTTTTGATGAGGTGGAGAGGTGGAAGAAGGTTTTCTTTACCGCAGGGGACATGTATTTATAAGGAGGTGTGCAGCACAGCACAATTACTCAGGTGCCCCTGGCGGTTCACATCTGAGGGGTATGTGGCAAGCATGCAACATACTCAGAGCTGTCCCACGTTCCCACGCCCTCCAGGTTTGTCGGATGGTCGTTCCGGCTTCTCCGGATTTCAAACAATAAGGATGAATCATTTAAAATAGACTTAATGTTTATCTCTGTGTCTTCTGCTGACAAGGACCCAGAGAAGACATTCGACAGTTTCAATAGAATGCATATGATTTGGACAGATAGAGTTTGAGATAGAAAGCATAGAGAGATTAGGGTCAGATCACACTCACTTATTTCAAAAGATTAAACTAGGAAGACATAGCTATAAGTGATTGTTTTAGAGGACACAACACGAGTATATATATATATATATATATATATATATATATATATATATATATATATATATATATTTCAGAAAGCAAACAAATCAGCATAGTGAAGAATATCATGAAGATAAGTTGAACTTTGAAGACAAACCAAATGTGAAGACATAGCTAAAATAACGCCATGAGTGAAACACTTCAAACAGAGAAATTTGGTGGTGGCGTTACCCACCATATAGGAAGTATTAGACCCAGACACGGCGCACAATTATCTGGCGCTCCGAAGTCAAATTCCATGTTAATGTATTCACACTCAGAATGTAAGTCTTCATTGATTGAAGATATACTTTACTTCATGTGTTGCACATCTAAGTCATCAACATGCATAAGTGTTAGGAAGTGTGCCTCATCACAGGACATTTGAGGATTCCAAGATATTTAGCTCACACCGTAACTTGCAAAACCTTTTCTCATCCAAGGGCTTTGTGAAGATATCTGCCAGTTGCTCTTCAAAGGTTGACGTGAATGATGTCAATATCCTTTTTCATGACATGATCTCTGAGGAAGTGATGACGAATTTCAATGTGCTTTGTCTTCGAGTGCTGGACTGGATTGTTGGCAATCTTGATGGTGCTTTCATTGTCGCGGAAGAGGGGTACTTGTTTCAGATTGATGCCATAGTCCTTGAGAGTTTGCTTCATCCATAGCAATCGAGCGCAAAGAAGATCCAAAGACAATGTATTCAGATTCAGCAGTTGAGAGTGATACACAGTTCTGCTTCTTTGAAGACCAACAGACAAGTGATCGTGCCAGAAAGTGACATGTGCTTGATGTAGACTTGCGATCCACCTTGTCACCAGCATAATCAGCATCCGAGAATCCAACTAAATCAAATTATGAGCCCTTTGGATACCATAATCCGGCGTTGGGGTGTGAGCCAAATATCGAAGAATTCGCTTCACCGCTAAGTGATGCGATTCCTTTGGTGCCGCTTGGAATCGAGCACACATGCAAACACTAAGCATAATATCTGGCCTAGATGCACATAGGTAAAGTAAGGAACCAATCATGGAGCGGTATACCTTTTGATCAAATTCTTTACCATTGTCATCGGGACCCAGATGGTGTTTGGCTGGCATTGGCGTCGTGTAACCTTTGCAATCTTGCATTCCAAACTTCTTCAGACAATCTTTGAGATATTTTTCTTGAGATATGAAGATGCCATTCCTTTGCTGACGAATTTGAAGACCAAGGAAGAACTTCAGCTCACCCATCATGGACATCTGATATTGCTCTTGCATCATGTATCCAAACTCATCACTATACTTACGGTTGGTGCGGCCAAGATAATGTCATCCACATATATTTGGCACACAAACAGTTCACCATCATATGTCTTCGTGAAGAGTGTCGGATCGAGGGATCCAGGTTTGAAGCCTTTGCTCTTCAGGAAGTCTTTGATCGTATCATACCAAGCGCGAGGAGCTTGTTTGAGGCCATACAGTGCTTTATCTAGCTTGTACACCATATCATGATGTTTTGGATCTTCAAAGCTAGGTGGTTGAGCGACGTATACTTCTTCTTCAATCTTGCTGTTGAGAAATGCACTCTTCACATCCATTTGATATAGCAAGATGTTGTGGTGGTTAGCGTAGGCTAGCAGTATGCGAATAGCTTCAAGCCTAGCCACGGGAGCAAATGTTTCATCGAAGTCAATTCCTTCAACTTGAGTATATCCTTGAGCCACAAGTCGTGCTTTGTTTCTGACGACTTGACCATGCTCATCTTGCTTGTTTCGATATATCCATTTTGTGCCAATAATGTTATGCTTGCGAGGGTCAGGACGCTTGACAAGTTCCCAAACATTGTTCAGCTTGAACTATTGAAGTTCTTCTTGCATAGCTTGTATCCATTCAGGTTCCATAAAGGCTTCAGCTACTTTCTTGGGTTCTGATATTGACACAAAAAGAAAAGTGTCCATGTAAATTTGCTAACTGTGTTGCTCTTGAGCGAGTAAGTGGACCAGGTGCATTGATGCTATCAATTATCTTCTCAATTTTTACTTCATTTGCGACTCGAGGATGTATTGGACGAAGACTTTGCTCTTGCTGATCATTGTAATCATTGGTAGGATTATCTTGGTCGAGCATTGTCTTGAGTTGGTTAGGTGCAGAAATGATAAGTTCCTCTTCATTTGTGCTTTAAGGCATGATTTCTCCAGTTCCCATCGCCTTGATAGATTCATTTGGGCGAGCTTCGTCTAGTGTACTTGGCAGGAGCTCTCTTTGTGAACCATTGGTTTCATCAAATCGCACGTCCACGCTTTGACGATTTTGTAAAGATAGAGGTTGAAGACTCTGTATGAGTGCGAGTCCTTTCAGAATCGAGCATGAAGCCTTCATGAGCTTTAGGTGCAAATTTTGACTTGTGATGGGGATCCTTGATCCAGCACCTAGCTCCAAATACTCTGAAGTAGCTGACATTTGGCTTCTTGCCAGTAAGGAGCTCATAGGATGTTTTGTTCAGAAGCTTATGGATGTAAACACGGTTGATGACGTGACATGCTGTATCAATAGCTTCAGGCCAGAACTTTCTTGGTGTCTTGTACTCATCGAGCATAGTTTCGAGCCATCTCAATGAGGGTTCTGTTCTTGCGCTCTACGATGCCATTTTGCTGAGGTGTGTATGGAGCAGAGAACTCATGAGTGATTCCCATTGTATCTAGATAAAGATCAAGTCCAGTGTTCTTGAACTCAGTGCCATTGTCACTTCTGATATGCTTGATCTTGACGCCATAATTGGTCATGGCTCGATTGGGGAAGCGTCTGAAGACATCTTGTACTTCAGTCTCGTAGAGAATTATGTGCACCCATGTATATCTTGAGTAGTCATCAACAATGACGAAGCCATAGAGACAAGCAGTTGTTGTGAGGGTAGAGTAGTGAGTCGGGCCAAATAAGTCCATGTGTAACAGCTCGAAGGGTTGAGATGTCGTCATGATTGTCTTCGACGGGTGCTTTGCCCTAGTCATCTTTCCAACTTCGCAGGCACCACACAAATGATCCTTCTTGAACTTGACACCCTCGATGCCTATGACATGCTTCTTCTTGGCGAGTGTGTGTAAGTTCCTCATGCCAGCATGCCCCAGCCTCCGATGCGAGCCAAGATTCTCAAGCTTTTGCTAGAAGACATACGGCAAGCTGTGGACCTTTGAGAAATCTACCATGTATAGATCATCTTTCCGATACCCTTCAAAGACTAGAGACTTGTCGATTCCATTAGTACAAGGCAACGATATTTTCCGAATAGCACAATCATGTTCAAGTCACAAAGCATTGATCTGAGACATTAAGTTGAAACCAAGGGATTCAACAAGCATCACTTTATCCATGTGTTGATCCTTTGAGATTGCAACTCTACCTAGACCCAATACCTTGCTTTTACCAAAGTGTCAAGAAATGTGATGTGACTTTTGTCCGATGGACGTAAGGTTGAGTCCATGAGAAGACTTGATCACCAGCCATATGATTAGTGCATCCGCTGTCCATAATCCATTACGAAGCATGAGGTGTCATACCCTCTGATGCAGTTAGGGGATAGGCTTCACCAAGAGTATTGTGAAGCATAAACATTTGACGGGCAAGAGGATTATTGAAGCTCAGATCAAGATTAGGACTGATAGGATGAATGGCAAACAATTCAGGAAAAAAATACATAGTGAGACCATTTGGGCATTTGATCTTGCGCCCTACAAGATGTTTTAGGTCCCTAGCAATATCATCAGATGCCTTTGATTTTCGGCTGGAGACCCTTCCCTGCAAAAGAAAGTTAATCCTTCTTAACCACCCACATCTTCAGGGGTGGCTTAGAAGCAATGAGTCTAAGTGCAGCATCTGAGAAATTCGGCTTAGGAGCCCTAGCAAATAGCCTTGCAGGAGATGAATGATACTCATATGAATAAGCAGAAAAGTTCTTAGTTCTATGAACATAGCGGTTTGAAGACACACGCTCATATTCATAAATTTGATTACGGTTTCCCTGCAAAACATTGGCGTTAGGGTGAATCAGGTGAGTCCTCTGTCTATTTGAAGCCTTTGGACCATATGACGCCTTAGGTCTGGGGTTCGTCTTCATCCCAGGTGGTGTCATGATAACATTCACTGGAAGATTCTCAAGACAACTTTTGGGAACCCAGATCTTCTTCATAGGTGGTCCATTCCTTCAGTTAGTACCAATATACCTGGCAAACACTTCACCATTCTGATTTTTGAATAGTTTATAGTTTGCATCAAAGGATTCATCAATGATAATAGGATTAGCACAGGTAAAGCGGATAAGGTGGATGGATCCACTAAAGGTCCCTTTGCGTAAACCCATGTGGTTTTGGGATACCGCTTTCGCTTCCAAAGAGGAACCATCAACATTCATTTTCCTCTTGAACCCAACACTCTCTTTCCTAGGGTTTCGGTTCAGCATCTGCTTTTTGAGGACTTTCAGACTGCTCAGGCTTCCAGTAGGAACCATCAACATTCATTGTCTGATGTCCTTTCAGACTTTTATACATCCCTGTTTCAAGCAATGTCTTCAACCTAGCATTTTCATCAGCAATGGTAGTGATATCCTCCGCAGAGGGGTTAGTTACCACATAAGTAGTTGAAGACAATGCAACAGTAGCAGCAGTTGAACATTCAGCAACAGAGGTAGTGATATCACGCTCAAGGCATTTTAGACATGGTGGTTCAAATCCATCCTGAGCGGGAGTGATCTGTTGAGCGCAAAGTGACTCATTCTCTTTTTGAAGATCTTCATGAGCCACTCGTAATTTCTCAAGCTCTTGCTTCCTTTGAAGATAATCATAGGAGAGCTTTTCATGAGTGGTTGAGAGCGATTCATGACGAATTTCAAGTTCTTGGTACTTAGCATGAATATTTTTTATGTCTTCAACTAAGGACTGTGAACGTGTTCAACAGGTCATCGCTTTTGTCTAACAGTTTTTGAGTATGTTCCATAACTTTTAGTTGTTCAGTTGCAATTTTAGCAAGTGTTTTGTAGCTGGGCTTGGATTCACAATCAGAGTCATCTTCACTTGATGTTTGAAAGTAAGATCACGTGATTTTACCTTGGCACCACGTGCCATGAAGCGATAGGGTGGGAGCAGGGTCGTCCTCGTCATCGCCTTCAGCGTTGGTGTGGAAGTCATTGTCTTCATTGTTGAAGATGGACTTGGCAACATAGGCTGTGGCTAGAGCGGACTTGCAACACCAGGTCGGACTCCTCTTCAGACTCCACCTCCGCCTCCTCAGAAGCAGACTCCTCCTCTGAATCCATTTCCTTGCCAACAAAAGCACGAGCCTTGCCAGATGAGCTCTTCTTATGAGATGAAGACTTTGATGAGGACTTGGAAGAAGACTTTGAAGATTTCTTCTTCTTCTTGTCATTAGAATCATATTCCTTGCTCTTCTTCTTCTTCTTCTCATTTTCCCACTGTGGACACTCAGATATATAGTGTCCAGGTTTCTTGCACTTGTGACATGTTCTCTTCTTGTGGTCATGAGTGGAAGCTTCATCATTTCTTGAGCTAGATCGTGAAGACTTCCTGAAGCCCTTCTTCTTAGTGAACTTCTGGAACTTCTTCACAAGCAAAGCAAGTTCCTTTCCAATGTCTTCGTGGATCATCGTAACTGCAATGATTCTTCTTGAGATGAGGAAAAACTTTTGCCTTCAAAGCGTGAGTTCGTCCATAGTTGGGACCATAGATATCTCTTTTCTCAGAAAGCTGGAACTCATGTGTGTTGAGCCTCTCAAGTATATCAGACGGATCGAGTGCCTTGAAGTCAGGGCGTTCTTGTATCATGAGGGCAAGGGTGTCAAAGGAACTCTCAAGTGATCTCAGTAGTATCTTGACGATTTCATGCTTGGTAATCTCAGTGGCGTCGAGAGCACGAATATCATTTGTGATGTCGGTGAGAGGATCAAACGTGAGCTGGACATTTTCATTGTCGTTTCTCTTGAAGCGGTTGAAGAGGTTGCGAAGAACACTGATCCTTTGATCTCTCTGGGTTGAGACGCCTTCGTTGACCTTGGATAGCAAGTCCCAGACTAGCTTCGACGTTTCCAGAGCACTCACACGGCCATACTGTCCTTTGGTCAGATGACCACAGATAATGTTCTTGGCAGTTGAGTCCAGTTGAATGAACTTCTTGACATCAGCAGGAGTGACACCTTCACCAGTTTTGGGAACGCCGTTCTTGACGACATACCAGAGGTCGACATCAATGGCTTCAAGATGCATGCGCATCTTATTCTTCCAGTAGGGATATTCAGTTCCATCGAACACAGGGCAAGCAGCGGAGACCTTGATTATCCCTGTAGTCGACATAGCTAAAACTCCAGGTGGTTAAACCGAATCACACAGAACAAGGGAGTACCTTGCTCCGATACCAATTGAAAGTGCTAGTTATCGACTAGAGGGGGGGTGAATAGGCGATTTTTATGAAAATCTTCTAAACGTGGAAGTTTCGAAGACAAACAATAGAATTGACCTAATTGATATGCAGCGGAAGATAGACTGCAACAAGCAAACCATAGTCAAGTATACAATAACGTCAAAGTACAAAGACTAATAGCAGCTTAGGAGTAAGGATCAAGATGGAAGATAGTATGAAGCCAACCAACGATAGTAGTCAAGTGGTGAAGTCAAACAGGTACGACAAATAGGCAATGACTTCACGAAGACAAACTCTAATTAAAGGAAGGGAGAGGATAGAACCAGTCACTTGGTGAAGGCATAGGATTTGTTGGACCAGTTCGATTCTTTGTGACAACTATGACGTGCCCGTTAGGGAGGCTGAGATTCAACTTTCGAAGACCGCGTCTTCACCTTATTCCCTTGAGCTAAGGACACACAGTCCTCGCCCAATCACTCCGTAAGTCTTCAAGGTAGACTTCCAAAACTTCACAGACTTCGCTCACCGGCGATCCACAATGACTCTTGGATGCTCGAGAACGCGACGCCTAACCGAATTTGGAGGATTCCACAGTCCTCAAGTGTAATAAGTCTTCGTGTCACGCAGATGTAAAGACTTGATGATGCTTAACACTCTTTGGCTCTGGGTGTTTGGGCTTTGTCCTCGCAAGGATTTCTCTCTCTCAAAGGCTTCGAGGTGGGTTGTTCTCAAACGACAAAAGCCGTGCACTAACTCTAAGCAGCCACCAATTTATGGTGTAGGGGGTGGGCTATTTATAGCCACTAGGCAACCCGACCTGATATGTCCGAAATGACCGGTCACTAAGGAACTGACACATGTTCCAACGGTCGATTTCAAACACACACGACAACTTTACTTGGGCTACAAGCAAAGCTGACTCATCCAGCTCTGGATAAGATTTGCTCTCATTGTCTTCGCTCGAAGACATAGGATTTGGGTTGAGCATCACTTCAGTCATTCTAACTTTGTTCACATGGACCCCACTTAACAGTACGGTGGTTCCTATGACTCAACAACGAAGAGAAAGGAAACAACGAAACGACACAGTCTTCGCACTCCATAGTGTTCACTCAATGTCTTCTCATGTCATAGTCTTCAATATGAATATCTTCACATACCACCATTGTCGTCAATGTCTTCATACATTTTTAGGGGTCATCTCCGTAGGTAAATCAATCAATGAGGGACACTACATGTGTTATCGAGCAATTCTCACAAACACATTAGTCCCTCAACCAAATTTGTTGTCAATACTCCAAAACCAACTAGGGGTGGCACTAGATGCACTTACACATAATAAAAAGTATCTGCTGGTCATGGTGGATAAATTCACCAAGTGGATCGAGGCCAAACCAGTCAAAACACCGAAGCCGGGCCAGTGATAGAATTCATATCCGGTGTTGTGCATCGTTATGGTGTTCCACACAGCATCATCACCGACAATGGCTCCAATTTCACAGCCGATGAGGTGAAAACCTGGTGCGCTAATCTGGGCATTAAGCTCGATTACACCTCTGTCTATGTAACACCCCAAAAATTTGACCATATTTTAATTATTAAATTTTTGACAGGAGTTTAAAATTTTTTGTTTTCTGGATTTTCTGTTGAATTTAGAACCCCTTTTCTTTAATATTGAGGAGTTTTACCCAAGTGGAAACTTTCCAAAAATGTATTGGACTTCTATGCTCTCTCAATATAACAATTCTTACTCAGTAGATTTATTTACATAATATATTTTTTTCTCTCTGAGCTTTATCCCTTAGTGATTTATCTTTAGTTATCGAGCTCTTTTTGGACTACAAACATTTGATAGATTTAACTAATATTCCAATCTAAATTTGGGGATGTCATTTGATGTCTTTAAATCACTTTTATGCAAAAAATATATTTCATTCATTGAATATTTTGAGTTCTACACCTAATTTTCAAATCTGGTCCAGTGGGCAGTTTTGCACTACAACCTATTTAAATGCTTCTTTAAAACTTCCACCAAAATTATGGGATGTTAACAGGAGTATATTAATTAACTTTATACAAAAACCCAGTTATGTCCCTTGAAAAATTTGAGTGAAACAACCTCTTTTCCATTCTGGTCCAACTTGATGATTTGTACAGCAACCACATTTTAAGTTGCTCCTTTATCCATGATTCTTTTCCCTACTTGTAGTCCTCCCTGCAAAACCCTTAAGTCCAAGAGCATGAACCCATTAGGTTATTTTTGGTCCATGTAATGATAACCTTTAGTTTCTGCCAAAAACTGATTTTCTCAAATATTTGCACTAGAAAGTTTCTTCCCTTGACAAACTAACCTGGCCACCACAACCTTACCTAAAGAGACCCCAATCTGGAGATTATGACCACACCAAGAAATGCCTAGGTGCCATTGGCATTTTGCCAAACACCTTGTGTGCATGGCCCGCTTTGACATGGTTTTTAGTTAGCATTGGAAGCTTGGTTTCCTGGCATAACCCACATGTCCATTTGCTTTCTCACAAACCCTAGCCTGGTCCTGTGAGTTTCCAGCCTCACCCGAGCGCTCTAGATCACCTTGGCATTCTGTCGAACATGTCACGTGCGTGCTCTAGGCGCGCCCAGAGCGCACGTTTTGCATGCGCGTGCACCGAGCCGCCGCGTCGCGCCCCTGGTTTTTGCCCGCTCTGCAGAGCCGCGCCACACCCTCGACCACTCACCAGAACACGCCAAGCAGCCCCTGGTACCCTACAGCACCGCCGTCAGATCCCCTTGGCGGCACAGGCGTCATGATGAGCCCTGCCCATGGTCGGTGCGGCCCAAGCCACAGCGCCCGGCTGCCCTTGAGCAGTCCAAGCTTATCCCCTCGCTCGTCTGCTAGCACTCGTTGGCGCCACGACGCCCTGCCGCAACAGAGAGGCGGTTCGTCGGCGACCTTATCCACCGCCGCGGGAAACCGACCTCGGCCGCCTAATTAAGGAGCCCCGCACCTCTACGAGCACTCAGGCGACCCCAAGCCAACCCATTAGGGCTCCCGTAGCCAGCAATCGCCCCGGGAAGGCCGCCTTCCCCGTCACCAGCAAGTTCGGCCACCGCTGCCTCCCAGCTCCTTTCGTCACAACCAGAGCCTCCCCGACCCTCCCAACACCACCAACCGACTCCACTTTGTCTTGCGAAGCCAGCCAACACCCCGGCCGCGACGGAGAGCCACCGTAGCCCCAAGTCCACTTTGCTTCCGAAGCCACCGGCCGCCGCGAAGCTCGTCGACGGCGACTCCCTCCACCCACATCGACCCAACCACCACCGATAGGACCGCCTCGACCCCCTGCGCCCGCGGATGGTCTCGGTTTCCCAAACGGTGCCGCTGTTCACCGGCGAGCATCGCCGGAGTCCCGCCCTTGCTCGGGCAGAGGAAGATGAGGGAGGGAAGACCAGTCAAACCTGACCAGTGGGCCCCCCGGACCCACTGTCAGTGACACACGCCTGTCCGCACGCGGATAAGTGGAGACGTAAAACCAGAGTACGTGTTCGTCGTGTACGTATATTCGAAACGTTTTCTTTTCTTTTTTGTTTTTTTAAACCAGAGATTTGACTGGCTATATCTTTTAAAATAAAACTCCAAATGAGTTGATTCTTTTTCCTACCTCTCTCAAATATTGTCTAGTTTATTTCAGAAAAATTCAGACAACTTTTTGGTACTGTTTTTAAACTATATTTTGATTCAAAAATATTTTAAATAGGATTTTTGGAGAAAGGAGAAAGCTTTCAAGAGTTTTGGAATGCACCTTGCCTCCCCACGACTTGAAGGCAAGCATTCTGAACCCTGGCATAATATCGTGTGTGTTATTTGACACAGTGACAACACCACCTCCACATGGGGTATACGTCATTTTATGTGATGATATTTTCCTACTCATGAGTGCATATTGATGATTTCATGCTATTGGAGTTTGATATGGTTGTGATGGCAATCACCGTCATATGCCTTTCATGCATACCGGAAGGGAATCCGGGAAAGCCTCTGTCTTGGGTAGACACGGTCTTGTCCCTAGTCCTCCATCGAGACGGTCGTGTCCGGTATGGCATGAGGGGCATGTCGCGTGGTGATTCTCTCTGTGGGTTGAAGTATATATTGTTATGCTAATCATGCAGGGAATATTTAAACCTCCTGAGTCGACAGTGGATCGAGTCTTGTTTCGGTAACCCCCATACTTGTTTCAGGTTGCCACTTGTCCTCGCCATGTAGGGTACGGTTCAGTAAGTTGTCAACCCATTTCCTAGCACACACCGTACAGAGAGGCCATGGTGGAAGATACCGGAGGCATTCGGTAGGCATGCCACCTGGTCTGGGAGCATGGGTGTTTCGGTTGTAGCCGAAGGGGTAGCTCCCCTAGTTTGCGCGCGGTATAATTTTTGTGATCCCATGTTACGTCGAGGTTGTAGCCTCCCCACTTAGAGTTTCGCTTAACGGGTGTCGTGGGTGATTCTGCATAATCGTAAGTTAGGCTGGTGTGTGCGGATAGGTGTGTTTTCAATTAAAAGGCCGTAGACAGAATTAGTCCCGATGGACTAAAGGAATCCGTTACTCGTGGGTAAAGAGTACACTCTCTGCAGAGATTAAATCTATTCGAATAGCCGTGTCCATGGTTAAGGACTACAGTCTGGGATGGGTCAAGTGTCGGTCTTAGTGTCGGTCTTCGGAGGAGAAACTGTTAAACCAGAACTGGGATCACGGCTTGTGAAATGTGAGGATCATGATTATTATTTGTTGTGGACTAACTCGTTATATTATTGGAGTTATCGAGTATCCCTGGGATGGTTCTACCTCCTGGATATTCACTGTGATTATTTATAAGCCCTTTATGTGGTGTCGCTACGACACCCGACTATGGCATGCCTATTATTTATTTACTTTATAAGCCTTTTATGTGGTGTCGCTTAGACGCCCGACTATGGCATGCTTGTTATTTATTTACTTCATAAGCCCTTTATGTGGTGTCGCTGAGACGCCCGACTGTGGCATGCTTGTTATTTATTTACTTTATAAGCCCTTTATGTGGTGTCGCTGAGACACCCGACTGTGGCATGCTTTTTATTTATTCCCGTTATAAGCCCTTTATGTGGTGTCGCTGAGACGCCCGACTGTGGCATGCTTGTTATTTATTTACATTATAAGCCCTTTATGTGGTGTCGCTCAGATGCCCGACTGAGGCATGCTCGTTGTTTACTAACCTTTCGAGGCGTCGCTTCAGACACCTGATCGGTGCATTTTATTACTACTATGTTATTGCATACTCGTGTATATAAATAACTTGCTTGCATGCATCAGAGGTTTTAATTTGTGACTGGCATTGTGATCATAATACATTTCAGAACATAATTATCATTGTTATATTATATCCGTGTTCATAATGTTTGCGGGTACATTCAAAAGTACTCACTGGCTTGTCCCTGGCTATTGTCTTGGCCAGATTTCTTGCGCGGAGAGGAGCGACCGTGATGACAGCCTCAGAACCTAAGCAATGGTGACAGCAGCCTCGCGAAGATAGGACCTATCCTGGTCAGCTGTTCCTGTGGGAAATGGAGTCCCATAGACGCTGATGATCCACAACCCGCTTCCGCCATCAACCATTAGAAACCATTTGTGGTACTCACAGGCCAGAATGGTCTTGTATTGCATATTTTGTAGTTTGCTTGGAATTTCTGTATCAAGTTGGTGCCTCATCAGCTAACAGTAATCCTGGGGCTGGTGAGCACAAGGGCCATTTTCTGGAAATTAATACCCGGAAAATCGGTCGTGACAAACTTGGTATCAGAGCTAGGCTGACCATTGGCTAATCCTATCTTAGCCAGGTCGGAAGACCTAGGTAAACCAACCCATCAGACCTTAACCAAACCCCGACCGAGCTTCTCGTGCAAGATAGCCACACAGTGAACCAATACCTTTTGGCAGTCGGTGGCCAACCTATCAACTTATCCTGTCGATCACGCGCCAGTGAACGACGCCTGAGTTGTCCCATTCGCAAGCGTGCGAAGGAAGACTCCGTCCCCTTTTTCTATAAAAAGGGCACGCTAGCTTCAACCCAGCATAGCACAGCCTCTCCCCCGAACCAAGCCATAATGCCTAGCCCCGTAGTGCACAATGAGACCACAGCAACCAACCTTGGAGGTTTTGTGACCATACTCGCAAACCTCACCCGTTGTGCCTATGCGTTAGAAGAGCCCCCAGAATATGTTGTGTACCAAGGACCCATGAGCGGTGAGAGCCGTCAATTCTGGGCCATCAGACACATCTACGGTAGAGTGCATCGCGGAACGCCCCTACAGGTTCACCGGAAGGACAACTTCCTTCGAGCCACAAGCCATCCAGCTAGCTGCTCGAGAGGCTATAGTTCAACTCCGGCAGTTGTGACCCAGAGTTAACTGTCGCTCGTTCTACTACTACCCCAGACGTGAAGGGTATGGTAGAACACCCCAAGTTGCCAATGGAGATCTCGAGACGGATCCTGCATTGTTGCACCTAGTGCGCTATGTAGGGGCACTAGAGGAACTGTTCGATCAAATCACCATTGATCTGATCGCAGCTCGTGGAGAGCTGGTTCGCTGAGCCCCGGCAAGCAGGGAAGACGAGCCCGACGCCGACAACCCAGTCGTGCTATTCGGACACCCGATCGAGACCCTGAGGTCAGCCCCAACCATCAACCAAGGTGCTTTGATGACCCTAGAAGTGCTTCATCGCCTTTTGGGAGCACGCTCCAACGGGATTGTGGCCAACAATCCCCGTGATGGTCATCATCGCCACCCCGACCCTGCAGCCCCTCAACCACCTCCAGCTAATCCCGACAGTGAGACCCGTGGAGAAGCCTCGACATCCACAAGGCACGCCCGTTTGGATACAAACGAGGTAGACTAAGTCACCCGAGTAGTGCCTAGTCTCAGTGTATCCGCATCTTATAATCGTGTGACCTTGTAAATAAATGCAGCCTGTTGTGGTGCCTCTGTTTTAAATAATAGACTTGCATAATTGTGTCAGCCTGCAGTTGCATTTTTATTCCAGCACAGCTACCAACAACCAACCCGGCGACACCCACGAATATCGTCCCTTTTGTGAGATATGTGTATCTGTGGCTTTGACCCCGACCCCATGAGATCAGAACCGACAAACGAGTACCCCTTGCCGCGGTAAATAACCCAGCCCGGATGCTATATAAGAAGGCCACCTCGTGACCTTGCCAAGCACCCCTCACCTCGTGCACCACCCTCACAACCATTTCTTGCCATGCCGAGCCCTAGTATTTCTCTCAGAACCCCAGATGCAACCTCGGGTAGCTTTGTCAAAATATTGTGGGACTTTACCTGCATTACCATGGGTTCTACCCAGCCACCCCAGTACGAGCTGCTCAAATCGAGAATCACCCCTTCCACCTCGAAATCTTGGGCAGCGGTACACATCCCTCCCAGAACTCAAACCAATACCCAACGGAGGTCTCCTTCGTGGGGAAATCTATGTCGACCCCACATATGGCCATAGAAGCTGCTGCGTCTGAAGCGATTGCTCGCCGATTCGCGGTACCCTATGCCAAAGCGAGGGTATTATTACTTTCCGAGCCGCAGCACCCGGAGAAGTAATATCTTTTCGGTGGACGATTTGAGAGAGACCCAAGATCGCCAACCTTGTCCAAGACGTCATCGCTCAAGAACGTTTGAACCAGCGAGTAATGGGCTATCTCCAGTCTCGCTGATTTGAATCCTCAGATTGCCATCGGCAGACCACTGAGGCCCAACCAGGAGAGACACATACATCGACTGGTCAATCCACTTCCCCCGATAGAAGAGGAGTGTGTCCCAGTACCAGAGACATTTTCGCGGGACCCCGTCCAATTACCGTTTTCATTATAGACGTCACTTCTGTGTCTATTATTGCAACATTTATTATTGCGTTGTAACTTATGCATGGTACACTGAGTTTGTGTGACGAGTCGAATATTTGGTTTCTACTAATATGAGTAGTTTTCATTGTGGTTCATTTTTTTTCCTTTAAATTAACTATTGTCCCTGCGAGAAATCCTGGAGTGAGATTTCTTTTCCCTGAGTTGCTGCATCGTATATCTTCTCACGGCATGGAGTTTTTATTCACGCAGCACCACGGCAGCAGACCCACAACCACTCGGACTCATACACTGCTTGCAAAGACACGTAACCGTGTTGCATCTCACCGACCCCCTCCCTAAGCGCACCACAGCCTCCAGAGGAGAGATTAGTGGATAATCATCCGGATACTAGTCACCTCCGGCACACCGACAACAGTTAACACCCGGCATCACAACTAGTCCTCGTGATCACCGCCACCGCGGAGAGCCAGCACCCGAGCGGCAGCATCGGGGCGATCATCGAGGATCATCGCGCACAGGAGCACGGAGAGCCCCAGCACTGCCGCCAGCCCTCCGCACACCAAGACCACGTACCAGTATGGCACCGCCTCCGCCATTAGAGCCTCTCTTGAGCTCCTGTAAGCAGTAATGGAGGAGAAGGAGGAGGAGAGTCGAGGCCAGGTGTGAGGAAGAAGAAGGGAGCACCCCGGTTGTTTTATAGCTCGAGATCGGTGTACGATGGGCGAGGTCCACCAGCACCGCTCGTCGCTCGACCGCCGGTGTTCGGAGGCGAATCCGCGAGCAGTGCCGACAGCGCACTGGCCCGCGAGGGGAGTGCACGCTGCACCGGCAGCTAGCACGCCGCGCACTACCGCAGTACGGCCTAGATGCCCTACACGCTAGACATTGCCGGTGGAGAAAGCGCGGAAAAGCGCACGGGAGAGAGGAAGAAGAGAGAGCCAGAGGAAGAAGAAGAGACTGACAGTGGGCCCCGGGCCCACCTGTCAGCCAGACGGAGCACTGTGCTCCCGGGTACGACCAGCGTATTTTAGAATTTAGAAGTTTATTCTAAACTTACTACGTCCAATGTAGAAATCGCTCGTTTTTCCCAAAAACGTGGATTTCTCCACACAGCGCTAGTGTCCCACACTGTAGTTTCACACCACTTATTGCTCTCTCAATGTAGCCGCATTTTTTTCCGCTCAAGTAAAGAATTTTTTTTGATATGGTAAGAGTAGTATTTAAAAAAAATAATCCTTAGCAAATCTCGAGGACGAGATTTTTCTTAAGGGGGGTAGTGTTGTAACACCCCAAAAATTTGACCATATTTTAATTATTAAATTTTGACAGGAGTTTAAATATTTTTGTTTTCTGGATTTTCTGTTGAATTCAGAACCCCTTTTCTTTAATATTGAGGAGTTTTACCCAAGTGGAAACTTTACAAAAATGTATTGGACTTCTATGCTCTCTCAATATAACAATTCTTACTCAGTAGATTTATTTACATAATATTTTTTTTCTCTCTGAGCTTTATCCCTTAAAGTGATTTATCTTTAGTTTTGGAGCTCTTTTTGGACTACAACCATTTGATAGATATAAATAACATTCCAATCTAAATTTTGGGATGTCATTTGATGTCTTTAAATCACTTTTATGCAAAAATATATTTCATTCATTGAATATTTTGAGTTCTACACCTAATTTTCAAATCTGGTCCAGTGGGCAGTTTTGCACTACAACCTATTTAAATACTTCTTTAAAACTTCCACCAAAATTATGGGATGTTAACAGGAGTATATTAATTAATTTTATACAAAAACCCAATTATGTCCCTTGAAAAATTTGAGTGAAACAACCTCTTTTCCATTCTGGTCCAACTTGATGATTTGTACAGCAACCACATTTTAAGTTGCTCCTTTATCCATGATTCTTTTCCCTAATTCTAGTCCTCCCTGCAAAACCCTTAAGTCCAAGAGCATGAACCCATTGGGATATTTTTGGTCCATGTAATGACAGCCTTTAGTTTCTGCCAAAAACTGATTTTCTCAAATATTTGCACAAGCAAGTTTCTTCCCTTGACAAACTAACCTGGCCACCACCACCTTCACCTAAAGAGACCCCAATCTGGAGATTATGACCACTCCAAGAAATTCCTAGGTGCCCTTGGCATTTTGCCAAACACCTTTTGTGCATGGACAGCTTTGACATGGTTTTTAGTTAGCATTGCAAGCTTGGTTTCCTGGCCTAACCCACATGTCCATTTGCTTTCTCACAAACCCTAGCCTGGTCCTGTGAGTTGCCAGCCTCACCCGAGCACTCTAGATCATCTTGGCATTCTGTCGAATATGTCGCGTGCGTGCTCTGGGCGCGCCAGAAGACGCTTTGCACGCTGCGATGCACCGAGCAGCGCGCGCCTCGGTTTTTGCCCGCTCTGCAAAGCCGCCACACCCTCGACCACACGAGAACACGCCAAGCAGCCTCGGTACCCTACAGCACCACCGTCAGAGCCCCTTGGCGGCACGCCGGCGTCCGCAGTGAGCCCCTGTCGCGGTCGGTGCCGCCCAAGCCACAACCGCGCGCCAGCTGCCCCTTGAACAGTCCAAGCTTATTCCCTCGCTCGTCTGCTAGCACTCGTCGGCGCCACGACACCCTGCCGCAACAGAGAGGCGGTTCGCCGGCAACCTTATCCACCGCCGCGGGAAACCGACCTCGGCCGTCTAATTAAGGAGCCCCGCACCTCTCCGAGTACTCAGGCGACCCCAAGCCAACCCATTAGGGCTCCCGTAGCCAGCAATCGCCCCGGGAAGGCCGCCTTCCTGCCTCCGCCGGTTCGGCCACCGCCGCCTCCCGGCTTCGTTCGTCACAACCAGAGCCTCCCCGGCCCTCCCAACACCACCAACCGACTCCACTTCGTCTTGCAAAGCCACCCAACACCCCGGCCGCGACGGAGAGCCACCGTAGCCCCAAGTCTACTTTGCTTCTGAAGCCACCGGCTGGCACGAAGCTCGACGACGGCAAATCCCTCCACCCACATCGACCCAACCACCACCGATAGGACCGCCTCGACCCCCTGCGCCCACGGATGGCCTCGGTTTCCCAAACAGTGCCACCGTTCGCCGGCGAGCACCGCCGGAGTCCCGCCCCCGCTCAGGCAGAGGAAGAGGAGGGAGGGAAGAGCAGTCAAACCTGACCAGTGGGCCCCCCAGACCCACTGTCAGTGACACACGCCTGTCCACACGCGGATAAGTGGAGACGTAAAACCAGAGTACGTGTTTGACGTGTACGTATATTCGAATCGTTTTCTTTTCTTTTCTGTTTTATTTTTTAAAACCAGAGATTTGACTAAACTTTGACTGGCTATATCTTTTAAAATAAAACTCCAAATGAGTTGATTCTTTTTCCTACCTCTCTCAAATATTGTCTAGTTTATTTTAAGATTTATTTCAAAAAAATTAGACAACTTTTTGGTACTGTTTTTAAACTATATATTGATTCAAAAATATTTTAAATAGGATTTTTGGAGAAAGGAGAAAGCTTTCAAGAGTTTTGGAATGCACCTTGCCTCCCCACGACTTGAAGGCAAGAATTCTGAACCCTGGCATAATATTGTGTGTGTTATTTGACACAGTGACAACACCACCTCGACACAGGATATACATCATTTTATGTGATGATATGTTCCTACTCATGAGTGCATATTGATGATTTCATGCTATTGGAGTTTGATATGGTTGTGATGGTAATCACCGTCATATGCCTTTCATGCATACCGGAAGGGAATCCGGGAAAGCCTCTGTCTTGGGTAGACATGGTCTTGTCCCTAGTCCTCCGTCGAGACGGTCGTGTCCGGTATGGCATGAGGGGGTATGCCGCGTGGTGATTCTGTCCGTTGGTTGAAGTATATATTGTTATGCTAATCATGCAGGGAATATTTAAACCTCCTGAGTTGACCATAGATCGAGTCTTGTTCCGGTAACCCCCATACTTGTTTCGTGCTGCCACTTGTCCCTGCCATAGGTAGGGTACGGTTCAGTAAGTTGTCAACCCCTTTCCTAGCACACACCGTACAGAGAGGCCATGGTGGAAGATACCGGAGGCATCCAGTAGGCATGCCACCTGGTCCGGGAGCATGGGTGTTTCAGTTGTAGCTGAAGGGGTAGCTCCCCTAGTTTGCACGCGGTACAAATTTTGTGATCCCATGTTATGTCGAGGTTCTAGCCTCCCCATTTAGAGTTTCGCTTAACGGGTGTCGTGGGTGATTCCTGCATAACCGTAAGTTAGGCCGGTGTGCGGATAGGTGTGTTTTCAATTAAAAGGCCGTAGACGGAATTAGTCCCGATGGACTAAAGGAATCCGTTACTCGTGGGTAAAGAGTACACTCTCTGCAGAGATTAAATCTATTCGAATAGCCGTGTCCATGGTTAAGGACTACAGTCTGGGATGGGTCAAGTGTCGGTCTTAGTGTCGGTCTTCGGAGGAGAAACTGTTAAACCAGAACTGGGATCACGGCTTGTGACTTGTGATGATCATGATTATTATTTGTTGTGGACTAACTCGTTATATTATTGGAATTATCGAGTATCCCTGGGATGGTTCTACCTCCTGGATATTCACTGTGATTATTTAAAAGCCCTTTATGTGGTGTCGCTACGACGCCCGACTGTGGCATGCCTATTATTTATTTACTTTATAAGCCCTTTATGTGGTGTCGCTGAGACGCCCGACTGTGGCATGCTTGTTATTTATTTACTTTATAAGCCCTTTATGTGGTGTCGCTGAGACGCCAGACTGTGGCATGCTTGTTATTTATTTATTTTATAAGCCCTTTATGTGGTGTCGCTGAGACGCCCGACTATGGCATGCTTGTTATTTATTCCTGTTATAAGCCCTTTATGTGGTGTCGCTTAGACGCCCGAATGTGGCATGCTTGTTATTTATTTACTTTATAAGCCCTTTATGTGGTGTCGCTCAGACGCCCGACTGAGGCATGCACGTTGTTTACTAACCTTTCGAGGCGTCGCTTCAGACACCCGATCGGTGCATTTTATTACTACTATGTTATTGCATACTCATGTATATAAATAACTTGCTTGCATGCATCACAGATTTTAATTTGTGACTGACGTTGTGATCATAATACATTTTAGAACATAATTATCGTTGTTATATTATATCCGTGTTCATAATGTTTGCGAGTACATTCAAAAGTACTCACTGGCTTGTCCCTGGCTATTGTCTTCGCCAGATTTCTTGCGCGGAGAGGAGCGACCGTGATGACAGCCTCGGAACCTAAGCAATGGTGACAGCAGCCTCGCGAAGATAGGAGTTATCCTGGTCAGCTGTTCCTGTGGGAAATGGAGTCCCATAGACGTTGATGATCCACAACCCGCTTCCGCCATCAACCACTAGAAACCATTTGTGGTACTCACAGGCCAGAATGGTCTTGTACTGCATATTTTGTATTTTGCTTGGAATTTCTGTATCAAGTTGGTGCTTCATCAGCTAACAGTAATCCTGGGGCTGGTGAGCACAAGGGCCATTTTCTGGAAATTAATACCCGGAAAACCGGTCGTGACAGTCTATCACCCGCAAACAAACGGTCAGGTCGAAAGGGCCAATGGTCTTATTATGAGTGGCATTAAACCCAGGCTAGTGCGGTCTTTGAAAGAATCAGACAAGCACTGGGTTGAGGAGCTCGAATCCGTACTCTGGGGGCTGCGGACCACGCCCAACCGCACTACAGGATACACACCTTTCTTCATGGTGTATGGCGCAGAGGCTGTGTTACCCTGTCATATTATTCATGACTCACCTCAAGTGCGCACGTACAAAGAGAGATAGGCCGAGCTTGATCGGCAGGACAACCTAGATGCACTGGAGGAGGAGCGCGATGTTGCAAAAGCCTGTTCCGCACTTTATCAACAGCAGGCCCGCAGATATCAAAGCAGAGAAGTACGGACCAAGACTTATAATGTTGGCGAACACGTTCTACGCTTGCCGGAGAAGAAAAAGGACAAACTCAAGACCAAATTGGAGGGTCCCTTCATCATTGACGAAGTTCTCACCGGAGGAGCTTACAGCCTGCGTGATGCATCAGACAATCGCCTAGAGCCGAACCCCTGGAACGCGGCCAGACTTCGAAGATTCTATGCCTAGCGCCAAACTATTTGTTCGTCTCCTTCTCCCTGTTGCTTCCATTATTATTTTCCTCTCTTTTCATTCTTCCTTTTTTCCCTAGCCTTAAAGCTGCGGCTAAACCGTGCACCTGTGGCATACACATCCTCGAACATGTATGTCCATCATACCCGGGGGCTTCCCAGATAGAAGCTTATTATTATTATTTTCCGAGCATCAAGCTCGTCACATATGCAATTTTCCCATATGTACCTTTTCTTCGCTATTATATGCATCGATATGACTTAAGTTTTGGTCAAGCTGGGTTGCCTGGCTCCTATGCTTATGCCCTATGTTCCCGTTAGTTCGGCTAGGGCATAAAGGGAGCACCTCTGCGATTGTTACTGCCGGGTCATCTGGATTTGTACCTCAGACTGGGTGAAGCCGAAAGCTAGTGTTCTTAAGGGAATATTCGGTCGGTGAATTAAAGATGTTTTTTGCATTCACCCCATTGTGAACCCGCAGAAGTTACATATACTTTGATTTTCTCAATCACAGTTCGGACATGCACATTAACGCATGCACACCAGGGAAAGGAACCCTTAACGGAACTATTCTCTCTGGAAGATGTTTCTTACAATCATAAATGTAATATAACATAACTAGCCGGATACAACTTGTTTGTTCAAGCAACTATGACCCCTACGCCTGGTTTCCACGCCTACTGATACATCTCCAACGTATCTATAATTTATGAAGTATTCATGCTATTATATTATCCATCTTGGATGTTTAATGGGATTTACTATGCACTTTTATATTACTTTTGGGACTAACCTATCGACCCAGAGCCCAGTGCCAGTTTCTGTTTTTTTTCCTTGTTTCAGTGTTTCACAGAAAAGGAATATCAAACGGAGTCCAAACGGAACGAAACCTTCAGAAAAGTTATTTTTGGAAAGAAAGCAATACAGGAGACACGGAGTGCACATCAGGGGATCAACGAGGAGAGCACGAGGCAGGGGGCGCGCCCACCCCCTTGGACGCGCCCTCCACCCTCATGGGCCCCTCGTGGCTCCCCTTACCGACTTCTTTCGCCTATATATCTCCATATTCCCTAAAACCATTGGAGAACAGAATAGATCAGGAGTTACGCCGCCGCAAACCTCTGTAGCCACCAAAAACAAATCGAGACCCTGTTCCGGTACCCTGCCGGAGGGGGGAACCCTCACCGGTGGCCATCTTCATCATCCCAGCGCTCTCCATGACGAGGAGGGAGTAGTTTACCCTCGGGGCTGAGGGTATGTACCATTAGCTATGTGTTTGATCTCTCTCTCTCTCTCTTTCTCTCTCGTGTTCTTGAGGTGGTACGATCTTGATGTATCGCGAGATTTGCTATTATAGTTGGATCTTATGATGTTTCTCCCCCTCTACTCTCTTGTAATGGATTGAGTTTTCCCTTTGAAGTTATCTTATCAGATTGAGTCTTTAAGGATTTGAGAACACTTGATGTATGTCTTGCATGTGCTTATCTGTGGTGACAATGGGATATCACGTGATCTACTTGATGTATGTTTTGGGGATCAACTTGCGGGTTCAGTGACCTTTTGAACTTATCCATAGGGGTTGGCACACGTTTTCGTCTTGACTCTCCGGTAGAAACTTTGGGGCACTCTTTGAAGTTCTTTGTGTCGGTTGAATAGATGAATCTGAGATTGTGTGATGCATATCAAATAATCATACCCACGGATACTTGGGGTGACATTGGAGTATCTAGGTGACATTAGGGTTTTGGTTGATTTGTATCTTAAGGTGTTATTCTTGTACGAACTCTATGATAGATTGAACGGAAAGAATAGCTATGTGTTATTTTACTACGGACTCTTGAATAGGTCGAGTAGAAAGAATAACTTTGAGGTGGTTTCATATCCTACCATAATCTCTTCATTCGTTCTCCACTATTAGTGACTTTGGAGTGACTCTTTGTTGCATGTTGAGGGATAGTTATATGATCCAATTATGTTATTATTGTTGAGAGAACTTGCACTAGTGAAAGTATGAACCCTAGGCCTTGTTTCCTAGCATTGCAATACCGTTTACGCTCACTTTTATTGTTTGTTACCTTGCTGTTTTTATAATTTCAGATTACAAAAACCTATATCTACCATCCATATTGCACTTGTATCACCATCTCTTCGCCGAACTAGTGCACCTATACAATGTACCATTGTCTTGGGTGTGTTGGGGACACAAGAGACTCTTTGTTATTTGGTTGCAGGGTTGTTTGAGAGAGACCATCTTCATCCTACACTTCCCACTGATTGATAAACCTTAGTTCATCCACTTGTGGGAAATTTGCTACTGTCCTACAAACCTCTGCACTTGGAGGCCCAACAACGTCTACAAGGAGAAGGTTGCGTAGTGGACATCACATACCCCGGTTCATTTTGCCGCTCAGGTATTCGGAAACACTCCGCACCTTCGGGTCCAGAGGTTGAAGCGAAAAGGTCTGCCATGACATTCATTTTACAATTCAGCTAGAATTACATATGCTAAGGAAAGTACATAGTCACATGGACTCAAAAATTTCCTCCTCTATACCGCCCAACACGCGGTCTAATTTACAATCCCGTTGGAAATATTTGGAGGCTACTTCAACTTGGTCATATACCAAATTAATGGGAACTTCTTTTCCATCTGACCCTAGAGGTCCGACCCGGGCCATGCAATTCGGATCAAGCTTGGTATACCGTGTTTTCACCATGGCCCAGGCCTCTCGTGCACCTACCTGGCAGGCTGATATTTTACATAATCGGAAACGCTGCCGCGCTCCCTTGAATAGCTCTACAAGCTCCTCCATACTTCCTGGAGGGGAGGCGGATGGCCATAAGATCTTGGCAACACTCCGCATTGTCTGCCGAGCTTGCTCGTGCATTTGCGAGAGCCCTTGCAGCAGATCGCCCGATGATCCGGACATCTCCTCTTCAGGACAGCCCGTCAGCATACCTACAAACATAACTCTATCAGTTCCTTTCATCTCTGAATTACTATAAGGTAAGTTCGACCACATACTGAATATGCCGCCTTGCAACCTTTTATTTTCCTTCACGAAGTTAGCCAGCTGGGCCCGCACATCTTTAGTTCTTCGCCCAGGTGGGTGTTGGAATCCCGGAGCTTGTTTTGCTCCTCCCTGACTCGGGTCAGCACACGCTCTCCTGCGGCGTGTAGTATTTTGGCCTCTTTCTCTCCCGCTTGAGCGGCTTTTAATTTCTCCTCCAGTTGATGTGACGATCCTGACATGAGATAAGCAACAGTGTTAGCATAGCTGTTATATAATTACCATTTCTCGATGGACGAGAATATTACCAGGTGACGCCTTCTTGGATTTCTCCAATTCAGCGGTAACAACATTTAGTTGTGTTTGGCACTTTTCTAGCTCTTGAGACAACAGGTTGTTCTTCTCCGTAAGCACCTGATTGTAAAATGATCCTTAAATCAGTTGTGTCAACTGCTTCAAGTCTCGGGGGCTACTGTTTATAATCATCATATGTGGACAATGAAAACTTACATGTACATCTTTTAAATGCTGATCTATGGCTCTGTTAAGCCCATCTCGAGCAGCTCGGATGTATGCATCAACCGAGCTGAAGGCATTGAATGCCTCTTTTGTAAAGCTGGGGTCGCGTAAAACGACCCTCCAGCGCCGATGATTCATGGCACTCTCAACTTCTGAGTTTGTGACGGATACATCATCTGAATCCTCTGCCGAAGGATAATCCGGCCTCGCTCCCGTGTCAGCCCCTGTCTTCGTGGCAGGGTCAGGATCCCGGCTGTTGGGAGTATGACCGGCCGAATCCCCGGATATGGTCCGGCGAACTTTTTTCCTGATAAAGGACAAACGAAAAATTCGCAGTTGGATGCGACTGCTGAGAAACATATTTAAATCCATACCTCTTTGATGAAGGTTCGGCCGTGTCTTCGCTTGCCTTCCTCTTCGAAGGCTTGCCCGGTGTGGGAGCCGCTTTCTTCGGAGTCGCCCCTGGGGTAGCATGGCACGCCGAACACCTCCCCTTTGGAGCATGAAACAGTGCGGTGGGTGAGGCAGAACGAGGGAACCCTTTCGGGGGAGATATCTCCTGATTACTTACTTGTGAGGCAGGGAGAAGATCGGGATAGTCGGCGATGATGGCCACTTCCGTGCCATCATAGCTCGCCTGGTAAAACACCCCATCCTCGAGCACCACAAATATATCCGGATCCTCTTAGAATCCGGGGTGAAGGTCCCGGTTGTGGTCGTCTGGCTGTGGGGCGGGGCTGTGAAGCCCCTCGGAAATCTTTCGCTATTTCTGTTATAAATGGATGGATTAATATTCATTAAAAATGACTCAGGAGGTGGAGTGAGTAGAGCAGAGGGGTTGGAACTTACCCAGCTAGGAGGATTGTACATAGAAAATCCATCTCTGCGCTTAATACGAAGAAATTCCTCTTCTTCTCCTTTGAACAGTCCGGCCAATATTTTGGCAAAAGCGGCGGGGGTCTCCAGATCTTTCCGACCGCGGCAGGAGGCGTCATCCTCCCCGTTATAGTGCCACATGGGAATCCCTCTGTATTGGAGTGGCTGAACCCCTCGTACTATGGAGGTCGCCATTACCTCGACTATTGATAATCCGTACTGGGCGAGCGTCTTTATCTTGCTCATGAGTTGACAAACTCCCGCACTATCTTCCTCCTCTAGGCTCGGAGGGCGCCAGCTGTGGAATTTCTTCAACGGAACGCTTGAGAATTCGGGAAGACCCCTCTGAACTGGATCAGGAAGGGCGACGTCCTCGATGTAGAACCACTCGGAAGGCCATTCTTCGGATGCCTTCTTCGGTGTGCCTGACAGGTATCCGGTCTCGGCGATGCGCCATACCTCGGCTCCGCCCACTTCAGATATGGACCCCTCGTGGTTACGTGGGATGAGGCAGAATAGCTTTCTCCACAATTCAAAATGGGCCTCACAACCCAGGAATAGCTTGCAAAGAGCAACGTAACCCGCGATGTGCAGGATGGAGGCCAGAGTGAAGTTGTGCAGTTGGAGGCCATAATACTCCAGAAGCCCTCGGAGGAACGGATGAATTGGAAATCCGATGCCTCTAAGCAAGTAGGGAACAAAACACACTCATTCCCCCTCAGATGGATTGGGAAAATTCTTCGCTTGGGCCCCGCCATTGAAGGAGGTCAACCCTGCCCGAACAGGGACCAGATCCACAGGAGGAAGAATCCCTGTATTTGCAGCTTCATCAGCTGACCATGGGATACGGAACACCTCTCCCACTCGCCTTTTTCTAGGCCGCAGGGGCGGAAGGAGGAGCTGGGAGGGCTAGCCATGTTGGAGTGGTATTTCCTAGCAATCTCTGAGGATTTTTCCGCGTGGTGCCGAATGGATCTGAGATCCAATCTCTTTAAATAGATGCTCTTTCTTACATGGCCGGGGTGTTATGTGCAAAAATACCCTGACCTCTCGCATTCTCCTGACACACGGAAGCTGAAGTTGTTGATACACAGAAGCCGAGGGGTACGACATTAAATGGAAGGCCGAATACATCACTTTGAAGTCATCGGAGGAGGAACCCGCCTTGCAATGCCGAAGACAATCTGCGCGTCGGACACCTCGTCATTGAAGCCTGGTTCGGGGGCTACTGAGGGAGTCCTGGACTAAGGGGTCCTCATGCGTCCGACATATTAGCCATGAGCCGCACTGATGGGCTGTGAAGATAGAAAGGCCGAAGACTCTTACCCGTGTCCAAATGGGACTCTCCTTGGCATGGAAGCCAAGCTTGGCGACCAAATATGAAGATTCCTTTCTCTGTAACCAACTTTGTGTAACCCTAGATCCCTCTGGTGTCTATATAAACCGGAGGGCTAGATCCATAGAGGTCAATATTCATCATCATAGTCAGACATGCTAGACTTCTAGGGTTTTAGCCATTACGATCTCGTGGTAGATCAACTCTTGTAATACTCATATTCATCAAGGTCAATCAAGTAGGAAGTAGGGTATTACCTCCATAGAGAGGGCCCGAACCTAGGTAAACATCGTGTTCCCTGTCTCCTGTTACCATCGACCTTAGACGCACAGTTTGGGACCCCCTACTCGAGATCCGCCGGTTTTGACACCGACATCGACGTCATCACCTCGGCTAGCATGGCAGGTTCGTAAAAGACAATTCTTGAATCAACTAATAACATCATTACAAGGAAACCAAGGGTCCAGGAGCGGTTTGATCTCCCCTATATTCTTCACAGTGAACCTGGTCACTAGCGCGCGCACGACACATGCCTCGCCTTGTGCAAGTTGATGTCGCTTGATAATGATACATGTGATCTTAAGACGCCATCGCTTGAGGGTAAGGCTTGGGTAGGCGCAAATGGAGATTGGGTTGTTTATATTGGGTACAACTGCGAGTGGGAACTTGTGAATGTGTACACTCATCACCGGGTTCCACTTCCAAAAATCTCAGACTGCCCAGAGGTTGAGCACAGCGGTATTGTACGTATGTTCAACTACGATCATGGTGACTGTCATCTACAGAAGATAGCAATTTCTCGAGTTCCCGACAGCTCTTGGGGTTATAGGAATGCTTGTGTTGTTGCTATCTTCAACAAGCTTGTTGCCGTCCTTCATGGTTCGACTCGATGGATATTGCTCAAAAATCGGTTTCTATACACGGATGATCAGTACTGTGATGCAATTCAATACGAGGGTCTTGTGTTTGCTGCCACCACTCGTGGCACTGTTTTTGCATGGAATCCTTATGCTTCCGGTATGTTTGTCTTCCACCATAATTATAATTATTTCATCCACATGCACGCGGGTTAGCTAGTTTCCCTTTACAAATTAACCTTCTTGTCTTTCCAAGGTTCTGTGAACATTCCACCACCTATACTTGAAATTTTTTATAACCAAGGGGGGAGATGACGATGATGATGATCACGATCATGAGGACCCATATACTCAGTGGCGCCTGGAAACCTATTCCGATGGATCACCTCTTCTTGTCTGTATACATGGCACCGCTGAAGTGACTAAGGAAGCAGGTGTTGTATCCCATGTTCGCACTCTCCAGACCTATTCCAACATCCGTTGCAGGGTATTCGGGATGGATACTACTATGCTAGCGCCAACACCTTCTCCCTGGTTTGGTATTGATACTCTTGGAGGAAACTCACTCTTCCTTGGACAAAACTATCCAATCATGGTGAAAGGCGATCCAGCTGCTGTTGACACAATGTTACTACCATTTATGAGAAGCAACTGTATCTATACCTCGGACATTGTTATGGTTCCCTACCGTGCCTATCACAATATGCATCATGACATAGGCCGCTTCAGCCTGGATGATCAGTCTCGCGTTGGTCTCGAGATTGACAGTAGCTGCCCCTTCCCATAGAATAACTTCTGGTTCAAAGCAAGCGTTTCCAACACCGAGGATTGCTTGAGCTGAAGTTCATTTCATTGCTTGTTATTTGTTGTGTGATGAAAACTTTAGTATTTACTAGAATGTATCATCGTTGTCGTTGTGGGTTCATGACCTGTTGTATGTAATAAAATGAAATGTCTGTGATAAACTTACTAAATTTATGAATGGCCTTCGAGTCGCTTCTCTGATTGGGTGATGCGACGAGGCAGAAAAATATTTTCCGAGTACATAATTGTACATGCATTGTAACAGGTTATCGGATGAGTCGAATCGACAATAGTACTACTACTATTTGTACTATCTTCACATGCTTCACACATTGGGCGGGTGTTTTTACTGTAGCAGCGAATCCCATCATCCTGGGTCCTCGGATGAGTCCAGTAGAAATTGCATTCTGATGTTTGGGTTCAAACTTTCAAAAATGTTGCACTATCTCTATGTCTACGTATACGTAATACAACAAGTTTTTAAACTGGAGACCAGCCACCCACCCTCACAAAGAACAATTTTTAACCTAGCACAAACTCCAGGAAATTTGGCCACAGTGTGAGGTGGGCCATATGTTAATGTGTTCGCTGTACATAGCAGCACCTCGAATCCTTGATATATAGTAGGGTGGCATGGGCCAGATCAAGCATTCACGTCAAGGAGTACGACACACGCCACCAACACGACTTCCATCTGACACCATATTTCTTGGAGTCTGTGCTACAGCTATCTCTTCAACCTTGTTGTTTCTCTAACTCAGCCATCACGTGGCGGGCGAGGTGGGAACTTGCCGATACTAGTCGGTTCCTCAACTACGGTCCCACTTGTAAGGCCAATTCCAATGCACGACCCCTAAGACTACCCACAGTGGGACTAACGTAGGTGGTAACATCACACTTATCTAGGCAAAATAGATGATGTGGCATGTAATCAATGAAGAAAGCGAGGCATGTGGTAACATAGCTAGTTACTGTAACATCACACATATCAAGAAAAGATGAGTCTACAACGTAATAAATGAAGTGATGCATGACACGACACATATGTTACTACCCACTGTGAAGGTAGTAACATAGACTAGTAACATATGCATGTTACTACTCTAAGTTACTCCCCACTGTGACTAGTCTAACGGACCTCCGTTTTGCACGGATCTGTCTATTTGGGTAGGGCAATGGGATCGTGTCCGGGCCATTTCTCGGATGCGGTGGTCGTGCGGCCAACGCGCGGACGCATCCCAGCCGCGTACATTTTTCTTTGCAAACACATATCTTTTTTTCATCATTGATTTTTGGTACATGGAAATACATCACCAAAATTTGACTAGAAAAGCAAGACCAAAGAAAACAACAACCACAAGGATACATTTTAGAAGATATCCAACTTCCATAACTGCACCTGTAAGTTGGATTAGTGCCTTCTCGATGCATTCATTTTTGATCTACGGAGGCTCGATCTTGCGTGCTTCTTTCTTCTTTGAGTGTAAAGAAGTAGACGTTGCTTCCTCACATCTAGTCTCATGTCTAGCTCTATTTATCAACAAGTGCACTAGTCTCATCCCTAGCCTCTATGCTAGCTAGAAGTGCTAGAACATCTACTAAATTGCGCTCTATCAATATATCGATGTACTCTTCTTCCCAATACCAAAACTTGCATCCATTATACACAATAGCTACCCTCATCCCCGAGGGTGAACTACTCCTTCCTCATCATGGAGATCGTCGAGATGATGAAGATGGCCACCAGTGAAGGATTCCCCCTCCGGCAGGGTGTCGGAACAGGGTCCCGATTGGTTTTTGGTGGCTACAGAGGCTTGCACCGGCGGAACTCCCGATCTAGGTTATGTTCTGGAATTTGGGTATATATAATAGGTGTTGGCGTCGATAACAAGTCAGGGGGGTCTCCGAGGCGGCCACGAGGTAGGGGGCGCGCCCAGGGGAGTAGGGCACGTCCCCACCCTCGTGTGTGCCTCGGGACTCTTCTGGTCCATCTCCGATACTCCGTGGGCTTCTTCTGGTCCAAAAACAATCTCCGTGAAATTTCAGGTCAATTGGGCTCCGTTTGGTTTTCCTTTTCTGCGACACTCAAAAACAAGGAAAAAACAAAAACTGGCACTGGGCTCTAGGTTAATAGGTTAGTCCCAAAAATCATATAAAATAGCATATAAATGCATATAAAACATCCTAGATGGATAATATAATAGCATGGAACAATAAAAAATTATAGATACGTTGGTGACGTATCAGCATCCCCAAGCTTAATTCCTGCTCGTCCTCGAGTAGGTAAATGATAAAAACAGAATTTTTCATGTGGAATGCTACCCAACATAATTTTCACTGTAATTTTATTTATTGTGGCATGAATGTTCAAATCCGAAAGATTCAAGATAAAAGTTTAATATTGACATAAAAATAATAATACTTCAAGCATACTAACTAAGCAATTATGTCTTCTCAAAATAACATGGCCAAAGAAGTTCATCCCTACAAAATCATATAGTTTGGCTATGCTCCATCTTTGTCACACAAAATGCTCTCATCATGCACAACCCCGATGACAAGCCAAGCAATTGTTTCATACTTTAGTATTCTCAAACTTTTTCAACTTTCACGTAATACATGAGCATGAGCCATGGACATAGCACTATGGGTGGAATATAATATGATAATGGGGGTTGTGTGGAGAAAAAAAAGGAGAAAGTCTCACATTGACGCGGCTAACCAACGGTCTATGGAGATGCTCATCAATTGATGCCAATGCAAGGAGTAGGGATTGCCATGCAACGGATGCACTAGAGCTATAAATGTATGAAAGCTCAACAAAAGAAACTAAGTGGGTGTGCATCCAACTTGCTTGCTCACGAAGACCTAGGGCATTTGAGGAAGCCCGTCGTTGGAATATACAAGCCAAGTTCTATAATGAAAAATTCCCACTAGTATATGAAATTAACAAAATAAGAGACTCTCTATCAGAAAGATCATGGTGCTACTTTGAAGAACAAGTGTGGAAAAAGGATAGTAGCATTGTCCCTTGTTTTTTTGGGGGCCTCCCTTTTTTATTTTCCTTTTTTTATTTGGCCTTTCTTTTTTTTCACACGGGACAATGCTCTAATAATGATGATCATCACACTTCTATTTACTTACAGCTCAAGAATTAAAACTCGATAATAGAACAAAATATGACTCTACATGAATGCCTCCGGTGATATACCGGGATGTGCAATGATTCAAGAGTGACATGTATGAAAAATTATGAACGGTGGCGTTGCCACAAATACGATGTCAACTACATGATCATGCAAAGCAATATGAAAATGATGGAGCGTGTCATAATAAACGGACCGATGGAAAGTTGCATGGCAATATATCTCGGAATGGCTATGGAAATGCCATAATAGGTAGGTATGGTGGCTGTTTTGAGGAAGGTATTTGGTGGGTGTATGGTACCGGCGAAAGTTGCGCGGCACAAGAGAGGCTAGCAACGGTGGAAGGGTGAGAGTGTGTATAATCCATGGACTCAACATTAGTCATAAAGAACTCACATACTTATTGCAAAAATCTATTAGTCATCAAAACAAAGTACTACGCGCATGCTCCTAGGGGGATAGATTGGTAGGAAAAGACCATCGCTCGTCCCCGACCGCCACTCATAAGGAAGACAATCAAAAAATATCTCATGCTCCAACTTCGTGACATAATGGTTCACCATACGTGCATGCTACGGGACTCTCAAACCTCAACACAAGTATTTCTCAAATTCACAACTACTCACTAGCATGACTCTAATATCACAATGTTCATATCTCAAAACAATCATAAGGAATCAAACTTCTCATAGTATTCAATGCACTTTATATGAAAGTTTTTATTATATCCCTCTTGGATTCCTATCATATTAGGACTAAATTCATAACCAAAAGCAAACTACCATGCTATTCTAAAAGACTCTCAAAATAATATAATTGAAGCATGAGAGTTCATCTAGTTCTTCAAAATAAAACCACCGTCGTGCTCTAAAAAGATATAAGTGAAGCACTAGAGCAAATGACAAACTACTCAAAAAGATATAAGTGAAGATCAATGAGTAGTCGAATAATTATGTAACTATGTGAAGACTCTATAACATTTAAGAATTTCAGATCTTGGGATATTATTCAAACAACAAGCAAAACTAAATAAAATAAAATGACGCTCCAAGAAAAACACATATCATGTGGTGAATCAAAATATAGCTCCAAGTAAAGTTACAGATGAACAAATACGAAAGAGGGGATGCCATCCGGGGCATCCCCAAGCTTAGGCTCTTGGTTGTCCTTGAATATTACTTTGGGGTGTCTTGGGAATCCCCAAGCTTAGGCTCTTGCCACTCCTTATTCCATAGTCCATCGAATCTTTACCCAAAAACTTGAAAACTTCACAACACAAAATCTCATGAGCTCTGTTAGTATAAGAAAAGAAACCACCACTTTAAGGTACTGTAATGAACTCATTCTTTATTTATATTGGTGTTAAACCTATTGTATTCCAATTTCTGTATGGTTCATATCCTCCGATACTACTCATAGATTCATCAAAATAAGCAAACAACACATAGAAAACAGAATCTGTCAAAAATAGAACAGTCTGTAGCAATCTGTATCATTCGAATACTTTTGTAAGTACAAAAATTCTGAAATAAATTGGTGGACGTGAGGAATTTGTCTATTAATCCTCTTTAAAAAGAATCAACTCAAAAGCACTCTTCTGTAAAAAAAATGATAGCTAATCTCGTGAGCGCAAAGTTTGTGTTTTTTTACAGCAAGATCGCATTAACTTTCACCCAAGTCTTCCCAAAGGTTCTACTTGGCATGAACCACATCTAACCATAGGCTAGATGAATTATTTACGAATAAACAGGAGCAAAAAGCAAAGAACAAAAATAAAGTTGGGTTGCCTCGCAACAAGCGCTAACGTTTAACGCCCCTAGCTAGGCATGATGATTTCAATGATGCTCACACGAAAGATAAGAATTGAAACACAAAGAGAGCATCATGAAGAATATGACTAGCATATTTAAGTCTAACCCACTTCCTATGCATAGGGATTTTTTGATCAAACAATTTATTGGAGCAATAATCAACTAGCATAGGAAGGCAAAACAAGCATGACTTCAAAAATTTCAAGACATAGATAGGAAACTTGATATTATTGCAATATGTAGAAGCATATGATCCCCTCTCATAATAATTTTCAGTAGCATCATGAATGAATTCAACCATTTAACCAGCACATAAAGCATTCTTTTCATGATCTACTTGCATAGAAAATTTACTGCTCTCCATATAAGCAAATTTATTCTCATCAATAGTAGTGGGAGCAAACTCAACAAAATAACTATCATGTGAAGCATAATCCAATTGAAAATTAAAATCAAGATGACAAGTTTCATGGTTATCTTTATTCTTTATAGCATATGTGTCATCACAATAATCATCATAAATAGGACGCATGCTTTCATCATAATAAATTTGCTCATCAAAACTCGAGGACTAAACATATCATCTTCATCGAACATAGCATCCCCAAGCTTGTGGCTTTGCATATCATTAGCACAATGGGTATTCAAAGAATTCATACTAACAACATTGCAATCATGCTCATCATTCACATATTTTATGCCAAGCATTCTATGTAATTCTTCTTCAAGTACTTGAGCACAATTTTCCTTCCCATCATTTTCACGAAAGACATTAAAAAGATGAAGCATATGAGGCAACCTTAATTCCATTTTTTGTAGTTTTATTTTATAGAATAAACTAGTGATAAAACAAGAAACAAAAAGATTCGATTGCAAGATCTAAAGATATACCTTCAAGCACTCACCTCCCCGGCAACGGCGCCAGAAAAGAGCTTGATGTCTACTACACAACCTTTTTCTTGTAGGCGTTGTTGGGCCTCCAAGTGCAGAGGTTTGTAGGACAGGTAGCAAATTTCCCTCAAGTGGATGAACTAAGGTTTATCAATCCGTGGGAGGCGTAGGATGAAGATGGTCTCTTTCAAGCAACCCTGCAACCAAATAACAAAGAGTCTCTTGTGTCCCTAACACACCCTATACAATGGTAAATTGTGTAAGTGCACTAGTTCGGCGAAGAGATGGTCATACAAGTGCAATATGGATGGTTGATATAGGTTTTTGTAATCTGAAAATATAAAAACAGTAAGGTAACAAATGGTAAAAGTGAGCGTAAACGGTATTGCAATGCTAGTTAACAAGGCCTAGGGTTCATACTTTCACTAGTGCAAGTTCTCTCAACAATAATAACATAATTGGATCATATAACAATCCCTCAACGTGCAACAAAGAGTCACACCAAAGTCACTAATAGCAGAGAACAAACGAAGAGATTATTGCTTGGTACGAAACCACCTCAAAGTTATCCTTTCTGATCGATCTATTCAAGAGTTCATAGTAAAATAATACGAAGCAATTCTTTCCTTTCGATCTATCCTAGAGTTCGTACTAGAATAACACCTTAAGATACAAATAAACCAAAACCCTAATGTCACCTAGATACTCCAATGTCACCACAAGTATCCGTGGGTATGATTATACGATATGCATCACACAATCTTAGATTCATCTATTCAACCCACACAAAGAACTTCAAAGAGTGCCCCAAAGTTTCTACCGGAGAGTCAAGACGAAAACGTGTGCCAAACCCATTGCATAAGTTCACAAGGTCACTGAACCCGCAAGTTGATCACCGAAACATACATCAAGTAGATCACGTGAATATCCCATTGTCACCACAGATAAGCACATGAAAGACATACATCAAGTGTTCTCAAATCCTTAAAGACTCAATCCGATAAGATAACTTCAAAGGGAAAACTCAATCCATTACAAGAGAGTAGAGGGGGAGAAACATCATACACTACAAAAAAAAGACACATCCGTGACATTTTGGGCCGAAATTTTTTTTTCCTGTCATACATATGACACTTCTATGACGAAAATTGTGACAAAACCCGGTATCATCATAGATGTGGTGGGCTCCTACTTCTATGACAAAAAATCATGACAGAAAATGGGCTTTTCGTCCTGGGCGGGCCGGAGACGCAGCTACATGACATTCTTTGGGCCGTCCATGACGGAAAAAACCGTGGTAGAAGCGAGGGGGAGGAAAATTTCGGGGAGTTCCCGTTGGGAGGCCGGGGGCCGAGCGATGCGCGTTTCTCTCGTACACGTACGCGCGTGTGTGTGAGGCGTTGGCTCTAACTGAACCCGAGCCCGAGCGATTGCACTTCAAGCTACGCGTTACTGAACCCGAGCGATCGATCGATGGCTGTTAATTGAACCCGGTCAAGCGATTCCTTCGCTACTGCTGCTAACTGAAGCCGATCGATGATGCCTCTAGGATGAACAGTGAGCGTTGCGGGGGGGGGGGGGTGGGAGGGTTGGATAAACAGTGAGCGGTGGCGTTGCCTCTAGATGAATAGGACCCCATGGTGTGGTGGAGGGCTGGATGAACAGTAGACGGTGGAGGGGTGCTCGTGGAGGGGTGGTTGAATAGGACCCCGTGGTGTGGAGGTCTGGATGAACAGTAGATGGTGGAGGGGTGGTTGAACAGTAGACGGTGGAGTAGCGCGCGGTGGAGGCTGGATGAACAGGAACCCATGGAGACTGCAGGAGGTCGACGGTAGCCCGTGGAGGCTGGAGGAGGTCGACGGTGGAGATGAACAGTATCCCGTGGAGTCCCGTTTTGCGGTACGCCACACCCCTCCCGATGAACAGGACCCCCATTGGATGGACATCCAACAGTCACTGCTGCTAGCATCGTGTGTTCACTGACAAAGCCTTGCGTAAACAAGTCAGCCTCGAAATCTATGGCGTGTACAACCCATTTGCTATTATTTTTATATTTTTTACTCATTTTCTAATTCATATGGAATTTATTGCAGCCCGCTTTTCCATTTTTAGAATTGCTGGCCATTTTCGTCAAGATTGTGGTAAAAATATTAACTAAATATGTGGGAAATTTTGAAAATTCGCAAATTTTTGCTGGGGAACGAAATATTCTTAATCCAAAAATTAATAGCCATACTAAAACAAATTTAAAAATAAATTAGTACTATGGCATGTTAAATCCAATGAAATATGTATAAGATATCATTGGAGAACAAAAACAAAAAAAACTAATATCCCATTTGCTATAATTTTTTTGGAATTTTCAACCCCTTTTGATATTACTTTTAACAGACATTGACCATACTCTTTGGCCAGGACGGAATGCATCCCTCCTCGTCTTGAAAGATTTATGCCCAGAATGGTCGGAGAAAACAAATAGGCCTAGCTTGGGTATTCTTCAAAAAGAAATACTGGGCTACTTATTTTCCCAAAGAACTGGTGCATGAGCATTTAGATTTATTTATTTATTTACTTATTTATGTTTAGGGGACCATGAGAATGTACCTGGGCCGGATTCATGTGAGAGACTCCCTTCCAGTTAATTATGGGCTTCTCTATTGGGCCTTCATCAGTGGGCTGCATGTTATCAACAAGTGGAAAATGTGTTCCGTACAAAAAATAGTATGAGCTACGTGCGATGCAGGGGCACTAAAGGATCGAACTGCAACGACTTCCAAAACATTGTGTTTGTCATTCTCACAACACATTTATTCAACCAATGTATTTAAATATACTCTTGATTGTACATTGAAAACAGCAGAAGAAGACAACCAGGGCTGGGGTGCAGCGATGTATAAAGAAGGTGCGGAAGAGTGAAGACGCAACTCTCTCTTCCAAACCAAACATCAGCCATCATTACAAAAGGGCTACCAAAAAGAACAAGCGTATGCATCAAACTAAATAAAGATCCTACTACACCAAGTGTACGCATCTAACTAATGTGCTCGGTTAGACGTTACTATTTATTAAGTTTGTGGAGATTGGGCGACGGATTGAACCAGATGGGTGCCTGACGGAGGAAACTCCAGCCAGCAGATCGAAGTCTGATACTTGCGACCCTCTCTCCTACTTTGGGCTGCAGAGCGTGGCAGCACATATCAGGGTATGGTGCATGCAGAGATGCATGGTACGCCGTGTACACACAGTTTTGCCTGATGAACGAAACCGTGCTGCCATCATGATCCTTGCCGTCAGTTATCTCTTGGTTAATCGAATAATTCAGTCCGACAAACAGAGAGCGTGTACCAAGGCTACTTACCAGCCTCTAGTCAAAAATTCCTGAAGGCCCAGAGAAGCTGGGATCCTGCTCAAAGACCTTGCAAAGGATCGTGATTGTGTTCCACGAAACAACACATCCGAATGCGTCACGAACAATCATCAATCTTTCACCATCGTTTGGTCGAGCCAGAACCACACAAGAATCGCCATGCCGCTTTTCTTTGAAAGGTTCTGGGATTAGGAAGGGTAGGGACACCAGGCAGCCTACAACATCATATCAAGTTGGAGTCAAATAAAAAAGGGCTCTTGATGTTGTCAATCTTAAGAACAACATGTTATGAGCATGAATATTTTTTCAGTAAATGTTGACAGTAATATAAGCAAGCCATCATGATATCCTAGGAAAGTAACATACTGATGTAACAGCCGTTTGTAGCGATGACAGGAGTAGGCCAGCAATACGTCCAACCATAGAAGGAGTCGGCAGCGTAAATGAAGCCCTTGTGTTCAATAGCATCAGAGAACCATGGAGGACGTATGATCCTGCGATGGACGTGCAGCTTTATCCACTTACCACAGTGACCTGTCAGATAGGCGAGACCGCGGTTGAAGAACGCAATTAGCCTAAAATCTTTATAATTCACAGATCTTGTGGGCACTTGGCAGATTACAACCTTGAGCAAATCAAACTTGGTATCATGTTGGCTACTGTAAGATTCCGAGTATTCTGGGCCGCGGTGCCAAAGCAGTGCAGTGTTAATCGAAGGAAGGTGGATCAATCACTGGGTGTAGACCTCCACGAACATCTAGCCGCCGCGACCGTCGACGAGCACCATCCAAGACGTGTTCATGCCGACCCAGTACATACCGTTAATGTAGCTGAGGCTGACGGGGATCGGATCGCAGTGAAGGGGGTTGATGCTCGCCACCCTACGATCGTTATGCTGCGTGACACGCCGTTTCTGAAGATCAGGCGGCATCAGCAAGCAAGGAGCTGGCTTAAAAAGCTTCGACCTGAGGGCTTTGAGTAAACGGTACAGCCCCGACGAGCACACAGCGAGCGGCATGGTACTGAGATTGTCCACACGCAAAATAATGAGCTTGATTACCTCTGTGGGGAGTGAATTCCAGCCACTCTTTCGGTGGACGCTGCTCGGTTCTGCCATTGTTGGTGCTTGGGTTTCGGACGAGGGGGGGAGGCGCCTTAGCGGGGATGGAAGCTTGGACGAGATTATGTGCGGACAAAGATGGAGAAGCGAATATGTGCTGCGGGAAGTGGACGGTGATGATGACTACAAAGATGCCGCTTGACTTACGAGACACTTACCAAAGAGCGAGGGTCATATCGATGCGGCACAACTTGCTTGAGTGATCACAGTACTGGTACTCCCTACAGTACCTACTACAGTACTATGCCCTAACTTGCTTGAGTAGAGTAGTAGATTAGGACTCTGCTCTACTACTAGCACCGGAGGAGTAGCATATCCTAATCTAAAATACTTACAAACTTCAATTCCTGAGCATGGAACGACTACGAACCGTGCTCAAAGACCGTGTCTACGTGGTGTTTGGACTTATATGCAAAAATAGCAAGATGCGCGTGCATTGCATGGCACACCATCATCACCAACTCGGTTATCCTAAAGAAGACTCAGTTGGTGATGATAGAGGCGAGGAGGCGTGTTCAGCCGGGCGTGCAGTGGACGGCGTGGAACTATTCGATTTGTTATAAAAAACAAATAAGAGTAGTAGAGATAGAGACATAGGGAGGAGCACGAGGTTGTGGGAGATAAGGATGAACGAGGCAAGGCCTTATCTGTAAATGTGGAGAGAGGTGCGGATATCTTTTGTAAAATTGTCATAGTTGGCTTTCTATCCGCCGATATAGATCGGACGGTCTATATTACAAGATGGCAGGCATACCATCATCACCAACTCGGTTTTCTATAAGAGTAGATATATATATATACATACATACATACATATATATATATATATATATATAGAGAGAGAGAGAGAGAGAGAGAGAGACTAGGCAGTACTAGTAAGGACACCATCTACTGCTTCGTGTACTACTCCTGCGCTCCATTCGGCAGCTGCAACGTCCCCTACAGCCACTCCCTCCTGCGCTCCATTCGGCGGGCGCTGTTGAAATCTGGGGAGCGCACTCTCGCGACTGCTGGCAGCCACGACTTCATCGACGATGACTTCTTCCTCGACTTCGGCAACCTCTTCCTCAACGACATGGGCGACAACCTCAACGCCAACAGTGCTGCTCCCGTTGCACCGTATGTGTTTCTGTCCTTCCTGTTCGAAATCATGGTAGAATTCATGTTTCTACTCTGTATCCTACCACTATGCTAGTCCACATGATTAGTTTCATATCTGTTATAGCCGTCATGATTTATTTTGTGCTTATTCGGATTAAATCTCGTAGTAACTTGCTCATATATTCAACTGGCGCAACGTCCTCTACAGCCACTCCCTTTTCATGGACGGCCTGGTCAATGCCTCCAAGGAGCCCTCCGTCCACTGCTATGAGTGCCCGATGCCGTTTTGTGGCTCGTCGGCGGACATGGTGCATCACCTCATGAATGCGTGCAGCGGTCACTGTTGGCCCTTGGCGGAGAACATCAAGTACGAGACGTGCTACCGGTTCACCATGCCGGAGTCGCTGTAGGATCACCGCCGCCTGCTAGTCTCGGAGGAGGACGTCAGCGTCTTCCTCTTGATCGTGGGCACCGGCGAGGCCCGCGCAGGCCGCCGCCCCGTCTCTGTAATGTGCGTCAGGCGCGACGCCGCTGACGGTGACACTGACACGAGGCATATGTACGGGTGCGTGTTCAGTGTTACTACCCCTCCGGGTCACGTGGGCGGCGACACCGGCATCATCCAACGGACTTGGACTCTTGGGAGCTGGGACTATCCCGCCAATGTGGACTTGGAAAACCCATGGAATCCTTTACCCGCCGACGCGGTGCACGGGGACTCCAAGGAGGTTCACTTGGACATACGCATTATCAAGTGCACTTATAAAACATGTACTGTGTGTGTGGGCGCTTATGGCCCGTGTCTTTGCCGCTTTTGATTCTGTAAGCTTGTCGTTAAACTTGAGTGGCTTTCGCCACAGTCCTTCCTTTGAACTGCTCCTCTCAGTGAGCTGATGTAAGATACTTTGTGTTTCATTTGATAATGGAACCGGGGAGGAGCCTCCCTGTTCTTCTAAAAAAATACGCATTATTAAGTTAAATGTTGATCATTAGTCTTTGCTCAATGTAATCTGCTGTCTAAGCATGTGGAGATTTCCATGCAGGATCTTTCTCTATTGGAGTATCGCGCATGAATAAAAGTGTATCCGTTTATGGTTTAGTCTAGAATCTTCCATGTATGAATTTTTACTACTGATCGGTGAAAGACTTACGATGAACCATTTCTTACATCTCCTCTGCCCCCTTGCAAGTCATCCTGATTTAATCCCTCTGTCTAGGTGTATAAGGGCATTGTTAATATTACTTAATAGTATAGCCAACTATTGACTATAAGAAAGTGCCATGTCATCTGTAGCCAACATGTATAACAATCGATACTCAAAAACTAATTCTTAAAGATCATTTTTTGCAAAGCAAAATAAGTGTTATTTCTTCACAAGTTTTGGATGCAGGTTGAACAGTTGAACGCTTTTGTTTGCAAAAGATACCTTTTTATCTATTTTGTAGGATTTCGGGTTCCGGCAGACCCTCTAGGTTTGAACTCTGGGGTGCGCACGGAGATCTCGCCCCCTACCTACCTGCACCTCGCCACCTCGCTAGGATCTAAACTACCAAAAGAACAACACAAGAGACACAAGGTTTATACTGGTTCGGGCCATCATTGTGATGTAACACCCTACTCCAGTGTGTGGTGTGGTGGATTGCCTCTTGGGCTGATGATGAACAGTACAAGGAAGAACATCCTCGCGAGGGTCTGTTCTTGGCAGGTGCGATGAACTGCTAGGGGGAGTTCAGTCACACTCTCTCTCTAGATTGCTTGATCTCTAGATATGTTCCAGATTCCGGATCCTGGGTCCTCCTACCCTGTGGGTAGCTAGTCCTATTTCTAGGCAGAGGCCCTGGGCCTCTTCCCAAATATTGAGCGGGAAGGGCGCCAACAATTGGCCATTTTGAAGGGGAACATCTAGTACACTTATCCTTACTAAAGTTGGTCCTCGCCTGTCAAAGGCTCTGGTGGTGACGCCGGCTTGGGCTCCACGATGACTTCCTTCCTGCCGTTGCGACGGTCTTGGTCTTGTTGCACCGAAACGGGTGCCATTGCTTGATGCTCTCGCCTGCGCTTTCCCCCTTTGCACCAAAGAGGAAACGAGGACACTGCGCGGGCTGGCGCCCGTCTGGCGCCCTTGGTCGTCATGGCTTGCGTCATGGGCACCTCGTGAGGTACCCCGCCTTGATCTCTCCGCCTCCTCGCGAGCCAGCCTGACGAGGCCGTTCCTGAGGAAGCTTCCTGTCGTCCGCCCCGTGAGGCTTGGCCCCTCGCGAGGGTCTTGAGCTTGTGCTAGTGAAAATGGGCCGTACTGGGACACCCCTTGAGCCACGACGCAGGCTGCATGCAGGCAAGTCTGGGTACCCCGTTCGTAACGCCGACAAGAGCCCGGGCCCAAGGCGCGCCTGGACTTGGCTTAGCAGAGAAGCGAAGGGGCAAGTGCGAAGCGCCGCGGGCCCTAACAGCCTGCGGCCTTGGGCGCCGCGTGGTGGTTGATTGGACGTGGGCGTCCCTGTTCCCCCACGCCTCCTTATTTTGCGCCCAGCTAGGCGGACCCGTGGTTGCACACAGTCGTCCCTCTTTTCGCTGCTCGACCGTCTCCTGCTCTTCCTCCTCTCGAGCTCCAGTCTCCGCTTCCAATCCAATCTCGAATCCTCCCACTTTCTGTCGCCATGGCTCCGATGAAGAAAGGGAGAGGGAAGAAACCCGTGCCGCCGCCTCGCTCGCTGTCGCTGACGGCCCCTGCTGTCGATCACTCGATCATACTCAACCGAGAAGGCTTGGACAAGGTCAGCTCTGCTCTTGCCACTATCTTCAACGAGTGCGGGAGGACGACGACCTGGCCCGCGTCTCGCTTCTCCATTGACAGAATAGTCACTGAGGTCCGGTACTTCGCCGACGCCCTGTGGGCGGGACTGGTTCCCCCCTTTTCCAAATTTCTTCAACGCTGTGCTTTCCCATTACAAGATCCATATGATACATTTGGGTCCTGAATCCATTACTCTTCTTGCCGTTTTCGCCTTTGTCTGTGAGGCAATGATGGGCATCCCTCCTTCAGTTGCCTTGCTGCATCACTTCTTCTCTTTGAGCCTCGTTGACCCCACCCGATGCTCGGGGTGCATGAGCTTCATTGCCGGACCAGAAACGGCGGCTTCAGGGATTAATTTCAGCCTTCCTCCGCCCGCGTCTGGGTTCCGCGAGCGGTGGCTGTACGTGGATGTCGGGGTGCCCAGCCCCCTGCTTTCGGAGCCAACATCGCCCGTTGTCCCCAATTCAGGCTGGGGCCAGGAGACGCTCACGAGCCCCTGGCTCGTCTTTGTATGGCATTTCTTCGCGTACTTGAGGGTGCTCGGCGTGACGGCACCCAAGGTGGTGAATGAGTTCCTCCTATGCCGCATTGCCCCTCTCCAGCATCACACCCGCCGGATGTGGGCCTCCGGCGGGCGTGAGGATCGCATGACGCTCCACGAGGAGGACCTGACGCCTGAAGCGCTGAGGAAGGTGCTCATGGTCCTGACTGGGGACCCTTCACCCGGCAGCATCCGGCAAGGGGTGCTTTGCTGTACTTTTTCTCGAGCACGGGTGACTTTGTGAAGCAGATGCCTAGCTTCGACGAATGGGGGCTGCGCCCCGCAGGCCTCATGGGGCCTCGCGAGAACCCAGTGGTGGTGACTGCCCTTCCAGTCGCCCATGGCGGTCCTTCCTCGAGTGGTGGAGCAGGGAGGCATGGGCCACCGGAGGCTGAGGGGGCCTCCGCCGGGATGACAACGCCAGGCGGCACTCCTGAGGTGGCAGCTCCTGAGGCCCGTGACTGCTTCTTGTTGAAGGCGTTGAGCCGCGGCCCGCGGCTCCCGTGGTCGAGGCCCCTGAGGCCCCAGCTACCGTTCTTGGTGAGGCGACCGGCGGCGTGCGGCAGGACAACGCCCCTGACGCTGGTCACCTTGATGCTTCTTCCTCGTCGCAGGCTGACCCCTGCGCTGAACTCCTGGGCCGCTTCCGCGTGGACTTCGAGGCTCTCCGAAAGAGAAGGGAGGCCTTCGGTGACGATTACCCTTGCTGCCTGCTGAAGCGTAGGAAGTATTTCGCCATTGATGAGTAAGCCTTCCCCCTTCCTAGTTCCTTATCTTCCCGTTGCTTTGGCTGATCCTTGCTCTGCAAGGCCCCCTGCCGAGCTCACGGAGATGGCTGAGGAGCCATCCCCCCAGGCTTCGCCCTCTCCACCGTCTTCGAGCGCTCCGAGCTCAAGCAGAGCCCTTGTGGTGAGGCCGGCCGGAGAGGTGAGCCATCCTGTGGCGCATCGTGGCTTCACGCATCTCGCGACCCTCCATCGAGAGCCTTCTCGGGGCATAGCCAGCCTACCATGGGCTCCTCTTCTGGTCGTGGATAACGATTGGCTGAGGACGGCCCTTGGTTCTTTGTTCGGGGACGAGCCAGCCCGAGGCCGGGCTTCTGGCGGGGCGTGCCCGACAATCACGAGGGCGCCAGCCCCCAGCCCCCTGCCCCGAGGGGGAGTGCTGATTCATGGCCCCCCGTGCTTACTTGGGGCGGATGATGACGCAGAAGACGTGCTCGGGCGCGCCTGGGAGCGCCGTGCCCTTCGCCAAGGGTTTCTCCAGAGGGCGGCTGAAGCGGTGAACCAGCTTGGCGTAGAGCTTGCTGACGAAGACGCACGCCTTGAAGATGAGGGCTTGCGCCTAGCTGAAGAGGGGCGCAAGCTGAAGGTGGCCATTGCCCTTGCGCGCCACCAGCGCGACCTCGAAAATGAGAAGGCCGAGGCGTCACTGGCGGCCTCACGGGAGGCCCGTTCCCGGGCCATCGAGGGGGCCCGGGAGGATGACCGGCGGCGTGAGGCGGCGGAGGTGCGGGCGCGAGAGCTCCAGGCCTGGAGCAATTCCCTGGAGCAGCAGGTGGAGCTGCCCGAGACGGCCCTTGCGTCAATGAAGGGGGCTTCGGTCGACCAGGCTGAGCTCCGGAGACGCGAGGAGGCACTGACATTGGAAGCTGCCGAGCACGCCCGCGATCTTGAGCGTCTAGAGACGAGGGAGCGCTTGGTGACGCAGGTGGAGGATGACGTCGCTTCGTGGGAGGGCCGAGTCCTGGAAGAGGTTGAACGCCGGGTGGCGACGGCCCGCTTGAACCTTGAGCGCGAGTTCGAGGAGAGGCTGGGGTTGATGAGGGTCGAGGCTGAAGGCAGGACCGCCGCCCTGAGGGCCAAGCTGGATGAAGCGACGCGGCGGGCCGACGCTTCTCGGGCCGCCCTCGGCGTGGCGCAGGAGGAGCTGACTTCCTCCCAGCTGAGGCGCTTTCTTCTGCGTCGGCCGGGTGGGCGGCCTGAGGCTGCGTTGCGGCGGAACAAGGACGAGAGGCCCGAGCGGCAGATCCTGGAGCACGAGCATGGCCCTACGCTCTGCACGCTCCGGGAAAGAGCTAACACGGCCTTGGGCAACATCTGCGAGGCGGCCGTTGGCGAGCCTCATGCAGTTAACTATGCTGGTAACCTTCAGTTCTTCACTGATGTGGTGACGCAGCTGGAGGTGCGGTCGGGCAGAGCCAACAGGTTGGTGGAGGAGAGGAGCCGCGCCCTGCTCGGGCGTGCCTTTTCTCGCGTCTTCAGCCATCTTCGGGACATGGACCCCAACTTCGATTTTGATGCTGCCATCGCCCCAGTACCCCAGGCCGTCCGGGACGACCTGGCGCACTGGTTGGAAGACAACGTGGATGCCCTCGTCAGGTCCTTCGCTTCTGATGACAACGGCGTGGTCGTGGCCGCTGATGAAGGCGACGTGGTGAACGGCCCTGGCGCTGCTGACGGTGACTCGGAGGGCGATGGCGAGGCCAGCGACGCCAGCGGCGATTCAGGAGGTGATCTCGAGGATGCATTGGGGGATTTATCCGATTGACTGCGTGCTGCCTCTGTTTTTTATCCTGCACAAGTAGAGTTCGGGCTTGGCCCTGAAGCTTGTAAGAGCATTTTGGGAGGGGGAGCCCCTCGTGTAAAAACTTGCAGTTAGCGTATTAGTAGATGCGATATCACCCGTACGCCCGCGCCGAGTGGCTGGCCTTGCAACGAGCTAGCTGACTTGTTTACCTTCGACCCGCGTGGGCCCCGAGACAGCCTGCGGAGGGCTGTGGTGCTTCATGTGCTCCCTGAACGAGCCCATTTAACCGGTGACGAGAACCTCTTGAGAGGGCGTGGTGATGGTGGTCCAGTCTGCGCGCATGCTAGGCCTGGCCCGGCTCGCGAGGGGCTCACGAGGGGAGGCAGCTGAGGTAGAGTGGTAACCAGAACGCGAGAGATTGCTCGAACGAGACTAAACACCCCTTCCCCGAACACACGCCAATCGCAAGCTCGAATCCAACTTAAGTCCAAAAAAAGGGGGAAAAGCGACAGCCAAGGGAAAAAAGCAAGAAAAGCAGAAAAATCCGCGTCCGGCACCTAGTCTAGTCTTGGACGTCTTCTCACCAGCGCGGAGCTAAGTGCTGCCACTGGGCGTGCGAGGGATCCCCAGGGCCTGAGGCCGGTGCTCTTGAGACTCCGGGGCGTGTACAGCCCCACTCATTATTACGTGAGAGTGTCACGGGGCGGCGAGCTTCACAGGCACTGGGCCTTATTCATAGGTACCGGCCTTGCTTCATATCGCCAGACGAGGGCCCCGCCTTGCGCCACACTCTAGTGTCACCGATGACGACCGGAAACCAAGGACACCGCCGATGGGGTAGAGCGGTCGCCAGCGGTTCCCCCGACGACCACGATCCTCTGCCAGGGGTAGGCCCTGAGGCACCTCCCCGGCAGAGGGCCTACCTCCTGAGGACGCCTTGCTCCGAACGCCGCGGTGGTGATGCCGGATCTCGGCCCCTCTCCTGCAGCCCCCGGCGCCCTCCTCCTGAGGGGTAGGAAACTGCGGGAGTGGGGCAGCCGTCCATGGTTAGCGTATGCCTGCTCCTGAGGAATTAATAGTACCCGATAATCGTTGCTTCCAGCGTGGCCGACGGGGCTTTCCCGGGGCTCCTGGAAGAGCTCAGCTTCTGGTGCCTCGTCCCCCCAGCTTGGGCCGAGGAGCGAGCCGTGTTCGTCTTCCTGTGCGTGCCCTTGATCCATCATGTGGGGCACGTACTCTTCCGGGGCCGCCATCCAAAATGCTGCACCGTAGTGCTCCGTGTGCCACGCAGTCCTGCTTGAGACGCCCACCTGAGGGTGGTAGCGCGGTGGTCCACTGGGGCCGTGGGTCGTGGCGAGTCCTTCTTTGCTGGCCGGGGGCGGAGGCAGCGCCGCTGCTGGCCTGGTGCTAACGGCCTGGCTGACGTTGGGGTGGCCTTGGAGTCCGCTTGGAGCTGCGCGGGCGTGCGTGGGGCCTCCGCATGGCCCGCCCTGGACCTGAGGTGGGAGTAGGGTGCAGAAGGGGTATGCCCCCGAGGCGGCGAAGCCCAGGAGCTCTGCCACCCGATCCAGTAGCACGTCGCGGCCGCCCTCCAGCAGCCTGCATTGCAGTAGCTCTCGGGCCACCGTGAGCGCGGCCCTTGAGTTCGCCTGCTCCTATCGGGTGTATGGCATCGTGGCCGCGGCGTGGTTGGAGGCCCTCGCTGCCGACCGCGCCTGCCGCGGTGTGAGAGCTGTCGTTGCCTGTCCGCGTCGCCCCCGACCCGCAGCGCCCTACGGACCGCGAGCTGCCTGGGGCATGGGGTCACCCGGGGCGAGCGGCTCTGCGTGGGCGGGCCAGGACGCCCAGGGATCTGGGTTGCCCGCCTGGTCGCCGGACATGATGATGACGATGCGACGGGGCGCGAAGCGGCGGAAGGCGGATTCCGGCGCACCCCTACCTAGCGCGCCAAATGTCGGATTTCGGGTTCCAGCAGACCCTCTACGTTCGAACTATGGGATGCGCACGGAGATCTCGCCCCCTACCTACCTGCACCTCGCCGCCTCGCTAGGATCTAAACTACCAAAAGAACAACGCAAGAGACACAAGGTTAATACTGGTTCGAGCCACCATTGTGGTGTAACACCCTACTCCAGTGTGTGGTGTGGTGGATTGCCTCTTGGGCTGATGATGAACAGTACAAGGAAGAACAGCCTCGCGAGGGTCTGTTCTTGGCCGGTGCGATGAACTGCTAGGGGGAGTTCAGTCGCTCTCTCTCTCTCTCTCTAGATTGCTTGATCTCTAGCTCTGTTCCAGATTCCGGATTCTGGGTCCTCCTACCCTGTGGGTGGCTAGTCCTATTTATAGGCAGAGGCCCTGGCGCCCTTGGTCGTCATGGCTTGTGTCATGGGCACCTCGTGAGGTACCCTGCCTTGATCTCTCCGCCTCCTCGCGAGCCAGCCTGACGAGGCCGTGCCTGAGGAAGCTTCTTGTCGTCCGCCCCGCGAGGCTTGGCCCCTCGCGAGGGTCTTGAGCTTGTGCTGGTGAAGATGGGCCGTACTGGGCCACCCCTTGAGCCACGTCGCAGGCCGCAGGCAGGCAAGTCTGGGTACCCCCGTTCCCAGAACGCCGACATATTTCACCCGGATGTTTGTGAGCTCTAGATATGAGATAATATCCGAAGAAACCTATCGATACCCGTTACACATGAGATGACCCCCACATCCTTTGTCAAAATAAACAACTCCCCGATCAATGCATTTCACTCTTTGGTGCAACGCACGGGCACCTTACTACTATAGATTAGTACGACCAAAAATTGAAATAACATTATATATAGTACGATAAATACTAATGCATGTCACCTAAAATTATATCATTCAAAACTATGTTCAAATACGAATCCAACGATATAGTTTTTGTTGACATGCACTAACATTTTGTCAGTTAAATCTTTAGTCAAATTCAATGGGGGACTAATAAACCACGACCGATGTAGTACAAGTGTAGAGGGCGGCGCTGCACGGGAGTCTCACCTCTCACCCCACTCATGGTGCGGCAGTAAAGCCGTCAGATCACAAAACCCAACCACTCCCAGTAATAAGTGGCCTGGTAAAATAAACGGACAAGCAACCATCACATCCCTCCGTCTTTTTTGCATTTCATCTCTCTGCATTTACTTTCTCTGGTTCATCTCGACACTTTTCGATCCCTAGCTACTACTCCTAGGGCCAGTTCTTTTGGCAGCTTCCCAGCTTTTCCCACAAGACTAGTCACGAGGAGAGTAACAATAAGGCGCTGACTCATTTATTTGGGCTTCTAAACTACTACTCTGTCCTGGTTTATTCCTCACCATTGTAATTTGTGCTAAATTTTGACCAAAGATTTAAGCGATAAAATGTTACTCCCGCCGTCTAGGTGTGTAAGTCATCTTATGAAAACCAAATAATCCCAAAACACTTAGGCGCGGTGCATTAACTTCTACCTCGTTTCTTGTTTCTTGACATATCAACCAATAAGAGATAAAGAGTGTGCATGCTTTTAATGACTTGAGATGTCAAACACGACATGCAGTGGTTAGTTCATTGCATGTAATACTATTAATTAGCAAATAAACATTAACGTTTCTCGTTTTATCCTCCTCCTTGGTCACGGTGCACAGCCTAAGATGACTTACTCACCTAGATGTATGGAGTAGTGCATGTGACATGCACTAACATTTCATTAGTTAAATTTATGATCAAAATTTGACACAGATTACAACGGGGACCAATAAACCAGGACGGAGGTAGTAGTTATGGGATTACTAATCTAGAAGCCTAAAAGAACTGGCCCTTAGTACTCCTACTAGTAGTAGTACTCAAGTTGGAATTCCAATTGCACGGCACAACTTGTTAGGCAAAAAAATTCGATATAGGGTGTAGGAAGCGGTTTGGGAATTTGCATGCCTTTCCAACCAGTGAGATACTCTGTACAAAGTATGACAAAGAAATAACCATAGAGAAGGAAGCTAAAAGTAAACAATCAAACGAGCATTTTTGCATTTGTTTTGCATTGAATCGTTTCACAAGCTTGACTAGTGCTGTTTTTCTACTTTTACAAAAACCGCATCGTAATGTTAAAACGTGCATTTGCACGTACATAAGTAATAGTAGTACTCCCTCCATCTAGGTGTATAAGTCTTCCCTCCTTCTTGGTCACGGTGCAACACCAAAGATGACTTATTGACCTGGACGGAGGGAGTAACTAATCTGCAAGCATATATCGAGAGAGACGTGTAGTGCGATAGTACATAGTAAAGTTTGTGCTATATGCGCGTACTTGCAAAATGCGTACGAATACACAAGGTTTCCAAGCTTTCCCTTTTACATACTTAATTAAGGACGCTAAAAATTCCTGAACGTTCGGGATTTATCATTTGCGTCCCAAAACTAATGAGATCGCCTTACGAAACAAATATTATACTCCTCCTAAAGCCACGGCACTTTCGCAGCGCTATGCGGGCGCGCCACGAAAGTGCCCTGGTGCACGGCCGTTTCAAATACATGACACAACGCTTCTTCCTCAGCCTCGCAACTCGCGAGGTGCTGATTAGCGGCTTGCCGGCGGGCGAGCGCGATCTCACCGGTGTGGTGATCCGGCGCCAAAAGGTACCCCGCCTCGCTGGAAGTGTGCACCCGGTCCACGTACCGCCAAGCGTAGATGAGGCGCTTGGGCCCGACTGCACTCAGGGCGTTGGCACGGGCGTCCTCCTCCACCCTCACGACCCTCGCACGAGCCTTCTGCCAAAGAGCCAATTGCCTGACTCTCTCGGATGCGACATAGGCCTCCCAGGCAGCTTGTTCCGCGGTGCGCTTCTCTTCCTCGGCCTTCTTCTCCGCCTCTATTTTGGCGCGCTCTGCTGGAGGCAAAGCCTCCCACAAGGCGACATCCATTTCTTTCCAAAGCTCCTCAAGGCTGGGGGGCTCAGCGAGCGGCGCGGCGTTCTCCTCGTAGCAGGGAGCTGACGCGTCCTCCGACGCGCGTGCTGGCGATATTGGGAGCACCGACGCGTCCACCTCGACGCGTCGCGGCAAGGAGTGGAACACCAACGCGTCCTCCTCGACTAGTGGCGGCGAGGAACGGAACGGCAACGCGTCGCGTCGCGGCGAGGAGCGGAACACCGACGCGTCCTCCTCGACTAGTGGCGGCGAGGAACGGAACGGCGACGCGTCGCGTAGCGGCGAGGAGCGGAACACCAACGCGTCCTCCTCGACTAGTGGCGACGAGGAACGGAACGGCGACGCTTGACCGTCCGCGCGGTGCAGCAAGGGGCTCCTAGGGCTTGGGAGGGGCGATGCCATGGTGGTCGACGTGAGAGGGAGGGGTAGGAGATAGCGATGAACGTGAACATGAGGGGGAGGAGATAGCGATTTCGTGGGAGGCGCGGTATTTATAGTGAGCAATGGCACACCTGCGTAAGATATGGACTGAGCTGCACTGACTTAACTACAGGTCCAGTTGCGTCACTGACATGTGGGCCGAACCCCTGTTGGGCCCATATGTCAGTGACCCAATGCACCTAGAGTTAAGTAACAACTACGTGGGCATATTTGTTGGAATAAATTACGGGGGAGCGAAGGGGTGGAAATATTGCTGGTCACAACGGATTGGACGAGCGTGGGGGGAGGAGAGTCATGCATGCAGATTTTTTCACACGGGGTGGAGTGGTGGGACCGCAGGAGGCAGAAGGAGAGTTTGGCAGGCATATTGTTTCCACACATGGAGATGAAAAGATTTGGAGAAGAACGGGCTTCCTGCAGGTATGGGGAACGGTGCATAATAAGTCATCTTGCATGCCGGGCTAGGTATAGTCTCAAGTCATTAAAGACATACACGCCCCACACATGTTCATATTTCAAGGTGCACTAAATTATTGCATGCGATGATTAAGGCTGGCCATAATGGTGGTATCGCAGCTGGTATCATGCACATGGGAACACTAGCAAACATGCTGATGTGGCAAAGAATTAAAGAAGAGAGGGGGGTTAGAGTAAGTAGTGTTCATGCATGCATTGGTAAACACATTTTTTTTGTGAAGAACGACAACACTGGTTGAGTACTTTGGCAGACTTCAAAAACTATTCCACAGCCTCTACTATCTTGCTAAGAGTAGTGAAATTTTTGAATCGAGCCCTTTAAACTAGAAGGGAGGTAGTGGTACTCTAATAGCTGATGACAAGATAGGACATGGCACGCACCTGGATGGAGGAACTAGTCTGCATTGTGCATTTAAGTTTTGTCTGAAGTCAATGTACCTCTACTTTCACCAGACTTATAGAAAAATGTATCAACATTCACAATGTCAAATCAATATTTTTACACTCATTATAAAACGTAGTTCTTATACTCATTATAATCAGTATTGTAGATATTGATATCTTTAGTATAAATTTGGTCGTGGGATTTCATTGATGCCTATCAAAGCGTGGAGGAAGCGGATCTTAGGGCTTGCATTGCCGGTCTCTACATAGGTATTTCTCTTCATAAACCTGTAATTTTAGAGACAGATTGCGCTTTTGTGGTAGCGTCTCTTGCATTGGGGAATCTGACAGGTCTGCTATGCGTGACCTAAAGATGAAAGTGTTGAGCATCTCGAAGTTGATCAACAATCTTCAGTTGTCAAAGATTAGTCGTTCGGCCAATAAGGTGGCACACTTAATCACTAGTATAGTTTTGACAATAGATTAGATGGTATTCTTGTAAATAACAAACCACCCTGTGTGGTGAATATTGTATCGAATGAGTGTACTGGTGTGGCTGGTTAATTAATATAAGGTGGTGTTAAAAAGTATAAATTTGGTCAAACTCTTTGCAAACGGTTGACGGGAGTAAAAATTACCAGAGGGAGTATCATGCATGCGGAGTAGGCAAAAAAAATTGCTCATTTATAGCCGGTCGAAATCTCAAAGGGCGCGCGGGAGGTGAAGGTCGTGGGAGGCGCGCGGTTGACGGAATTAAGTGAAGTTACATCCACGCGCCGGCATGGCGTGCGAACAGGCAGAAGCTATACCATCAGGCCTACGATATGGGTCTAGTAGACATGACATTTAGTGGTTCCCGCATAGTTCTCGAGAACTCTTTGGGGGCTTGCAGCCATTTATCCACCGGGCAAGCCAACAACCCCACGCAGTTCCCACGCCCTACTCGCCCCCGTCTTCTACCTTACAACAGTTCGCTCCCAGTCGTCCGGTCCTTTCACATTAGTCCGCTCTCAGTTTTTGCTGTGTACTACAGTTCAACTTCTCCTAACCCTCCTCCAAAATCTATGGCCTCCCAGATCCCATGGTCGCCGATGAGTACCAGGTTAGAGCCATCACCGGCGATTAGTTCATCGTCATCTACACACGTGGATCCGCGACGGTGAAAGCATGGCTTGCTCGTTTCCTACGCATGTTCAATAGTTCAACAGATGAGTGGGTCGCTGGGCTAGATGTTGAGTACACCACAGTCCTGGGACGAGAGAAGGATCTAAAGGACGAAGAGAGGAAGAAGCCCGCCATGATCCAGGTTTGTGTACATAAAGTTTGCTTGGTCTACCACATATGCCATGCCGACGTTAAGTGCCAGGATTTTAAGAACTTCCTCAAGGACAAAAGAGTGAAATTCACATCAGTAGGCTTTAAGAACGACAGGGATGTCCTGCGTCGGATAGGTCTCGTTGTAGGCTAGCCCTTCGATCTCTAGAAGGCAAGCCTGGTGTCCTCCTCTCAACCTTCAATGCTGACCCTGGCAGCAGCCATGATTGATCCTTCGTTCGCTAAACTAAAGAAACCACATCACGAGTTTCATCATGCATGGTAGTCAAAGACATCAGATGAAGATCACATCCTGTACGCAGCAATGGATGCCTACCTTTGTTTAAATATCTACAAGGGTTGGATGAAGAAGCAGAGCCCAGTGTCCGGTTCAAGCAAAGAAGCGTCGGCGAAGAGGAAGAGGAAGAGGGACGAGGACGAAGTCGAGGACGTGGACTCGGACTCCGAGTAGGTGGCAGTATCGTCGCTCATGCTGGTTCTACTGCAGTGTCAAGCGGACTAGTTGCTTAGTTTATTTTCAAGGGTGTGTTGTGCTGAGGCCCCAGCAGAACTATGTTTAGTATGTTCTTTCTCATTATTTGAACTCTTTAGTACGTACAGTAGTACTAGTACTATGTCTTACTACTGTTCTTCTTGCAGTTGGTACTACTGCTCGTATCTTCGTGTTCCTACTGTACATAATACGTTCGTACTACTAGTATAATTTGGGTCAGTCGATTTGTGAAAGAAGTTTGACGGAGCGAAGGAAGAAGACGACAGAAGAGGTGGAAGAAGCCCTACTAGCCATCCATGTTGCATCAAACAACTCAAATGAGTCGACTGACCCAAATTGCTCCTTCAGATTGTAGGATCCACGTGACATTCAAGGTCTCGAAGGTAGATTCCGCGTCCGGCACCCGGTTTGTGGGCTCGACACGGGCGCGACCGGCTTCCGCCGCGGCAGCCACCATGCGCTCCTCCTCCGCGCGGGCGGAGACGACAATGACACGCTAGTTCCTCCTCGTCGACGTGCTGGAGCACGCGCTCGTCCTCCTCTTTCGTACGATGCGTGCATAGACGCGGCTCCACCAGCTGCTCGCATGCTTGGCAGCGGGGCGGCATCGCGAGGAGGGACTGCAGACGACGTGAGCGGGCGAGCCTTTGGCTTCATGGCACAGGGATGGCAGCAACACGGCGGTGATGGGCGAGAAATTGTTGGCCGGAGTAAAGGCGCGCCAAAGATGCGCAACGGCAAAGCATAATGATGAGTGCGCATGTGGGAGTTTACTTTAGTTTTATATAAGGTTGGTCAAACTTAAAAGAAAATTGTACTAGTACACGTAAACATTAGACTTAGGCAGCGCTTTTATTAGTTAGTACCACAGCCACGATACGGAATCATGTGCAAGCGCGTGAACTCATGGCCGCGGTGGATCGAATAAAGGCGTCAACGTGTCGCTCGAAGGACATCCACCGAACCTTTTTGTGTGTGTGAAAACAATCCTCGAATATTACTCAACTCTTTTTTCCTGGGAAAGTTCTTGACGCTGCAATATTTCCATATATTTGAAGTTAGTTCCAGTTCGTGTTTATTTGGATTTGGACGTTTTAGGTGCACCCTAGTTTTTTTAATACTGATTTTGTGTGTGTGACTGAGAGAGAACGTGTGTATGTGTCCAGATGTGTGTTGTGGCGGAAGGGCAATGTGGAGAAGGTGTGCGTGTGATAAAGTCATAGGGAGGTGTGAATGTGCAAATGATCATGCATGAGTGAGACATAGATAGATGCAGATACGTTGTGTATACATGAGAGAACGGTCTTCTAGTTTACTTGTGTGTGTGTGTGTGTGTGAGAGAGAGAGAGAGAGAGAGAGAGAGAGAGAGAGAGAGAGAGAGAGGAGCATCCGTAACACAACAACCATCTCTCTCGATTCGTCCGTCCCTCGCACGGTCGCATGCAACATATGCATCAACGCGCACATTTTACACCCTCACCCGGCCCCTGCCCACCTCAAGGCCCGCACAATCTCTTTGTGAATACCCATTTCTCTCCGTAGGTTTGTTTTCTCTCAATATCACACACACACACACACACACGCAGCACAACATACACACACACACTCCCCCGAGCACACAATTCATCCCCATCCAAGGTTATACGGCGACCTCTCTCGCTTGTGCTTCTTTGCACCCCAAATGCACAACACCTCAATCTTCAAAGAGGTCATCGAGCAGATCGAAGACGGCGACCACACCGCGCTAGAGAATGCAGGGTCATTTGGAAGCAGGGTGATGTGATGACGGCTGACTGACTCCTCCCCCCACCCTCTCTCTCTCTCTTGCACAAAATTACCAATCCCTCTCTCCCCCGCACAAAATTGTCAATCCCTCAACCCATGAGATACTTCCCCTCTCGTCCATGTTTTTCCAGCTCTCTCATCAAACATGTTGCCTCTTCTCCTTCCACGTATACAGAATCCGGATGCACACGCATCTCACGTATATTACATGTCTCCATCTTTCTCACAGACATAAATTCTTCCTCTCTCTTTCTCTCTATATCTCTCTCGCTTCTCTCGTTAGGTTTGTCTCCTACTCTCTCGTCCACATACATACAATCTTTCCCGCCCTATCTGCTCCATCTTCAAAAGCTCTCTCTGCACGTTTCATTCACACATTGGGATATGTCAAAATGTTGCTTCTATAATGGCTGATGTAGAGTTATGGTTGTTTTTGTTGCATCCTACAAAGTAATAACTATGAAATGCATTTAGATTCTCATTTGACTGGGATTATGTGAGTTTGAGCATGTTGTGAAGTACTATAGACCTTGTATACATCTTGGGATTCGACAACGATTGTAAATATTGAATTGTATAGACCATTACATTCGAAGTCAATAGCCTAATATATTTATTTCACAATTTCAACAAATGATTAGTTCACTACAAACTAAGAAAACAAATGTGTACTCCCTCCGTTTTTACTTAAGTCCGCGTATTAGCATTGGTCAAAGTCAAGTTTTGTAAACTCTCAGAAAGCTTATAACAAAAAATATTAACATATACAATAACAAATAAATACCATTAGATTCATTATTGAATGTACTTTCACATCATACATATTTGTTATGGTAAATGTTTATATTTTTCTATAAACTTGGTCAAACTTTAGGAAGTTTGACTTCGGTCAAACATAATATGCAGAGTTTACTACTACCACTCGCTAGTTGCTTAGCCGAATCACTCAACACGCCACACGGGGAGTCCAGTGTCACAAAATTTTGAGGTCGGCGGGAAAATCTCCCGCGACCCTGATTCAAGCAGTGGGAAGTTACCATCATAGCCTTCGAAACAGGCCTACGGATGGCGCTTGGTAGGGGGATGTTTTCCTAACTTCAGGTTCACCCTACCCAGCCAATCCCACCCCGGCACCCAGAGTAGTACACCTGAATACTCCCCATTTTCTATCCCCACCGCAAAATAGACTTCTCCATGGCACCGCAGCCTTCGTGCTCCTCCCCTTTACATCAGCGCACTCAGCCACCGTAGCGCATCTGCCTCATCGACGACCTTGTATGCCGCACTGGAGCCGGTCCACCGTCGTCGTCGTACACGGAGCCTCTTCCCCGGCATCGTCTTCCACGGTCTCGGATCTGCTTCCCAGAAGCCGACGCCAAGCGCAGAAGTACCACCGTCGTGGACAATGAACTCACTCCCGTTGCCGACCATGACTCACATGTCACGACCGGTTTTTCAATAAAATACTTATTGAGAAATCGATCTCTTGATTCCAGTATAGGAAGAATTATCCTAACTGGTAGACAAATATTTGATACAGAAGGCCAGTAGCATTAAATATATTACAGGGTTGAGCTGAGGCTGCTCAACAAGTTTATTACAAACACGCCAATATTGTACATAAGGGAGGTTATGATGCAGGGGTGTGGTGGCATACTACTGACACGAGATAAAAGTGGTGGTGGAAATATCACAGTGGAGTGGATAACATGACTCCTCAACTGGCAGTTCATCGAGCGTCAAGGTGAGGCTCGATGAATTTATTTGGGTAGCAGAAGCGGTTATAATACAGTGACCAAATCCAGGATCGCATGAGACTGACTGGGACTCCTCTAGGCGTCGGACTCGCTATCGAACTCTTCATCCATGAGATCGCATTCATCAACATCTGGCCAAATCAACAAGCCAGGTGAGTACTTTGAAAGTACTCGCAAGACAGTTCGGACATAAGATATAACAAATGCATGCATGAATACGTCATGGGCAAATAGCAATGCACATTCAAATAATAAATATTGGCACAACATGATAAGTAAAAAGGAAGTCGGGCGGTAGTCCTCCCGAAATCCCAACAAACAACTGAAAACCGATCGGGTGTCTGGAGCGACGCCTCGAAAGGTAAACAAATAAATAATCAGGCCGCAGTCGGGCGTCTAAGAGACACCACATAAAGCGCTTATATTGAAGAGTAAATGACATGCGTGCCACAGTCGGACGTCGGAGCGACATCGCAGAAAGGGCTTATATTGAAAGTAAATAACATGCGGGCCACAGTCGAACGTCTGAGCGACATCGCGGAAAGGGCTTATATCGAAAGTAAATAACAAGCATGCCATAGTCGGACGTTTGAGCGACAACACAGAAAGGGCTTATATCGAAAGTAAATAACAATGGTGCTACAGTCGGACGTCTGAGTGACATCGCCGAAAGGGCTTATGGTGAAAGTAATTAACAAGCGTGCCACAGTCGGACGTCTGAGCGACATCACAGAGAGGGCTTATATCAAAAGTAAATAACAAGCATGCCATAGTCGGACGTCTGAGCGACATCGCATACAGGGCTTATATTGAAAGTAAATAACAGGCGTGCCACAGTCGGACGTCTGAGCAACATCACAGAAAGGGTTTATAGTGAAAGTAAATAACAAGTGTGCCACAGTCGGACGTCTGAGCGATATCGCAAAAAGGGCTTAAATTTCATTATTCATATCTGATAAATTCACGAAGATATGATACTCGTAGGAAATATTTAACACATAATAATAAACGGGTTAGTCCATCCACAGGAATAAACATTTAGCCGGACTTAACACTCATGTAGTTCACCGGAGTTTTGTCACTGAGACTGATACTGACAAGATAAGTTGAACATAGTACTCGGACATGGATAAGGTGATTCAAAGGATTTTTGACTCTGCAGAGTTTGTACTAATTATCCACAACCAACGGATTTCCGTAGTCACGAAGGACTAGTTCCGTTTACGGTATTTCGGTAGAAACGCATCTAACCAGTACACACCTATCCCACCACACGATGCCAGGAATCACCCTAGACAACGTACAAGAAAAACTTTGAGGCGGGGAGATCACAACCTCGAATAGCATGGGATCAAATTTATATCTGGCAGCGCTCTAAGGTGCCCCTCTTGGTCCCAACCGAAACACCCATGCCCCCTGACCGGATGACTGGCTTTAATCCAGGGCCATGGATCCCTCATCACGGCCTCTCTATTTGGTGTGTACCAGGAAAGCGGTTTGCAACTTACTAAGCCATATCCCTTGCGGAAAACATGTGGTAGTATAGGAAGGAAAACGGATGGAAACTGGACTTGATTCACGTTGACACTGGAGTCAACTAGTCAGGCATAAGACTGGCATGCTACAACACTGCCATCTTACCCATTCTCATGCCATCACATGGCCATGCAAACTCATATCCAACAACATATGGATTTTCGAAACTCACTTGCCTCAACTTTGCATGTAATATAACACTTATCGAAATGCTAATAAACATACATGCAACGAACACTCATCATATCAAAAGTTCAAACATGCTTGCCTGGTTTGGAGTAGTCGGAGTCTAGCTTAGCGAAGTTCGCGGTTCCGTCAACTCCTCCGGTATCTACGTTATAAGAAAAAAATACGTACTAAAGTAGATATCAAGAGTGCACAAAATAAGTGTTCCAAATATTTTTCAAATAAATATGACAAAAAACTAGACAGAAAAATAAAGATGACAGAAAAAGAATCAATCAAAAATCAGTTTCTGTTTAAAAGTTATAAAGGTTTTAATCCAGGGACTCATCTGTAATGAAACAGAAAGTTTCCAGGGGTCAACTTATAAAAATAGAAAACGCTTCGGCTAAAAGCCGTCAACTGCAAAGGAAAACGTACTCTGCCCGAAGGCGTTTTCAGAAAACGGTTCGAAAAAAAGAAAATACTGACGAGGGGTCCCACCCGTCAGGTTTGAAATTTCAAATGGGGGGGAACAGATCTCGTCGGCGCCCGAGAGCTGCGGTGGTCGGCGGCGGCGATCCACGGCGAGTTAGGAGGATCAGAAGGTACCTACGTGTTCAGCGTGACCTTCCGCGTCTGTGGGTGGTGGTGGTGGTCGTCGGCGAGCACCACGTCGATGGCGGTCCTTGCTCCGACGGACGACGGCTCGGGTGAAGGTGGATCTCGTCGGGGAGGGCTGCGGAGGTCAAATTGAAGCCGGGGTTAGATTACTGGGTGCTCGAGGAGACTACTGACGAGGTTTGGGCGGCGGGGATGACCTCACCGGAGTGGATCGAGCTAGTGGCCGAGGCGGATCGAGGCGGCCAGAGTTTGGGGAGGAGACCTCCTCGAGGTCCTCCTAGTGGCTTGGCGGGGTACTGGTGGGGTGCAGTGGTGGTGCGTGCTCGAGAACGAGCTCGGGACCTCTTTTTATAGGCGATCAGAGGCGGTGTCCGTGAACGAGGATCTCCGGCGATGGTTACGGCGGTGCAGTGCTTGGTCGGGAAGTTTAGGGGGTTGGGCATCAACGTGGAGGTCCACGGGTTCCGTTTAGCAGCTAACCTTGGCTGGATTAGGCGTGCTGGGTGGTTTCGACAGAACAGGGCGGCGCAGGCCCGTCGGCAGCAGAGGGCGCGCCCTGTGCTTGCCGGGCCACGGCGACGGTGCTGCAGTGTGTGCTGGCATGCATGAGGCCACGCGGAGGGCTAGGGCGCGTAGGGCGGCGTAGAACGGCGTAGCGAGCTGGCGCTGGCTCCGTTGGCCGCCACGGGTGGCTCTGCCACCGCAGAAGCTGCCGGCGTCGGTGATGCTCGCCGCCACCGACACCTGCGTCCGTCCAAGAGGGTCTGCGGTGCTCTGGTCAAGGAGGAGAGGCCATGCGCAACGCGCCAGGGTGCACTGGTGATCGATGACAAGCCACTGACAAAAACCGACACTGAAAACACTCTGAAACTCTGAATTTTACTGAAAGTGTACAAGAACAGTGCCGGCCAAGTGTTTGATGAAATGATTCAAGCATGAGAAAATTTATCTGGGGCTGATCTTTGGTGTGGTGGTCTCTCAAAGCACCTGGGGGCTGCCTGAATTTTTGTGGAATTTTTGGAGAATGTAAAATATGAATTTCACCAAAAATGATGAATCTGGTCCAAACTTGCAGAGGTTGAAACTTGAAAATTTTGAAAAGAGGAAGAGTGGATCTTGATGGATCTAGGTTGGGGGTGCTAAGGACTATCCAGGGAAGTTGGTTTGAGATCAAAACTCAAAGGAAAACAGGTACTTCCTTTGTAAATCATCTAGGCTTAGAATAAATGACAGAAATGTTTTGGGGATAAAATAAATGAAATAAAATCCAAAAATGGGTTGAACCTGTTGGAACAGAATGTTTGGATTGCCCCAAAGTGGAGGGAGGGGTTTTGGAAGAAATTACCACATGAGGCATGGTAAAACCATGGATGGTTTCAAAACAAAAGAGTAGCTCCAAAACCCATAGGATTTCTTTTTAAAAGAAAATAAATTCCAAAAATATATTTGAGATGGGAAAAATCAGAAGAAAGGTTTTTAATAACCAAACACCAGGGTTGAAGAAGATACAAAATAAAATCCTTGCCATGGGAAAAAGTTTTGAGAGAGAGAGGTTTTTGGAAGGATTTAAATGACCTCCTTCAAATCAAACAAAGTTTTTTGTTGAAAACTAAATAAAAAATTTTGGAGTGTCACAACACCTACCCCCTTAGGAAAAATCTCGTCCCCGAGATTTCAGCTGATCCTCAAATAAGTGTGGATGCTCTGTCCGAAGAAAATCCCCTCTTTCCCAAGTTTTTTCATTCTCGGTGTGATTGCTCCAGTGAACTCTGAAAAACTTGATGGTTTTCTGTCGGGTCCTCCTTTCAGACTCCTCCAATATTTTTATTGGAAGTTCCCGATAGGTGAGGTCTGGCTGCACGTTAATGTTTTAATGGGATACTTGCTTCTCTGGGTTGCTCACGCACTTCCTCAACTGCGAGACGTGGAACACGTCGTGGACATCGGATAATTCTTCAGGTAAGTCTAGCTGGTAGGCTACCGTGCCTCTTCGTGCCACGATACAGAATGGTCCGATGAATCTTGGTGCTAGCTTTCCCTTAACCTTGAATCGTTGCAGGCCCCTCATAGGAGATACTCGTAGGTACACAAATTCACCGGGTTCGAAACTAACTCCCCGATGTTTTTGATCGTAATAACTCTTCTGTCGACTTTCAGCTGTCTTGAGTCGATCCCTAATTATCTTAACTTTCTCCTCAGCCTCCTTGAGCATGTCTAGGCCGAAGATATGGCTATCTCTGGTTTCTGACCAATTTAGCAGGGTACGACACCTTCGCCCGTAAAGAGCTTCAAATGGTGCCATTTGCAGGCTGGCTTGGTAACTATTGTTGTATGCGAACTCTGCGTATGGCAAGCTTTCTTCCCAACTGGTTCCATAGGTGAGGACACATGCTCTCAGCATGTCCTCTAGAATTTGGTTTATGCGTTCAGTTTGTACATCAGTCTGGGGGTGGTATGCAGTACTAAACGCCATTTGAGTTCCCAGAGCTTGTTGTAATTGATCCCAAAATCGGGAGACGAATTGAGTGCCTACATGCGATATTATAGTCTTTGGAACTCCATGTAAGGCACGATACGGAAAGATAAAGCCTGGCAACTTCTGAGTGGTGTGGGTTGTCTTCACGGGGATGAAGTGTGCCACCTTAGTCCATCTATCTGTGATGACCCATATGGCATCATTCCCGTGTCGTGACCGAGGTAGTCCAACAATAAAATCCATTCCAATTTTGTCCCATTTCCACTCGGGTATCTTATTTGGTTGTAAAATTCCGCCGGTTTCGGTGCTCGGCCTTGATGCGTTGACAAGAGTCACAACATGCAATGAACGTGGCTATGTCCCTTTTATACCGTGCCACCAAATTTTTCCTAAAGATCCTTGTACATTTTTGTTCCTGCAGGATGGATTGAATACGGGGCGGTGTGGCCTTCAGCTAAAATTTGTTGTTTAAGGTCCTCGATATTTGGTACGCAAAGCCTATCTCTGTACCACAATATTCCCTGCTCGTCGATGACGAATCCTGAGGCCTTGCCCAAACTCACTTTCCTTTTTATGCCTTCAATGTTGGGGTGTCCATGCTGAGCCTCCTTAATCTTTTCTATTAGGGTAGGCTGTATTTCCAAATTCGACACACTGCCTTCGGTGACCACCATCAAATTGAGTTTAGTAAACTCCTGTCAAAATTCAGGTCTCAGGTTTGGTAGGTTGTCGTTGTCCGAGCTAGGGTTCCGACTTAGAGCATCCGCTACTACATTTTCTTTTCCTGGATGGTAGTGGATTCAAACATCATAATCCTTCACTAATTCCAACCAGCGTCGTTGCCGGAAATTGAGTTCCGGTTGTGTGAAAATATACTTGAGGCTTTTATGGTCTGTGTATATTTCACAATGATTTCCAAGTAGAAAGTGTCTCCACTCTTTGAGTGCATGGATGACTGCTGCCAACTCCAGGTTGTGAGTAGGATAATTTTCTTCATGTTTGCGAAGTTGTCTGGAGACATACGCGACTACCTTGCCTTCTTGCATCAATACGCATCCGAGGCCTTTCCGGGCTGCGTCACAATACACCTCGAAATTCTTGTGTATGTCTGTTACAATTAATACTGGTGCTGTCGTCAATTTCCTTTTTAGCTCTTGGAAACTTTTCTCACAAGCTTCAGTCCATTCAAACTTCTTGTCCTTCTTGAGTAACTGCGTCATTGGCTTTGCTATGGTCGAGAATCCTTCAATAAATCTCCGGTAGTATCCTGCCATTCCCAAGAAACTTCGTACGTCCGTTACGATGGCTGGTGGTTTCCAGCCAAGTACGGCCTTGACTTTTTCCGGGTCTACGGCAATACCCTCTTGGTTCAGTACGTGGCCCAGAAAACCTACCTGTCTTAGCCAAAATTACACTTGCTGAACTTGGCGTATAATTGATGTTTCCTTAGTTCTCCTAGTATGATTCGGAGATGTTCAGCGTGCTCTTCTGGTGTCTTGGAGTACATCAGAATATCGTCGATGAATACCACCACAAACTTGTCCATAAACTTCATAAATACTTTGTTCATGAGGTGAACAAAATATGCGGGGGCGTTTGTTAGTCCAAACGGCATTACTGTGAACTCATACTGTCCGTATCTGGAGGTGAAGGCTGTCTTGGGGATATCTTCTATTCGTACTTTAAATTGATGGTACCCCGACCTTAAGTTGATTTTTGAGAAGACCTTGGCCTGAGCGAGCTGATCAAATAAATCATTTATCTGTGGCATCGGGTATTTGTTCTTGATTGTGACCATGTTAAGTGCTCGATAGTCTATACACAATCTCAGTGTCCCATCCTTTTTCTTGGCAAATAAAATTGGTGAACCCCAAGGTGAGGAGCTGGCTCGAATATATCCTTTGTCCAGTAATTCTTTTATTTGCTTCTTCAATTCTACCAACTCGGATGGTGCCATTCTGTATGGTTTCTTGTATATGGGGGCGGTTCCGGGTGCTAGCTCGATGCTGAATTCTATCTCTCGGTCTGGCGGCATGCCTGGTAGTTCTTCGGGGAATATGTCTGGAAATTCACATACTACTGGAACTTTGCTTAACTCAGAAACGTCCACCTTGTTCAACCTCGGTTGTCGAGATATTTGTCTCTCTTTGGCTGAAACTTTTATTGTCTTCCCGTGATGGTGGGTGAGAATTACGGTCCGGTTGAAGTAGTCAATAAAACCTTTGTTGGTGGTTAACCAATCCATCCCTAAGATGACATTCAATCCTTTATTTTCCAATACAATAAGGTTGGCGTGAAACTTCAATCCTTCAAACTCAATAATCACACCTTGGCAGTAACTCTGAGTCACTTGCTTAATCCCAGGGGACTTGATGATCATGGATTTTTCCAAGGGAAGCATCGAAAAATTATTTTGCAAAGCAAATCTCTTCGAAATGAACGAGTGAGAAGCTCCAGAATCAAACAAAACCGTGGCAGGTATTGTGTTGACAGGGAATGTACCGCGATATCTAGGGCGTTTTGTGCTTCTTCTCTGGTCACGTGGTTCAAATGACCCTTCCTCCGGTTGTTATTGGGGTTGAAATTGTTTCGCTTGGGCGCTGAATTATTGCCACCGTTTTTCGGCTTTGGGGTCGAGTTCCTTGGCTTGGGGCACTGCTTGGCATAGTGTCCTTCTTCTCCACAAGCATAACAAGTAACGCCTGGGCGATATGTGAACTCCTTGTCCCTTGCATGGAAATTCTTGATTGGGTGAGAAACATTTGTCGTGGGTTTGTGTGTCCCACCTTTCTGAAAATCCGTCTTGCTCCGGTGGTTGCGAGCAAGAGTAGTCTCGTCCTTTATGCTTATGAAATCCTCCAAGCTGCGTTGCTCATTTTCCAAGGTAATAGCCTTATCCACCAGTGTTTTGAAATCTGGGAAAGTGTGCACGACCAGCTGGCATTTTAGCGCGGGTGCCAGACCGTCCAGGAATTTTTCCATCTTCTTGCTTTCAGTCATACGCTCTTCGTTGGCGTAGCGAGACAACAGAGTAAACTGACTGTTGTATTCTGACACCGTCATGGTCCTTTGTTTTAGGTCATCAAATTCTCTCTTCTTGATCTTCATAACACTTTTAGGAATGTGCGCCCACGAAAACCTTCTTTGAACTCCTCCTGTGTTATATCATTTTCGTTGGGGTGCATGTGTAGGAAATTTTCCCACCATGATGCAGCTGCTCCAAAGGTGAGATAGTGCGGTGCATATAGTACTTTCTCACGGTCTGAACACTGTGCAATAATTAATTTTCTTTCCATGTCTCAAGCTACCATCGGCCTCAAGAGGTTTGTCAAGATGAGAAAATGTTGGGGGACGCGTCTTCGTAGCTCGAGACAACTTGGATTGTCACTGACATCATCCCACGGTGATTTCCCATATTGATGTCTTGGTTCATCATCTCTTGATGTTGTTGCTGACTCTGTTCATAAAGGCGGCATACTTGGGAAAATGTTGTTTCACTGCCCTATTAACTTGACTGCCCCTGTGTGAAATTGTTGCTTGGTGGTGTGCCATAATTTTCCTCTGGCGGATTTGGCATGGAGCGCGTCCAAGGACGAGACATTTTTCACTCTGGGGATATATTTTGTAAAACTCATAAGAAAATAAATTGAGTCGCAAAAATCAATAAATTCATAAAGACGGGAAATTTTAAATGCTCCAAGATTTTTCAAGATAATAATTGATTGCGCACGGAGAAGGACTGCTCATTACATATCTTACACGCAAGCAGTAATTATGCAATACAAAATTCAGGATATGCGTACATATTCCTGACATGTTATTTAGGCTAGTACACTTCTCCCAGTTCCTACATGATGCGCAAACAAGCTACTTCTCACAACTTATGTACATACAAACATATCGTACAAGTCGGTACATCGCATGAAGGCTAAGCGTAATCAGTCGGAGATGGTAAGGATTTCCCTTGGCCTGCCGAGGGTGAGGCGCAGTGAGGCTGGGGACTCAACCTCTTCCTCGCTAATAGGCTCCAGACGTGAAGTGTTGCGCTGAGTAGATGGAGCGGGTGCCATAGCCGGTGCAACACGAACAGGAGTGGGCGCAATAGGTGGTGCAGAATGGACATGAGTGGGCGCAATGACTTGGTTGAACTCCTCAGTGGTAGGCAGGCGACGAGCAGTGGCGAGAATGGTAGGTGAACAAGATGCTGAGGACGAGACGAAAGTCAGTGGTGGTGCGGTGTGCAGGAGCTCCCTCCTGTTGGCGGCACAGCCATGGACTGAGTCCATGCGGGCAGCCACAAGGTCGTCCACCAGGTTGTCAAAGGCTGCCTCCAGAGCCCGGAGGTACTCGAAAAGCATCTCAATAGCCTCGTCTCGCTCTCCTCTGGGGCAAGCGAATGAGTAGTGACATGTGTATGGCACGTGGCATGGAAGGTAGCGGTAGCGACGAGTCTTCATTGAAGGAAGAACATCCCAGAGACGAGCTATCGCCTCACGGGCAGCCATCTGCATAGCATGCCTCTCCGTAGGCATGGCTCTCCCCAAGAACCGGAAGCAGCGTACCTCAACACGCCCTCCCTTGAATTGTACCACGGCCTGGTGCATTGTCAGACTGTCGTTGATCTTGTGCGGGTAGAGTGTGAAGACTGGGCGCACTGATGGCCCCATCGCGACCTGGACGATGAAGGAGAGGAGCTTGACGAACCCCTCAGTATCGCGTTGGCGAACACCTGTGACTCACAGTCGTTGCCAGCCATCTACAGAAGTAGGCAAAAATTCTGAATGGTCAGATCATAAATTTATGCTGACTATCAGAAAATGACTACATTTGCAAAAGTAATAAATTAACTCTATTATGCTAATAACCGATTGGCGATCGCACCTAGTGGCTTCCTACAGTCAGCCTGGCTCTGGTACCAATTTTGTCACGACCGGTTTTTCAATAAAATACTTATTGAGAAATCGATATCTCCAGTATAGGAAGAATTATCCTTACTGGTAGACAAATACTTGATACAGAAGGCCAGTAGCATTAAATATATTACAGGGTTGAGCTGAGGCTGCTCAACAAGTTTATTACAAACACGCCAATATAGTACATAAGGGCGGCTATGATACAGGGGTGTGGTGGCATACTACTGACACGAGATAAAAGTGGTGGTGGAAATATCACAGTGGAGTGGATAACAAGACTCCTCAACTGGCAGTTCATCGAGCGTCGAGGTGAGGCTCGATGAATTTATTTGGGTAGCGGAAGCGGTTATAATACTGTGACCAAATCCAGGATCGCACGAGACTGACTGGGACTCCTCTAGGCGTCGGACTCGCTATCGGACTCTTCATCCATGAGATCGCCTTCTTCAACATCTGGCCAAATCAACAAGCTAGGTGAGTACTTTGAATCGCAAGACAGTTCGAACATAAGATATAACAAATGCATGCATGAATGCGCCATGGGCAAATAGCAATGCACATTCAAATAATAAATATTGGCACAACAGGATAAGTAAAAAGGAAGTCGGGCGGTAGTCCTCCCGAAATCCCAACAAACAACTGAAAACCGATCGGGTGTCTGGAGCGACGCCTCGAAAGGTAAACAAATAAATAATCAGGCCGCAGTCGGACGTCTAAGCGACACCACATAAAGGGCTTATATTGAGGAGTAAATGACATGCGTGCCACAGTCGGACGTCGGAGCGACATCGCAGAAAGGGCTTATATTGAAAGTAAATAACAGGCGTGCCATAGTCGGACGTCTGAGCGACATCGCAGAAAGGGCTTATAGTGAAAGTAAATAACAAGCATGCCACAGTCGGACGTCTGAGCGATATCGCAGAAAGGGCTTAAATTTCATTATTCATATCTGATAAATTCACGAAGATATGATACTCATAGGAAATATTTAACACATAATAATAAACGGTTTAGTCCATCCACAGGAATAAACATTTAGTCGGACTTAACACTCATGTCATTCGCCGGAGTTTTGTCACTGAGACTGATACTGACAAGATAAGTTGAACATAGTACTCGGACATGGATAAGGTGATTCAAAGGATTTTTGACTCTGGAGAGTTTGTACTAATTATCCACAACCAACGGATTTCCGTAGTCACGAAGGACTAGTTCCGTTTACGGTATTTCGGTAGAAACGCATCTAACCAGTACACACCCATCCCACCACACGATGCCAGGAATCACCCTAGACAACGTACAAGAAAAACTTTGAGGTGGGGAGATCACAACCTCGAATAGCATGGGATCAAATTTATATCTGGCGCTCTAAGGGTGCCTCTCGGTCCCAACCGAAACACCCATGCCCCCGACCGGATGATCGGCTTTAATCCAGGGCCATGGAACCCTCATCACGGCCTCTCTATTTGGTGTGTACCAGGAAAGCGGTTTGCAACTTACTAAGCCATATCCCTTGCGGAAAACATGTGGTAGTACAGGAAGGGAAAACGGATGGAAACTGGACTTCATTCACGTTGACACTGGAGTCAACTAGTCAGGCATAAGACTAGCATGCTACAACACTGCCATCTTACCCATTCTCATGCCATCACATGGCCATGCAAACTCATATCCAACAACATATGGATTTTCGAAACTCACTTACCTCAACTTTGCATGTAGTATAACACTTACCGAAATGCTCATAAACATGCCATGTAACTACTTAATGCATACATGCAACGAACAATCATCATATCAAAAGTTCAAATATGCTTGCCTGGTTCGGAGTAGTCGGAGTCTAGCTTGGCGAAGTTCGCGGTTCCGTCAACTCCTCCGGTATCTACGTTATAAGAAAAAAATACGTACTAACGTAAATATCGAGAGTGCACAAAATAAGTGTTCCAAATATTTTTCAAATAAATATGCCAAAAAACTAGACAGAAAAATAAAGATGACAGAAAAAGAATCAATCAAAAATCAGTTTCTGTTTAAAAGTTATAAAGGTTTTAATCCAGGGACTCATCTCTAATGAAATGTAAAGTTTCTAGGGGTCAACTTATAAAATAGAAAACGCCGCTAAAAAGCCGTCAACTGCAAAGGAAAACGTACTCTGCCCGAAGGCGTTTTCAGAAACGGTTCGAAAAAAAGAAAATACTGACGAGGGGTCCCACCCGTCAGGTTTGAAATTTCAAATGGGGGGGGGGGGGGACAGAGCTCGTCGGCGCCCGAGAGCTGCGATGGTCGCCGGCGGTGATCCACGGCGAGTTAGGAGGATCGGAAGGTACCTAAGTGTTCAGCGTGATCTTCCGCGTCTGTGGGTGGTGGTGGTGGTCGTCGGCGAGCACCACGTCGATGGCGGTCCTTGCTCCGGCGGACGGCGGCTCGGGTGAAGGTGGATCTCGTCGGCGAGGGCTGCGGAGGTCAAATTGAAGCCGGGGTTAGATCACTGGGTGCTCGAGGAGACTACTGACGAGGTTTGGGCGGCAGGGATGGCCTCACCGGAGTGGATCGAGCTGGTGGCAGAGGCGGATCAGGGCGGCCGGAGTTGGGGGAGGAGACCTCCTTGAGGTCCTCCTAGTGGTTTGGCGGGGTACTGGTGGGGTGCAGTGGTGGTGCGTGCTCGAGAACAAGCTCGGGACCTCTTTTTATAGGTGATCCGAGGCGGTGGCCGTGAACGGGGATCTCCGTCGATGGTTACGGCGGTGCAGTGCTTGGTCGGGGAGTTTAGGGGGTTGGGCATCAACGTGGAGGTCCACGGGTTCCGTTTAGCAGCTAACCTTGGCTGGATTAGGCGTGCTGGGTGGTTTTGACAGAACGGGGCGGCACGGGCCCGTTGGCAGCAGAGGGCGCGCCCTGTGCTTGCCGGGCCACGGCGACGTTGCTGCGGTGTGTGCTAGCATGCATGAGGCCACGCGGAGGGCTAGGGTGCGTAAGGCGGCGCAGAACGGTGAAGCGAGCTGGCGCTGGCTCCGTTGGCTGCCACGGGTGGCTCTGCCACCGCAGAAGCTGCCGGCGTCGGCGATGCTCGCCGCCACCGACACCTGCGTCCGTCCAAGAGGGTGTGCGGTGCTCTGGTCAAGGAGGAGAGGCCATGTGCAACGCGCCAGGGTGCACTGGTGATCGATGACAAGCCACTGACGAAAAACGACACTGAAAACACTCTGAAACTCTGAATTTTACTGAAAGTGTACAGGAACAGTGCCGGCCAAGTGTTTGATGAAATGATTCAAGCATGAGAAAAATTTATCTCGGGCTGATCTTTGGTGTGGTGGTCTCTCAAAGCACCTGGGGGCTGCCTGAATTTTTGTGAAATTTTTGGAGAATGTAAAATATGAATTTCACCAAAAATGATGAATCTGGTCCAAACTTGCAGAGGTTGAAACTTGAAGATTTTGAAAAGAGGAAGAGTGGATCTTGATGGATCTAGGTTGGGGGTGCTAAGGACTATCCAGGGAAGTTGGTTTGAGATCAAAACTCAAAGGAAAACAGGTACTTCCTTTGTAAATCATCTAGGCTTAGAATAAATGACAGAAATGTTTTTGGGGATAAAATAAATGAAATAAAATCCAAAAATGGGTTGAACCTGTTGGAACAGAATGTTTGGATTGCCCCAAAGTGGAGGGAGGGGTTTTGGAAGAAATTACCACATGAGGCATGGTAAAACCATGGATGGTTTCAAAACAAAAGAGTAGCTCCAAAACCCATAGGATTTCTTTTTAAAAGAAAATAAATTCCAAAAATATATTTGAGATGGGAAAAATCGGAAGAAAGGTTTTTAATAACCAAACACCATGGTTGAAGAAGATACAAAATAAAATCCTTGCCATGGGAAAAAGTTTTGAGAGAGAGAGGTTTTTGGAAGGATTTAAATGACCTCCTTCAAATCAAGCAAAGTTTTTTGTTGAAAACTAAATAAAAAATTTTGGAGTGTCACATCACAGAGGCCGCCGCGACCATCGTTCTCCTCCTCGATTGGTGATGTGTGTATTGAATCACTTAGCAGTACATGTGCAGTTCCAATTTTGTTCATACCTACCCTTCAAATTTCCTGGGTGCTATTGTTCCCGTAAAAGTAATAGGTTATAGCCTCCATTGTCCAACAGAATATCAGCTTGTAATTGTGCGTCGCTCCTGTATCGCGGTGTGATTGGGTAGGTTTTTCATCTGCAACCAATAGTGTGGCAAATGATGGAAAGGTTTTTAGAACTAGCAAGATGCCCTTGCGTTGCACGCATCAAGATGCATTCGTATGAGTAGTTTATCTTGTGGGAGAAAAGACTGAACAAGGGAAGGCCTTATTTGCAAATCTGGAGAGGGGTACGGGTATCTTTTTACAAAATTCCCATTAGTTTCCTTCCTATCTGTCAGATATAAATCGGACGGCCTACATTGCAAGAAAAAAAGTATAGAGAAAAAAAGTAGACAAGAAGGAAGTAGAGATAAATATTAAATATTAAATATAAAATAAATATAACAGTAGAGAAGAGAGTAGAGATAGCAGAGACGTGGGAAAGAATCGCGCGCGTGCGGGAAAAAGCGGCCGGGCGTGCGCTAGTTTTGGCGTGCGGCGTCTGACGCGCTTTATAAAATCCAACGCCCTCCCACCATTCTATGCCTTGCCACCGCTCTCTCCCCGCTCATTTTTGCCTCGCTGCCGGCGCACCACCATGCCGCGGCATCGCCAGGAAACTTCGGGATACCGCGGCGTCCGTGCGCGCCCCTCCGGCGGCTTCTCCGCCGAGATCCAGTTCCACGGGATGCGCCTCGGCCTCGGTAATTTCGACACTGCCAACGAGGCTGCCCGCGCGTACGACGCGGCGGCGTGGCGCCTCTGGTGGCCTCATAGAACATTGAACTTCCCCAACGTGCCGACGGGGGAGCGGGAGCAGGAGCAGGAGCTCGCGCCTCTGCCACGGCATAGCACCGACGAAGATCGTCGCGACAACTGGAGGCGGGAGCACCGTCTCGGCATCGCCGAGATGGACGAGGAAGCAATGGCGTTGTGGCGCCAACACTTCCCGCAGGACATCATCAATGAGCGCGAGTTCTACACGCAAAGGAGGGCGGAGAGGGATAAGAGGAATGCGGAGCGAGCCACCTATCGCGAGGACAAGCGTAGGCGAAAAGAGGACGCTCAATTCAACATGAGGCTAGGAGCAGCGTCCGCCTCGAACTGACGACGATCGGTATCTTCACGCCTGCAGTCAGACGTCGGAGGAGGACATCACCAAAGAGGAGTAGGACGATGAGGAGTAGTTGAATTATCTTTTTTTATCTATCTATGCTGAGAACTATCCTCTACTCTATCTACTTCTCGATCTCAGCAATGTAAACGCTTTTGTAAAGCGCTGGCTATGCATTCTGTTGGAGATGCTCTAACATGCCGATTTAGTGCTTTAATGTTGCCCACAAGATGCGCGAGTATTACTAGTAGTATATTTTTCTTGCCATGTTGAGATTTTAAAACCACGAGTGCGAACATGTAGAGGAGCAATGAAGACCAAACACGGGATATCCGGGACATCTTCAAGGAGCGTGGCAAGTGAAAGAGGAGCTGCACCGAACTTGTAAAACGAGCTTTGGTAAGTAACACCCTTTCAATTACATTCGTGTAGCCTCGTGTTCTTCGATGTGTATATGTTGTAGTTTCTGTTTCTCTTAAGCGTGGTGTTCTTCGGTGTGTAATAAGAAGAGTCTTAATCATCCTAATGCTTTCGTTTTTAGCTTGATGTAGGAAGTGGGTATTCTCACCTTGTAGTCTTTTTATATATATTTTTTCCTTTTGAATTCACTTCTCCGAGTTCTGTTTATCTGGCTTCTACTAAATGGATCTAGGTTGCTCTGTGTATTGATCTAAAAAAGAAGTAACTTCATGTCAGGATGGAGTTCCTGCGAAAGGTGGAAGTATGGTCAACCTCGAGATCATGTTTCCAAAATGAGGCTGGATTACACACAAGGTTCCAGTTCCCTAATGATGTCGGATTAGACACAAGGTGCAAATTCCTAGATGATGCTGGATTACACACAAGCCGTGGAGTCGCCACTGTTCGTGTCCTCGTGGCATTAGTAAAGGCTGAAAGAAAGCGTGCATCAGCCCTTGAGAATGTAGCTGAGTTCATGAAGAAGCTTAAAAGAGCAATCGGATGCTCTCTTCACCCAAGCCAAAGAAGAGATGGAAGAAGCCGTAAATAAGCTAGCAGAGGCAGAGCAGGGCTAGGCGTCTCCTGCTATCTAAAACTATTGTCAATACAAAATTTCCTTCATAATAGCTAGGTTCAAATGTTTATCCAACAAGCATGCATGTTGTGATGTCCGTGCATCTACCGATGTGGCACAAAATGTTTTTTTGGGTCATGTAATAACAGCAATTACTTTCCAAACAATAACATTTAAGCATTGGACACGGTATAGTTCACGCGCAAGCCCGACATTCCAAGTTCAACTTCCACATCAAACTCATGTTCACAGATATCTGCACATTTCATACATAATGTCCACTACCACGATTCATTTCAAAGCCAAAAAATGTAAGGAGAGTTATAAATAAAGAAAAACCTCTACTAGTTCCTGCTACCAGTGCGAGCACAACAAGTCAAGACCATGCGTAAATTAATTATATTTTATTCATTTTTTGTGTTCTAAAATGCCTGTCGGCTCGCAGACGGACGTGTAGCCAGCACACGCGCGGATTCAATGAAGGCAGGTGGGGCAGTCTTAATATGGTTGCACGCGGCGAGGAGGCGTGCTCAGCCGGGCCTGCAGCGAGTGCGGCCCACTTGGCCGGCGCTCCGGTTCAATGCCTGCGCTATGAGAGGTCGCGTCCGTGTCAGAGCAATCATTCCCTCTAGTCCTTTTTTGTTTGGGTATAACAAAATCTCCTTTTCCATTCACATTTTACAAGTAAAATTCATGGACAGACTTTGACCCAAAGTACGATGGGGACTAGTAAACCAGAATGAAGGTAGTAGTTTTTTAATCAAAGAAGGGTTTCCCCTTCCGATTTTCATTACTAAAAACCAGCATCTAAATCTAAACCATAGTATTTTCCCTAGAACTACCATGTTCAACATCTCGCAACATAAACCCATACAACCTCCATCGCAAAAAAACATACAACCATACGCCAAGGAGGTACATAGTACTATGAATTCCATTTTCGCTCCATACCAATCGTTCTAAAAACTACTTACTAGTACTTATAACGCGCCATTGAAAATTGTAACTCTTAACCCCGTTAAAAAATGATATTTTAAACGTGGCTACTCGATCTGTGGCAACTGGCGAGCCACCGCGTTCCAAGTCGTTCACCTGTGGTCCCGACCATCAACTCCTACGGATCAAATTATCATGCGAGCTGACTATTCCTACAAAGGTGCTCCACCATGTACCCGGTACCCGTGAATGCAGCAATCGTGCACCTAGAGTTTTAGGGTTTATCTGTTAATGTCGCCTTTACGTAACACTCATGTGTGCGAGACAACGAGAGGCCGACTGCGTGCGTGCGCCTCTTCTCTTCGTATATGTACTCCACCGTTTCTCTAGTGTCCAAAAAATTATAATAACTACTAGCAATGTGCCAATGCGTTGCCACACGATCAAAGTAGATTATTACATATTCACTGATTTGATAGAAAAAAAAAGTCTACTTTTGAAATACGTATATCACTAAAAATATGTTATCTTTCACTCAAAATATATTCCTTTGGCGTTTTTTATGAGATAAGGGAGGAATTTTGTTGGTTTCAAGATTCGAGAAGTGGTATATGTCTAATTTCTACTCTTACTAGCAAGATGCCCGCATGCTGTAATCGAACATCAAGATCTTGTGGGAGAAAAGGATGAACGAGGGAAGGCCTTATCTGCAAATGTGGTGAAGAGTGCGGGTAAATTGCCATATTTTCCTTCCTATCCGTCAGATATAAATCGGACGACCTACATTGCAGGATGGCAGGCCCACCATCATCACCAACTCTATTTTTTATCCTTACTCTTATAAAAAGCATTGTCGATGATGATGGTGTGTCTGCCATCCTGCAATATAGGCCGTCTGATCTATATCTGACGGATAGGAAGGAAACTATGGCAATTTCGCAAAAAGATACCCACACCCCTCTCCACATTTGCAAATAAGGCCTTCCCTCGTTCATCCTTTTCCCCCACAAGATAAACTACTCATACAAATGCATCTTGATGTTCTGTGCAACGCATGGGCATCTTGCTAGTTGCTGCAAAAATCCCATGCATGTGTGACAAAGACACAAGGAGTGTGTGTGCGATAGGTATCAGCTTAAAATGATGCGATAGTGCGTGTGTGCATGATCGAGAGGGCGTGTCTCAAGAAGGGAAGAAAAATCTACATAGATACAAGGAGCAGGAGAGAGACATGTATGTGATGGTGGAAGCACGAGTGTGCGGGTGTATAAACCTATCTAGAGGCTAGCTAGTCGATAAATGTTTGTGAGAGAAGTACGAGTCGGGGTGCGAAAGCGAGAGTTTTGTGTGTGTGAGAGAGAGAAGGTAGTCGGGAAGGGGAGTGGAAGCAGGAGTTGTGTGTGTTTGTGTCTGTGAGAGAGAGAGAGAGAGAGAGAGAGAGGAGACGGTAGTCGGGGTTGTCTGATCGATAAACAAATGAATAATGTCAGTCTGGGATGGAGACGAAAAGGAGACCGCAACAAATGTTGTGTCTACAGGAGAGAGAGAGAGAGAGAGAGAGAGAGAGAGAGAGAGTAATTTTAGTGGTATGAGTCATATGTAGAGACATATAGGGTGGGTGAGAGAATCCCATAGAGAGAAAGACAAAGTGAAAGACGAGTGGAGACTGTGTGTGGCGGTGAAAAAGAAAGCTTAGATACCGAGTACCAGAGAACAGTAGAGATGTGAGAGATAATGAAAACCGTGTAATGTATAATGATAGGGAGAGTGTGACACTTCTCAAGGGAGACATCGAGAGACCATGTTTGCGAGGATAGGAGAAACATGAAGTGAGCGTGCGGGTGAGCTGGAGAAAAGAGAGTGATAGCTACCTGCAGGAGCATGCATGCGAGAGAGATGGGCGTGAACGGAGTGAACAAAAAAGGGATTAAAATATTTGAATTCGAGATGATGATACATGTAATCCATACTCGAACCAAAATTGATCTATCAAACATGCATACTTATATGAATTCACGCACATCTATGTTACTTAATATGTAGATATTACTGATTCATACATTTTAGTAGAACATAATTTGGTTAAATTTTTTCGAATTCAACCTTAAGTTTTCGAGATCGTTGTATTTGTAAATCATATTATACATATAAAGGAGCAGAATTCTTTGTTGTGCTTTTGAAAGTATATATAAAAAATGATGTATATAGAATGTAATTCCAATTGAAAATGGATCCCGCCCAAAAAAATAGAATACAAACGGGATTCGAATTGAGTTGGCACGGTAAACGTGCACTCTGCAAAATTTGAACGAAGCGGGGAAAGTCGCAGTAACCGCTCGAAACAAAAATCTGCGAGATGGAAATTACTACTGCCTATCCCTGCCACGCAAAGCCTATCTACTGGATTTCTATAGGTTTCGATAGGGGTAGGTTTGTAATTTCACCCAAACATGACGTAGCCGCCTCTCACCCGGATTCATACACGGTGGGCGCCAAAACACAGTGTGTCCTCGGCCGAAATCGACTCCCTCCCCGATTCATATTCATACACGGTGGGCGCCAAAAACAAACTCTCGTCGGCAAATATTCGGTGTATGCGAGATTACCGTTCTATCCCCAACCGACTAATGTTGTTGTGATGTAGTAGAAATTTGAAACGGGGGCTAAGTTTGTAAATTTCCTTGCATTTGAGACAAGCGCGCCCTGAATACACGGTTACCCCCTTCCTCTCTACCTCCCTTTTCCCCATTACTCCGTGGGCGCCAAAACACCCTCTCCACCCCACCCTCCTCCATCCGCCGCCGTCCGCCACCCCATCCACCGACGTCCTCCTCCACCATGCCGGAGGTGATACCCCGACGTCGTCGTCCATTACAAGAGATCGACCTCTCTCATCCACGCCTTCGGACCGGGATCCTTGCATCCCGTCCTCTCGCTTCATCCTCATTGCCGCCCACCTTGCCGGGCGCCGCTCCTACAACCGCCTCTGCCCACCGCACCCGCCGCCACCGCCTACCCTCCTAGATCTGCTTCCACGCCGACAGCCATCGCTACCGCAGCACCATCAAATTCTCCGCAGATCAAGACACGGCGCCGCACAGGCGGTACTTTTTCAGATTCTGCTCAACTTATTTATCGCAGCAAGAAAATAGATCACCACTGCTTTACTCTGATTTCTTGTCTTGGTTGCGAAGTTTCCTTTGTCCGGTTTGCACCTTCGATCCGCCATGGCACGCTCAACACTATACTCCCAATTCTTATGGTTTTCCTCTTTTATATTCCACACTAGTTAAATCACAGTAGACTAAATTTCAAAATTGGGCCAGTCAATTTTTCAGAGCTCGCCGGAGTTTGCCGGTGCGATCGAAGGTTCTCGGGTGGCTGTGGGGCCTCGCCGAACGAAGAAAACTCGACGTGGGTGGGGGTTGGGGCGGTGGTGCGGGTTGGGGGTGGCGGAGGAACACAGGCGGTGGGGGCCGGTGGTCCGGCCGGTGGCCCGTGCGGTGTTCTGTATGAGAAGAATCAGAGACGAGGAAGAAGAAGGGTTAGGAGACGTAGGATCTTCATCCAACCGCCTGAAATGGTCGAGAGACAGCTGGGAGTTGCATTCTTGATGCGCTCTGGTTCATCATGTGTGGGCACTGTGCAACCAACACCTTATTATCAAAAATCTGCATGCTCTTCTTTACCATGTTCCTCTTCTGTTCTTCGTTAATATGTACTCTCTCCGTTCCTAAATACAAGTCTTTGTATAGATTCCACCATGGACTACATATGGAGCAAAATGAGTGAATCTACACTCTGAAATGTATCTGGATACATCTGTATGTGATCCATAGTGGAAATCTCTACCGAGACTTATATTTTGGAAAGGAGGGAGTATGATAGTAGTACAATATGTTCCTTGTACTGAAGATGAGCAGGGACATTTGCAAAGGTAGAGGTCTATACAGTTGGTTGTGATGGACACTTTGAGCCTCTTTGATTCGTAGGATCTTGTAAACATAGGAATAGGATTTCTAGTGGCCTGCCCACTTGAATCCTATAAGAATAGCAAGGAAATGCGGGGAGCTGTGTCTCCTTTGAGAGTTACACTGATATTAACAGTACCGCACCTTCACTTGGAGAGAGCTGGTATCCGAAGCCTTTCTATCCGTACCGGCAATACTAGCACATATATTCTAGCAAGTTCCACTTTGCTGATTTTACTCTGATGCTTAAGGTTTTCCCGTTATATCTACACTATGATTTGTGTAGCTGCTTTGTGTCACACTAGCAGCAGTCCACTCTTGAAGCTAAACACTACAATGACTTACAAAATTGGCACCAAGGCATTGAGTGCCATTCTGGATGCAATGAAACTCATACGCTCCCAATTGCTGATTCTTGTTCATAATATGATCCTAATGACTATTCTAACCTCGAGGAGTCAAAGGCAGATGGCCTGTCTTGTTCACCCATCAAGGTGCCTCTTCTAATTTGGCCATGTTTTATTGATTGCGGGTATCTTGCATAAGTTGTCTTGCATTTCTTCTACTTTGTTGCACCGTCATCTGCTTAGTTTACTCATCATATATGTCGAGATGCCATGCCCATCCATTATCAATACATATTCCATCTGTCATCATACCATGTTTTTTCACTCAAATGATGTTCTTGTGCATCAGACATCAAAAAGGAAGAGGGTGATTGCCGAACCTGAAGGAGGACCAGCAAAGTCCTTGAAAAACGTGGTGGTGCCGGAGAAATCATACAGCACCCCACTTATATTGGTTGTACAACCAGTGACACAAAATGTAGGACCGACTCCAGCAGACTGTCCCCATACTTCACTGGCCACACCACTAGCCCCACCACAAAGGACCTGCACCCCAGCAAAAGGTATACCGATTTCATTTGCCATAGCACTAGCTGTAACACAGGAAAATCCCACTCCAGCAAAATGTACAGCAAGTCCACCGGCCGAAGACCTATCCCAACTGCAGAGACGACCAATTCCTGCAGATTGGAACCCCATTCCATTTATTCCCAGTTTAAAAGACAATGCTTTCAATGTGGTTAGGGACTATGTGCATATATTCCCATCATGGGAAGATTATAGTGAAGACAAACACCATTTTCACATCTTCTGTCCAACTTACGTGTAAGTGCTATTATTCATGGTTATTATTTTCCTGTTTTCATTGATTGAACACATCAATGATTTACATTACATTGTTGTAACTAGGCGAGGGTCAATCTGGATAGTCATGACGAGCAAAGCTTGCTTGTGCTTTTCAAGGAAGCATTGCAGCAAGATCGGTGTTACCGAGGAAATCACACTTCGATGGCAAGTCTATAAACAAATTTCTCGTGAAGTCTCATTGTGCTAAATTTAGAAGACATTGAATGGAAAAACCTTGTTATGCAATCGGTCTTGTTCCCAGGATGAGGTACTGTCTATGAAATCACATGAAAATTTGAACTTCTACTTTTCCGCATGTGCCTTACGGATCTATTTTGCAGGAAATCTGCTCGAAGAAGAATTCTGGTTTGAAAAGAACGACAGGATATCGCAAATATGCAGCCCGTTGCTTTGCTCTTGTTAGTACCTGTTGTCCTGTATCACTATACTTGCATACATACCTGGTTAATTATGTGAGAGCAGTATGCATGATAGCTTGCTTATCAATTGTTCGCTCCAAATTATCTGATCTGTATGAATGGTTACATTAGTGTAGAATATATCCAATGCCAATGTTTTTTTAGCTCTGCATTGTTCTTGTAAGTACATGTTGTCCTTTATCGGTGTACTTATAATGACAGGTAGTTGTTCATGTACCATCACTCTGCAGCTTATTTTCCTTTGCCCTCCATTTTCTACACATCAGATCTATATTTACTCTTACCATAAGGTTGGTACTGAAGAAATTTAGCTGTGCATTGCTCTTGGCTGTACCTTTTGCCTGTATCGCTGCACTTACATTTATAGCTACTTGATTATGTAGCATCACTCTTCATCTTATCTTAAATATTCTCCATTTTTTAGTATATTATCACATCTATATTTACTCTTAACAAAATGTAGAATAAAGGCAATGCTTTTGAAGAACATTCTGTGGTAAACTTCTTGAATCGCTTCACAAGATGGACAAGGCCTTTATAGAGCCTGTCTTCACCAATAATGTAAGTTTGTCCATCTCAAGCCTTCAAACTTTGTTGTATGTATTTGGTTAGGCATGACTGCAAATAACTGCTTATTTTTGGTGTTTGCATCAAATTGCTTATTTAAAGTTTATTATGTAGTTCATAAACAAAAGTTTGTCCTTTCTCGCTTTAAGTTTTCAGTTGTACAACCAAGTTCCTTCTTCATACCGTGTAAATTAAACTATACAGAGCAAGTGATCTTCTTTTGCACTCGCATGTATGCTTCGTTTCTTCATCTCAGAATCCAAAGGGTGTGGTGAACCTACCCACTACAAAGACAATGTCATATTCTGCAATGTCTTAACTATGAACAATGTCATATCATTCTACTATTATTTAAACCGTCTCTTTATTTGCCAATCTGAAATGGTATAAATCGACAAAGACACTAACCATTGATACTTATGAGTTCTTGATCCGTAATCCAAAGTGTTATCGTGAAGTCGCCAACTCCTTCATAATGTCATTTCCTGCCATGTCTTGACCTGAACAATACCATATTGTGTTAATGCAATTTTAAACTGTGTCACTTTATTCACAAGAAGAAATGTGATGAATTGTCAGCACTGATACTTTTACGTGAAAAACCTATCATCTGTCTGCTTGTTTATCTTTCAGAGTGAGGAAGATATAAGTGTTGAACAAGCGCAGTCTCATCATCTTGCTCAGCTGCTTGTGTTGCAGCTCCCCAGCAGGGCTAACCATTCTTGAACTCTATTGAAGTGTTGTCGGTTTTGTATATTATTTTGTTGGCATGTTTATTTGCACTGGTGACGATCTTTGATGCCCAGTGTATGTAATCTGCTGTCTGCTTGTGCTTTATTATCATAGTGGCGAACTTTTGATGCCAAGTGGATGTAATATGCCGTAATTTCTTTATTGTATAGTCTAGGATTTTTCTTATTCACGATGTTGCAGTTATTTTACTGTATATATATATATCCTGTCTTCGCAGTAAACCGGCCAAACCATAAAATTACGGTACATAATAAGGCCGTCATGCAATCACGATGTAGGTTGGGCCTGAAACGTTCAGAACAGCTCACGGGCCGGCAGCAGCCCGAAATGAACCCCGGCCCATGATTGTGCGAATCAAATCACGGGCTTTTAATAGGCCAAAATTGTCCCGGTCCTTGTTTGGCCCAATCAGATATCGGCTGCGAGCAGGCGGAATGCAAATCGGGCAGTAATTAGGCCCAACGATATTACGGGCTTCTAACAGGCCGAAATTAATATAGGGCCGAAATGTTAAACGGGCCCTTAACAGGCCAAAACTAATATCAGGACGAATTACTAAGTGGGCCTTTAGCAAGTGGGCCCAAAAGCATAGTGTCCAGTTAACGGGCTGAATCTTATATGGGCCATAATTGAGCCCAAAGCCTCTTAAAGGGCCGGACGTGATCTGGGCCGTAATTTGGCCCAGAACGTGGTAGGCTTATAACGGGCCGGATCTCATATGGGCCACTTTTAGGCCCGAAACGTGGCAGACCATTAATGGACCGGATCAAATATGGGCCGGCATTTGGCCCAAAACATGGCAGCCAGTAAATGGGCCGGCCTAGTAGGGTCCTCAAAATCTTGTGGGCCTACAGCTGGGCAGGCCCATTAATGTCGGTGAAATCTCGTGGGCCTTTAGCTGGGCCAGCCCATTATGATCCGCAAGAATCTTGTGGGCCTTTTCCTGGGCCGGCCCATTATGGCACACAAAAATCTTGTGGGCCTTTAGCTGGGCCGGCCCATTATGACCCGCAAAATCTTGTGGGCCTTTACCTGGGCCGGCCCATTGATGGCCCGCAAAATTTCGTGGGCCTTTAGCTGGGCCGGCCCATTATGGTCCGCAAAATCTTGTGGGCCTTTAGCTGGGCCGGCCCATTATGGTCCGCAAAAACTTGTGGGCCTTTAGTTGGGCCGGCCCAATTAAACTTGATGGGCCGGTCCACGTGTCAACATATCATAGGCACGTCTTGCCCATTGGATGAGTGACAGCTGTGCCAACGCCGACCTGATACGTGTCTCCTCCAGCCAATGATGATTTTACACGTGGAAAATCCCCATTGGTCGGGGCTGTTAACGGGTTATCGGATCCAAAATCCGACCCAATAGCTTAACGGCGTTCCGTTACGGTGGATGCCACGTGTCGGTCACCCTTGATGAAAGCACTTCTGTGATGCGCGATTTATCGTCATGGAAGTGGACACTTCCGTGATGATAATTTTGGTAATGTCATGGTACACTTCTACGACAAAGCATGTATGACTATCTTGATTCTGTCATAAATTTGTCATGGATGTACATGCATGACAAAAAACGCGACCTACTGTGACAAACACGTATCATCACGGAAGTGTATTTTTTTTGTAGTGATAAGATCCAACTATAATAGCAAAGCTCGCGATACATCAAGATCGTGCCAAGTCAAGAACACTAGAGAGAGAGATCAAACACATAGCTACTGGTACATACCCTCAGCCCGAAGGGTGAACTACTCCTTCCTCGTCATGGAGATCGCCGGGACGATGAAGATGGCCACCATTGAAGGATTCCCCCTTCGATATGGTGCCGGAACAGGGTCCCGATTGGTTTTTGGTGACTACAGAGGCTCGCGGCGGCGGAACTCCCAATCTAGGTTATGTTCTGGAAGTTTGGGTATATATAAGAGGTGTCGGCGTCGGGAACAAGTCAGGGGGGTCTCCGAGGCGGCCACGAGGTAGGGGGCCGCACCCAGGGGGTAGGGCACGCCCCCCACCCTCATGGGTGCCTCGGGACTCTTATGGTCCATCTCCGATACTCCGTGGGCTTCTTCTGGTCCAAAAACAATCTCCGTGAAATTTCAGGTCAATTGGACTCCGTTTGGTTTTCCTTTTCTGCGATACTCAAAAACAAGGAAAATGTAAACCGCACTGGGCTCTGGGTTAATCGGTTAGTGCCAAAAATCATATGAAATAGCATATAAATGCATATAAAACATCCTAGATGGATAATATAATAGCATGGAACAATCAAAAATTATAGATACGTTGGAGACGTATCACCCTGCTCACTGGCGCACAGACGACGGAGTCCTCGCCTTGTGCAAGTTGGTGCCGCTTGATAATGATACGTGTGATGTTAAGATGCCATCTCTTGAGGGTAAGGCTTGGGCAGGCGCAAATGGATATTGGGTTGTTTATATTGGGTCCAACTGCGAGTGGGAACTTGTGAATGTGTACACTTGCCACCGGGTTCCACTTCCAAAAATCTCAGACTGCCCAGAGGTTGAGCACACCAGTTATGACCGTACTTTCAACTACGGTCATGGTGACTGTCGTCTATAGAAGATAGCAATTTGTCAAGTTCCTGACCACTCTTGGGATTTAATGGAATATGTAGTTGTTGCTATCTTCGACAAGCTTTTTGCCTTCCTTCATAGTTCGACTGGATGGATATTGCTCAAAAATCAGTTTCTATACAAGGATGAGTACTGTGATGCAATTCAATACGAGGGTCTTGTGTTTGCTGCCTCCACTCGTGGCACTGTTTTTGCATGGAATCCTTATGCTTTCTATACGTTTGTCTTCCATCGTAATTATAATTGTTTCATCCACATGCATGCGGGTTAGCTAGTTTCCCTTTACTAATTAACCTTCTTGTGTTTCCAAGGTCCTGTGAACATTCCAGTACCTATACTTGAAAAAAATTATAACCAAGGGGAGATGACGATCATGATGACCACGAGCATGAGGACCCATATACTCAGTGGCACCACCTGGCAACTTATTCTGATGGATCACCTCTTCTTGTCTGTATATAGGGCACCGCTGATGTGACTAAGGAAGAAGGTGTTTTCTCCCATGGTCGCACTCTCCAGACCTATTCCAAGATCCGTTGCAGGGTATGCAGGATGGATACTACTGTGCTAGCACCAACACCTTATCCATGGTTTATTATTGATACTCTTGGAGGAAACTCGCTCTTCCTTGGACAAAACTATCCCATCATGGTGAAAGGCGATCCAGCTGCTGTTGACACAACATTACTACCATTTATGAGAAGCAATTGTATCTATACCTCAGACATTGCTATGCTTCCCTACCGTGGCTATCACAATGTGGGTCGTGAAATAGGCCGCTTCAGCCAGGATGATCAGTCCTGCATTGGTCTCGAGATTGACAGTAGCTGGCCCTTCCGAGACAAACTCTTTTGGTTCAAAGCAAGCGTTTCCAACGCCGAGGAGTGGTTGAGATGAAGTTCATTTCATTGCTTGTTATTTGTTGTGCGATGAAAACTTTAGTATTTACTAGAATGTTTTGTTGGAACTAATCTATAATCCAACATGTATCCTCGTTGTCATTGTGTGTTGATGACTTGTTGTATGGAATGAATGGTACATTTGCATATGCATGTCATAAACTCAATCTATAAATGGTTTTCGACTCACTTCTTGGAGTGTTAGTGCCGTAGTAGTATAGCCAACATCCGTAGTAGTATGAAGTTTCCACATCACATAGATCCAACCAATAGTTAGGTGTCGCACGGAGGCCGAGAAATATGGTGATAGCGTGACTGCGTGAGGTGGGCTTGTACGTAGTATGATGTATGCACAGGGCTTGCCGTGTTTCCTACTCCTCCGGCCTGCCTTCTTTTGCGGACACGTGGGATATCCAACATCCAGGTTGTGTCATGCAGGAAAATGGAGTGCTAGTTGAAGCCATGTGATGTCGGCGTTCTGGGAACGGGGGTACCCAGACTTGCCTGCCTGCGGCCTGCGGCGTGGCTCAATGGGTGGCCCAGCACGGCCCATCTTCATCGGCACAAGCTCAAGACCCTCACGAGGGGCCAAGCCTCGCGAGGCGGACAACAGGAAGCTTCCTCAGGCACGGCCTCGTCAGGCTGGCTCGCGAGGAGGCGGAGAGATCAAGGCGTGGTACCTCACGAGGTGCCCATGATGCAAGCCATGACGACCAAGGGCGCCAGGCGGGCGCCAGCCCGCGCAGTGTCCTCCTTTCCTCTTTGGTGCAAAGGGAGCAAGCACAGGCAAGAGTATCAAGCAAAGGCATCCGTTTCGGTGCAACAAGACCAAGACTGTCGCAACGGCAGGAAGGAAGTCATCGTGGGGCCCAAGCCAGCGTCACCACCAGAGCCTTTGACAGGCGAGGACCAACTTTAGTCAGGATAAGTGTACTAGATGTTCCCCTTCAAAATGGCCAATTGTTGGCGCCCTTCCCGCTCAATATTTGGGAAGAGGCCCAGGCCTTTGCCTATAAATAGGACTAGCCACCCACAGGGTAGAGGCAGCTAGAGAGGACCCAAAGACCTTGAATCAAGAGAGAGAGAGCGATCGAACTCCCCTAGCAGTTCATCGCACCAGCCAAGAACAGACCCTCATGAGGCTGTTCTTCCTTGTATTTTCATCATCAACCCAAGAGGCAATCCACCACACCACACACTAGAGTAGGGTGTTACACCACAATGGTGGCCCGAACCAAAGATAAACCTTGTGTCTCTTGTGTTGTTCCTTTCATAGTTTAGATCCTAGCGAGGCGGCGAGGTGCAGGTAGTTAGAGGGCGAGATCTCTGCATGCACCCCAGTGTTTGAACCTAGAGGGTCTGCCGGAACCCGAAATCCGACATTTGGCGCGCCAGGTAGGCGTGCGCCGGAATTCGTCTTCCGCCGCCCTGTTCTTCGCCGACCACCGCATCCATGTCAGACGCTCGTCGGGCCCGCGCAGAGTGCGGAGCCGCTCTCGCTTCCCGCGTCGCCCAGACGGCCCCCGTCGATGGCCGCCCCCATTGTTCCCCGTCGCCTGCCGTCAATGCCGCCACCGGCCCGGCGGGGAAGGAGCAGCAAGCATCGTCCCAGCATCCGTCCATGAGGCGAGACGGCCGTACTGCTACTCCCTCACTCGCCCCCGCTGGTTCTTCGTCCCGCGCGCTCCGCGCGCCCATGGAGGCACGAGTTGCACTCATCGCGGAAAACGAGGTCCTGCGCTACCGCCCTATCGACGACGTCTATGAAGAGTGGCTCGACCGCGTCGCCGAGCTCGCCCGCACCACAGGGGGCTCCCCCGCGCCGTCCTTCTCGCTGCACCGCGCCCGCCGCTGGGCGATGAAGCCTGGGGCGCCTCAGCCGCCTCCCCCTCAAGAAGGCGCCCTAGCCCCAAGGCGCGTGGCCCCTCGGCGGAACCCACTCCGTCCGGCGCTAGCGCAGCAAGAGCAGAGCTGTCAAGAGGTCCCTCGCCCCCAAGAAGCTGCCTGAGTGCTCCCTGCACCGGCTCGTCACTACCACGCCTGCTCCAAAGACGCTAAGACCCCGCTGCTCCCACTGCAGCGCATGGGGACCCGCAAGACCAGGCTCTTCGTCACCAAAGGCCTCCTGTGGGCTACAAAGAAGTTGCCGCTTTCACCGCCGAGCTGCACAGCGTCGCGTGGCCCGGCAAGTTCAAGCCAGACCTGCCTCCTCGCTACGACGGCACGGCCGACCCTGCGGAGTTCCTCCAGCTCTACGAGCTGGGCATCGAAGCCGCCAACGGGGACGAGAAGGTCATGGCGAACTGGTTTCCCATGGCACTCAAGGACGGAGCCCGCACCTGGCTCCTGAACCTGGCTCCTAGCACGATCTCCTCCTGGGACGAGATGTGCACCCGCTTCGTCGCAAACTTCCAAGGAACTCGGGACCGGCCTCCTGCCGTGAGCGACATGCGCCGCATCAAGCAGCAACCAGGGGAGACCCTGCAGAAGTACATCCAGCGCTTCAACAACGCACGCCTCAAGATTCTGTCACGACCGGTTTTTCAATAAAAATATTTATTGAACAACCGACCTGTGAAGTCCAATATGAGGAAAACCCTTCATACCAGTTGACAAAACTTTGATACAAGAAGCCAGTAGCATTACAATATTACAAGGGTCGGGCTGAAGATGCCCAACCAATTATTACAACACGCCAATGATTGAACATAGTGGCGGATATAACTCAAAGGTGTGGGGGAAATACTACTGACTCAAGCTATGAGTGGTTGGTGGAATAACACAGCGGAGGTTAAAAAGTCTACTGCATTGGCGGCTCATCGAGCGTCGAGGTGAGGCTCGATGAATTTATTTGGGTAGCGGAAGCGTATATATCACAATGATTGGTCCAGGGGTCGCACGAGACTGACTGGGATTCCTCTAGGCGTCGGACTCGCTATCGAACCCTTCACCCATGAGATCGCCTTCGTCAGCATCTGGCCAAATCAACAAGCCAGGTGAGTACTATGAAAGTACTCGCAAGACAGTTCGGACGTCTGAGTGACATCACAGAAAGGGCTTATAATGAAAATAAATAACAACAATGCCGCAGTCGGACGTCTGAGCGACATCACAGAAAGGGCTTAAAATGAAAATAAATAACAACAATGCCGCAGTTGGACGTCTGAGCGACATCACAGAAAGGGCTTTCATCACAAAGATATAGCACTCATAATAAATATTCAACACATGAATATAAACGGGTTAGTCCATCCACAAGAATAAACATTTAACCGGACTTAGTACTCATGTGAATCACCGGAGTATCTGTCACCAAAACTGACACTTGTCAGGATAAGATATCTGAGAACTTGGACGATGGATAAGATGATTTGAAGATTTATGACTCTGCAGAGTTCGTACTAAAATTACTCACAGCCAATGCATTTCCGTAGTCCTGAAGGACTAGTTCCGTTTATGGTATTTCGAAAGAAACACAGCTAACCAGTACACACCCATCCTACCTCACGAATGCCAGGAATCACCCTAGACATTGTTCGAGAAAAACTTTTGAGACGGGGAGATCACAATCTCGAATAGCATGGGATCAAATTTATATTCAGCGCTCTAAGGGGTGCCCCCCTCTCGGTCCCAACCGGAAACACCCATGCCCACTGACAGGATGACTGGCTTTAATCCAGGTCCATGGAACCATCATCACGGCCTCTCCATTTGGTGTGTACCAGAAAGCGGTTTGCAACTTACTAAGCCATATCCCTTGCGGAAAACATGTGGTAGTACGGGAAGGGAAATGGATGGAAACCGAACTGATACGGGTTGACACTGAAGTCAAGATGGTATGGCATAAGACTGGCATGCTACGACACTGCCAACTTACCCATCCTCATGCCAACACATGGCCATGCACATTCACATCCATCACGTATGGATTATCGAACTCACTTGCCTCAACTTGCATGAAAAATAACCTTCATCGGTATGCTCACAAACATGCCATGAAACTACTTAATGCAAACCTGCCAGAACAATCATATCAAAAGTTCAAACATGCTTGCCTGGTTCAGAGTAGTCGGGGTCTAGCTCGGCGAAGTTCATGATTCCGTCACCTCCTCCGGAACCTACGGTATAGCGAAAATGCATACTAACGTGAAAACCAACGCGTGCATAAAAGTTGTTCCAAAAATTTTCCAAATAAATCCCATAAAAAACTAGACAAAATTATAAGACTGTCAGAAAAAGAATCACTCAAAAATCAATTTTCATTAAAGAGTTATAAGGGTTTCTGTCCAGGGACTCATCTGTAATGAAACAGAAAAGTTCTATGGGTTTAACTGAGAAAACAGAAAATGGTTCGAATAGAAACGCGCAAGCTCACAGGGAAAACATACTCTGCCCGAAGGCGCCAACGTAAAACGGTTCACGGGAAAAGAAGGAGTGGCTGACATGGGAGGTCCAGATGTCAGGTTTAAAAAGACCTCGCCGACGCCCGAAGGCTGCGGTGGTCGCCGGCGTCGAACCACGGCGAGTCAGGGAGATCGGAGTGTACCAAGAGTATCAGCGTGTCCTTCCGCGTCGGTGGGTGGTCGACTTGGGCGTCGGGGAGCACCACGTCGACAGCGACACTTTCTCCGACGGACGGTGGCTCGGGCGATGGTGGATCTCGCCGAGGAGGGCTGCAAGGATCGAATTGAGGTGGGGGTTAGAGCACTGGTTGTAAGAGGAGGCTGTGGACGAGGTTTGAGCGCCGGAGATGGCCTCACCGCAGTGAATCAAGTTGGTGGCCGAGGCGGATCGGGGCGGCCGGAGTTGGGGGAGGAGACCTCCTTGAGGTCCTCCTAGTGGCTAGGCAGGGTCTTGGTGAAGTGCAGGGGTGGTGTGTGCACGAGAGCGAGCTCGGGGTTCTCTTTTATAGGCGATCCGAGGCGGTGGCCGTGAACGGACTTCTCCGGTGATGGTTACGGTGGCGCAGAGCTTGGTCGGGGAGGTTTAGGGAGTGGGGCGTCAGCGTGGAGTTCCACTGGTGCCGTTTTGACGCTAAACCAACTTGGATTAGGAGCCATGGTGGATTCGATTTAACGGGCGGCTCGGGACCGTGCCGCAGAGCATGCTCAGGCGTGCCGCGCCACGGTGGACTGGCCGGATGCGCTGCGTCGGGCGAGGAAGTGGCCACACGGAGCCACCAGATGGATTGGGCGGCGCCGAACGGCGTACGCCGCCGTCTGCTCCCGGTCGGCCGCTACGGTGGTTCGCCACCGCAAGACACGCCGGCCAAGAAGCGGGCCAGGGTGCCACCGACGCCAGAACGCGCCAAGCATCGCGTGGTGAGGCTCGGACAGGCACGCTTAGGTCCGTGAGCAACGTGCCAAAGGCACTGTGAACATGTGACTGAATTAATCGACGAAGATTGACTGAAACTCTGAACTTTCTGAATTTAATCAAGATGCATGTAAACATTGCATGCAAGGTGCTCGGCAGAATGATTACATGCGTGGGAAATTTTTCTTGAGCTGATCTTTGGTGTGGTGGTCTCTCATTGCATCTGAGGGCTGCCTGAATTTTGGTAGAATTTTTGGAGAAGTGTAGATATGAATTTCACCAAATTTGGCAAATCTGGTCCACACTTGCAGAGGTTAAATTTTGAAATATTTGAAAAGGAGAAGAGTGGATCAAGAGGGTTCTGGGTTGTGGGTACCAAGGACTATCCAAGGGAGTTGGTTTTGAGGTCAAAACTCAAAAGCATTAGGGTACTTGCTTTGCAAATCACTTAGGCTCAAAAGAAAAGACAGAATTATTTTGGGAGAGCAAATAATTCGAATAAAGTCCAAAAAATGGATTTTACTAGTTTGGACAGAGTGTTTGAGTTGAACCAAAGTGGAAGAAGGGTTTTGGGAGAAATTTACCACAAGAGGTAAGGTAAAACCAAGGATGGATCAAAACCAAAGAATAGCCCAAAACCAAAAAGGTTTCCTTTTAGAAGAGAATGAATCCAAGAAATGCTTTTTGAGAGGAAAACTCAGAAGAGAGGATTTTAAGAAGGGTTTAGATGACCTTCTTCAAACTTAGCAAGGCTTTTGCTGAAAACAAAAACAACAAAAAATTTGGAGTGTCACAACACCTACCCCCTTAGGAAAAATCTCGTCCCCGAGATTCCAGTTTGTTTTCAAAAAATTGTGGGTGCTCTGTTCGAAGGAAATCCTCCCTTTCCCAAGTGGCTTCACTTTCGGTGTGGTTGCTCCACTGAACTTTGAAGAACTTGGTGGTTTTCTGTCGGGTTATCCATTTTGAATCATCCAAGAATTTTATAGGATGCTCCCGATATGTGAGATCTGGTTGCACGTCAATGTTTTTATGGGGTACTTGTTTCTCTGGGTTGCTTACGCACTTCCTTAATTGGGAGACATGGAATACGCCGTGGATGTCGGATAATTCTTGGGTAAGTCTAGTTGGTAGGCCACCGTGCCTCTTCGTGCTACTATGCGTAAAGGCCCGATGAATCTCGGTGCTAGTTTTCCTTTAATCTTGAGTCGGTGCAGGCCTCTCATGGGTGATACTCGTAGGTACACAAATTCACCGGGTTCAAAATGGACTCCACGATGCTTCGATCGTAATAACTCTTTTGACGACTTTGGGCTGTCTTGAGGGTCCTTAATTACCTTGACTTTATCTTCAGCCTCCTTGAGCAGGTCTGGGCGAAGATATGACTGTCTCCGGTTTCCGACCAATTTAGCGGGTACGACATCTTCGTCTGCACAGAGCTTCAAATGGTGCCATTTGCGTGCTGGACTGATAGCTGTTGTTATATGCGAATTCTGCGTATGGTAAGCTTTCCTCCCAACTGGTCCCATAGGTGAGGACACATGCTCTCAAAGATATCTTCTAGAATTTGATTTACTCGTTCGGTCACCGCCCATCCGTCTGGGATGGTATGCAGTCTTGAATGCCACCTGAGTTCCCAGAGCTTGTTGTAAGTGATCCCAAAACCGGAGACGAATTGAGTCCTCTCTTCGAGATTATTTTCTTTGGGACTCATGTAGGCAAACGATCTGGGAGAGGTAGAGCCTAGCAAGCTTCTAAGTGGTGTGTGTTGTCTTCACGGGATGAAGTGAGCTACTTTAGTCGATCTATCTGTGATTACCCATATGGCATCATGTCCGTGTCGTGACCGAGGTAGTCCAACAATAAAATCCATTCCAATTTCGTCCCATTTCCACTCGGGTATCTTATTCGGTTGCAATAGTCCGGCCGGTTTCTGGTGCTCGGCCTTGATGCGTTGACAAGAGTCACAACATGCAATAAACGTGGCTATATCTCTTTTTATACCATGCCACCAAAATGTTTCCTGAAGATCTTTGTACATTTTTGTTCCTCCAGGATGGATTGAATATGGAGCGGTGTGGCTTTCAGCCAGGATTTGCTGTTTAAGGTCATGGATTTTGGTACGCAGAGCCTATTCCCTGCATTCACAATATTCCTTGCTCATCAATACTGAATTCGAGGCCTTGCCCAATTTCATCTTACGCTTTATGCCTTCAATTTGGGGTGTCCACGTTGAGCCTCTTTAACCTTCTCTATCAGGGTAGGTTGTACTTCTAAGTTTGACACACTGCCTTCGGTGACCACCATCAGGTTGAGCCTTGCGAACTCCTATTGGAATTCAGGTCTTAAGTCTGGCATGTTGTCGTTGTCTGGAATGGGGTTCCGGCTCAGAGCGTCTGCTACAACATTTGCTTTGCCCGGGTGGTAGTGGATCCCAACATCATAATCCTTTACTAATTCCAACCAGCGTCGCTGCCGTAAATTTAGTTCTGGTTGTGTGAAAATATACTTGAGGCTTTTGTGGTCCGTGTATATTTCACAACGATTACTAAGTAGAAAGTGTCTCCATTCCTTGAGTGCATGTATCATCGCCGCTAATTCCAGGTCATGGGTAGGGTAATTTTCCTCATGCTTGCGGTTGTCCGGAAACATATGCGACAACCTTGCCTTCTTGCATTAATACGCACCCGAGGCCGCTTTCGAGATGCGCCACAAAATACTTCAAAATTCTTGTGTATATCTGGCACAATTAGTAATCGGTGCTTGTCGCCGCTTTCTTCTTTAGTTCTTGGAAACTTTTCTCGCAGGCTTCCGCCCATTCAAACTTCCTGTCTTTCTTGAGTAGTTGCGCCATTGGCTTTGCTATGGTGGAGAATCCTTCAATAAATCTTCGGTAGTATCCTGCCATTCCCAAGAAACTTCAGACATCCGTCACATCGCTGGTGGCTTCCACCAAGTACGGCCTTGACTTTTTCCGGGTCTATGGTGATACCTTCTTGAGTTAGTACATGGCCCAGAAAACCTACTTGCTTTAGCCAAAATTCACACTTGCTGAATTTGGCGTACAACTGATGTTTCCTGAGTTCTCCTAGTACAATCCGGAGATGTTCAGCGTGTTCTTCTGGTGTTTTGGAGTATACCAGAATATCATCGATAAATACCACAACAAACTTATCCATAAACTTCATGAATACTTTGTTCATGAGGTGAACAAAATATGCGGGGGCGTTTGTTAGTCCGAATGGCATCACGGTGAACTCGTACAATCCGTATCTGGAGGTAAAGGCGGTCTTGGGAATATCCTCGGTTCGTACCTTCAGTTGATGATATCCTGATCTCAAGTCAATCTTTGAGAACACCTTGGCCTTAGCGAGTTGATCGAATAAATCATTTATTCGAGGCATCGGATATTTGCTTTTGATTGTGACCATGTTTAGCGCTCGATAGTCTATGCACAATCTCAGTGTTCCATCCTTCTTTTTGGCGAATAAAATTGGTGAACCCCATGGTGAGGAGCTGGCTCGTATGTACCCTTTTTCCAACAGTTCCTTTATTTGCTTCTTCAGTTCCACCAATTCGGATGGTGCCATTCTATATGGTTTCTTGTATATGGGAGCGGTTCCGGGTGCTAGCTCAATGCTGAATTCTATCTCTCGATCTGGTGGCATGCCTGGTAGTTCTTCGGGGAATACGTCTGGAAATTCACACACCATCGAACTTTGCTCAATTCAGAAATATCTACCTTGTTCAATCTCGGTTGCTGGGATATTTTTCTTTCCTTGGCTGAAACTTTTATGGTCTTCCCGTGGTGATGGGTGAGAATTACAGTCCTGTTGAAGCAGTCAATAAAACCTTTGTTGGTGGTTAACCAATCCACCCCTAAGATGACATACAGTCCTTTATTTTCCAATACGATAAGATTTGCGTGAAACTTCAACCCTTCAAACTCGATAACCACACCCTGGCAATAATCTTTGGGTAACTTGCTTAATTCCAGGGGACTTGACGATCATAGATTTTCCCAAGGGAAGCATCGAAAAATTATTTTGCAAAGCAAAACTTTTTGAAACGAACGAGTGAGAAGCTCCAGAATCAAACAAAACCATGGCAGGTATTGTGTTGACAGGAAACGTACCGAGTACGATATCTGGGGCATTTTGCGCTTCCTCTTTGGTCACGTGGTTCAAATGACCCTTCCTGTGGTTGTTATTTGGGTTGAAATTGTTGTGCTTTGGTGCCGAATTATTGCTTCCGTTGTTCGGCTTTGGGGTCGAGTTCCTTGGCTTGGGGCACTGCTTGGCGTAGTGTCCTTCTTCTCCACAAGCGTAACAGGTAACGCCTGGGCGGTATGTGAACTCCTTGTCCCTTGCGTGGAAATTCTTGATTGGGCGTGAGACGCTTGTCGTGGGTTTGGTGTTCTGAACATCTGTCTTGTTGCGGTGGTTGCGGGTGTGTTTAATCTGGTCCCTCTTCCGCTTGCGGAAATCTTCTAAGCTGTGTCTCTCATTTTCCAAGGTAATGGCCTTATCCAACAGCGTCTTAAAATCTGGAAATGTGTGTACGACCAACTGACATTTAAGCCGGTGTCGGACCGTCTAGAAATTTCTCCATCTTTTGTTTTTCGACATACGCTCCTCGTTGGCGTGAAGCGAGATAGCAGGTAAAGTATTTGTTGTATTACGACACTGTCATTGTCCTTTGCTTGAGGTCATCAAATTCTCTCTTTTTTGATCTTCATAAGGCTCTTAGGAATATGTGCCCCACGAAAACCTTCTTTAAATTCTTCCCATGATATATTATTTTCGTTGGGGTGCATGTGCAGGAAATTTTCCCACCACGATGCGGCTGCTCCAGTTGAGATAGTGCGGTGCATAAAGTACTTTCTCAAGGTCTGAACACTGAGCGATAATTAATTTTCTCTCCATGTCTCGAAGCCAGTCCTCGGCTTCCAGAGGTTTGTTAGTGTGAGAAAATGTTTGGGGACGCATCTTCTGTAGCTCAGACAACTTGGATTGCTGCTGATAAGGTCCACGGTGATTTCCCATATTAATGACTTGGTTCAGTATTTCTTGATGTTGCTGCTGACTTTGTTCATAAAGACGGCACATTTGGGAAAGTGCCGTTTCACTGTCCTACTGATTTGACTGTCCCTGTGTGAAATTGTTGCCTGGGGGTGTGCCATAATTTTCCTCTGTCGGAGTTGGCATGGAGCGCGTCCAAGGACGAGACATAGTTTGCTCTGGGGATATATTTTGGAACACTCATAAGAAAAGAAATTGTGTCGCAAAAATCAATAAATTCAAGAAGATGCAAAAAGTTGCGAATGCTCCAAGATTTTTCAAGAGAAAAAATACGTTTGCGCACTGAGAATGACTGTTCATTACATATCTTACACGCAAGCAGTAATTATACAATACATCACTCAGGATATGTGTACATAAATGCTGACATGTTATTTAGTCTAGTGCACTTCTCCGGATCCTACATGATGCGCAAACAGACTACTTCTCACAGCCTATTTACATATAAACACATCGCACAAGTCGGTACATCGCATGGCGGCTAAGCGCACTTAGTCGGAGATGGTAAGGATTTCCCTTGGCCTGCCAAGGGTGAGGCGTAGAGAGGCTGGGGACTCAACCTCCTCCTCGGAGATAGGCTCCAGACGAGAGGTGCTGCGCGGAGTTGGTGGAGCAGGTGCCTGTCTTGGGACAACACGAATCTGAGCGGGCATGAGGGGTGGTGCGAGCAGACCGGAGTAGGCGCAATGACGTGGTTGAATTCCTCTGTGGTAGGCAGGCTGACGAGTAGCGGTGCAGCAGTAGGAGCGAACGATGCCGATGATGAGACGAAAGTCGGTGGTGGTGCAGCACGCAGGAGCTCCCTCCTGTTGGCGGTACAGCCATGAACTGAGTTCATGCGGGCAGCTACAAAGTCGTCCACCAGGTTGTCGAAGGCTGCCTCCAAAGCCCGAAGATACTCGATGAGCATCTCGAAAGCTTCATCCCGTTCTCCTCTGGGGCAAGATAACGTGTAGTGGCAAGTGTATGGCACGTGACATGGCAGGTAGCGGTAGCGACGAGTCTTCATCGAAGGCAGGATATCCCTGAGACGGGCTATCGCCTCACGGGCTGCCATCTCAGAAGCGGCGTGCTTCTCTGTGGGCATGGCTCTCCCCACGAACCGGTAACGCCAACTCGCCCTCTCTTGAATTCCACCGCGGCTTGGTGCATGGTTAGTCAGTCATTGACCTTGTGCCGAGAGAGAGAGAAAGGCTGGCACATCCGCCCCATCGCGACTTGGACGACGAAGGAGAGAAGCTTGACAAACCCATCGGGCATGTTGGCGAACATCTGCGACTCGCAGTCGTTGCAGGCCATCTACAAAAGTAGGCAAAAATCCTGAGGAGTCAAATCATAAATTTTATGCTGACTGTCAGAAATTGACTACATTTGTAAAAATAATAAAAAGCTCTAGTATGCTAATAACCGATTAGCGATCATGCCTAGTGGCTTCCTAGAGTCAGCCTGGCTCTGGTACCAAGCTTGCCACGACCGGTTTTTCAATAAAAATATTTATTGAACAACCGACCTGTGAAGTCCAATATGAGGAAAACCCTTCATACCGGTTGACACAACTTTGATACAAGAAGCCAGTAGCATTACAATATTACAAGGGTCGGGCTGAAGATGACCAACCAATTATTACAACACGCCAATGATTGAACATAGTGGCGGATATAACTCAAAGGTGTGGGGGAAATACTACTGACTCGAGCTATGAGTGGTTGGTGGAATAACACAGCGGGGGTTAAAAAGTCTACTGCATTGGCGGCTCATCGAGCGTCGAGGTGAGGCTCGATGAATTTATTTGGGTAGCGGAAGCGTATTTATCACAATGATTGGTCCAGGGGTCGCATGAGACTGACTGGGATTCCTCTAGGCGTCGGACTCGCTATCGAACCCTTCATCCATGAGATCGCCTTCGTCAGCATCTGGCCAAATCAACAAGCCTGGTGAGTACTATGAAAGTACTCGCAAGACAGTTCGGACAAAAGATATAACAAATGAATGCATGAATGCAACATGATAAATCTCAATATTTCTCAATTAAAACAGCATAGCAAAAATAATCAAGAAGGGAATCGGCGGTAGTCCGCTCAAAAACCCAAAGAAGATAAACTCAAAACCGATCGGGTGTCTGAAGCGACGCCTCGAAGGGTGAAGAAATAAGCAAATATATGCATGATCGGCGTCGAGCGACACCTCAAAAAGGGCTTATATTGAAAATAAAGCCAGAAAGTAAATAACAACAATGCAACAGTCGGATGTCTGGGCGACATCACAGAAAGGGCTTATAATGGAAATAAATAACAACAATGCCACAATCGGACATCTGAGCAACATCACGGAAAGGGCTTATAATGGAAATAAGTAACAACAATGCCACAGTCGGACGTCTGAGCGACATCACAGAAAGGGCTTATAATGGAAATAAGTAACAACAATGCCACAGTCGGACGTCTGAGCGACATCACAGAAAGGGCTTATAATGAAAATAAATAACAACAATGCCACAGTCGGACGTCTGAGCGACATCACAGAAAGGGCTTATAATGAAAATAAATAACAACAATATCATGATCGGACGTCTGAGCGACATCACCTAAAGGGCTTATAATGAAAATAAATAACAACAATGCCGCAGTCGGACGTCTGAGCGACATCACAGAAAGGGCTTTCATCACAAAGATATAGCACTCATAATAAATATTCAACACATGAATATAAACGGGTTAGTCCATCCACAAGAATAAACATTTAACCGGACTTAGTACTCATGTGAATCACCGGAGTATCTGTCACCAAAACTGACACTTGTCGGGGATAAGATATCTGAGAACTTGGACGATGGATAAGATGATTTGAAGATTTATGACTCTGCAGAGTTCGTACTAAAATTACTCACAGCCAACGGATTTCCGTAGTCCTGAAGGACTAGTTCCGTTTATGGTATTTCGGAAGAAACACAGCTAACTAGTACACACCCATCCTACCTCACGAATGCCAGGAATCACCCTAGACATTGTCCGAGAAAAACTTTTGAGACGGGGAGATCACAATCTCGAATAGCATGGGATCAAATTTATATTCGCGCGCTCTAAGGGGTGCCCCCCTCTCGGTCCCAACCGGAAACACCCATGCCCCCTGACCGGATGGTGGCTTTAATCCAGGGCCATGGAACCATCATCACGGCCTCTCCATTTGGTGTGTACCAGGAAAGTGGTTTGCAACTTACTAAGCCATATCCCTTGCGGAAAACATGTGGTAGTACGGGAAGGGAAATGGATGGAAACGAACTGATACGGGTTGACACTGAAGTCAAGATGGTATGGCATAAGACTGGCATGCTACGACACTGCCATCTTACCCATCCTCATGCCGACACATGGCCATGCACATTCACATCCATCACGTATGGATTATCGAACTCACTTGCCTCAACTTGCATGAAAAATAACCTTCATCGGTATGCTCACAAACATGCCATGAAACTACTTAATGCAAACCTGCCAGAACACTCATCATATCAAAAGTTCAAACATGCTTGCCTGGTTCAGAGTAGTCGGGGTCTAGCTCGGCGAAGTTCGCGGTTCCGTCACCTCCTCCGGAACCTACGGTATAGCGAAAATGCATACTAACGTGAAAACCAACGCATGCATAAAAGTTGTTCCAAAAATTTTCCAAATAAATCCCATAAAAAACTAGACAAAATTATAAGACTGTCAGAAAAAGAATCACTCAAAAATCACTTTTTATTAAAGAGTTATACGGGTTTCTTTCCAGGGACTCATCTGTAATGAAACAGAAAAGTTCCAGGGTTTAACCGAGAAAACAGAAAACGGTTCGAATAGAAACGCCGCAAGCTCACAGTGGAAAACGCGATTTCCGCTCAAGGCGCCAACGGAAAACGGTTCGCGGGAAAAAGAAGGAGAGGCTGACATGGGAGGTCCACATGTCGAGTTTAAAAAGACCTCATGGCGCAGAAAGCTGCGGTGGTCGCCGGCGTCGAACCACGGCGAGTCAGGGAGATCGGAGTGTACCAAGAGTATCAGCGTGTCCTTCCGCGTCGGTGGGTGGTGGACTTGGGCGTCGGGGAGCACCACGTCGACGACGACACTTTCTCCGGCGGACGGCGGCTCGGGCGATGGTGGATCTCGCCGAGGAGGGCTGCAAGGATCGAATTGAGGTGGGGGTTAGAGCACTGGTTGTAAGAGGAGGCTGCGGACGAGGTTTGAGCGCCTGAGATGGCCTCACCATGATGAATCAAGCTGGTGGCCGAGGCGGATCGGGCGGCGGAGTTGGGGAGGAGACCTCCTCGAGGTCCTCAGTGGCTAAGCGAGGTCTTGGTGAAGTGCGGGGGTGGTGTGTGCACGAGAGCGAGCTCGGGGTTCCCTTTATAGGCGATCCGAGGCGGTGGCCGTGAACGGACTTCTTCGGTGATGGTTACGGCGGCGCAGAGCTTGGTCGGGAGGTTTAGGGAGTGGGGCGTCAGCGTGGAGTTCCACTGGTGCCGTTTTGACGCTAAACCAACTTGGATTAGGAGCCCTGGGTGGATTCGACGGAACGGGGCGGCTCGGGTCCGTCGGCGGCAGAGAGCACGCTCTGTGCGTGCCGCGCCACGGCGACTGTGCTGCATTCTTGTGCTGGCGAGGAAGTGGCCACGCGGAGCCACCAGATGGATTGGGCGGCGCCGAACGTCGTTACGCCGCCTGCTTACGCTTCCCGGCCGCCACGGTGGTGGTTCGGCCACCGCAAGACACGCCGGCGCAGGGGCTGTGGCGCCACCGACGCCAGAATGCGCCAAGCACGCGTGTGAGGCTCCGGACAGTGCACGCTTAGGCCGTGAGCAACGTGCCAAAGGCACCGTGAACATGTGACTGAATTAGCGGCGAAGATTGACACTGAAACTCACGAACTTTCTGAATTTAGCGAAGATGCATGTAAACAAAGGTTGCATGCAAGGTGCTCGATGTAATGATTCCGCACGTGGGAAATTTTTCTTGAGCTGATTTTTGGTGTTGTTGTCTCTCATTTCATCTGAGGGCTGCCTGAATTGTGGTATAATTTTTGGAGAAGTGTAGATATGAATTTCACCAAATTTGGCAAATCTGGTCCAAACTTGCAGAGGTTAAATTTTGAAATATTTGAAAAGGAGAAGAGTGGATCAAGATGGTTCTGGGCTGTGGGTACCAAGGACTATCCAAGAGAGTTGGTTTTGAGGTCAAAACTCAAAAGCATTAGGGTACTTGCTTTGCAAATCACTTAGGCTCAAAAGAAAAGATAGAATTATTTTGGGAGAGGAAATAATTGGAATAAAGTCCAAAAAATGGATTTTACTAGTTTGGACAGAGTGTTTGAGTTGAACCAAAGTGGAAGGAGGGTTTTGGGAGAAATTTACCACAAGAGGTATGGTAAAACCAAGGATGGATCAAAACCAAAGAATAGCCCAAAACCAAAAAGGTTTCTTTTTAGAAGAGAATAAATCCAAGAAATGCTTTTTGAGAGGAAAACTCGTAAGAGAGGTTTTTAAGAAGGGTTTAGATGACCTTCTTCAAACTCAGCAAGGCTTTTGCTGAAAACAAAAACAACAAAAAATTTGGAGTGTCACAGATTCCCAAGGTGACCGAGGAGGCCATCATCTCCGCCTTCTCTGACGGTGTGCGTGACGTCAAGGTGAAGGAGGAGCTGGCGATGCATGAAGATCTGTGCACTTCCTTGGAGCTATTCAACTTGGCGACCAAGTGCGCCAGGACTGAGGAAGGACGCCTTTACCTCCTCGAGCTGCCAGCCGCAGACCCAGAAGAGAAGAAATCCAAGGCCAAGGACGGGAAGCACAAGGGGGCTGCCGTGCTCGCGGCAGGACCAGACACCAAGCGGGGCAGAGATCAGCCCGAGTCTTCCAAACTGCAAACCGGCTAACGTTACTTTTCCTTTTCCGCTTCGGAGTTGCAAACCGGCAGACCTTACTTTCTGAAAAAGACAGCCTCAGGTCTCAGTTGAGTCGTAATGCAGAAGTGTACGTTGACGACGCCATCATCAAAAGCCGCTTGGCAGGGACTCACCCCAAAAACACCTCTTTTTTTGCATCTGCTGAGCTGATTTACGGCTAATCAGTATCAATTAAAAAAAGAGAATCATGATATTGATATAGTGTGACCTGACCCCTGTTGCTCCAAGTGAAATTCTTTCTAGGGTTCTTAAAGATATTCTCCAAGTTAAGGAATACTATTGGGAATATTGGGCATTGGGTTCATCTTGTTATTGACCATCCCTTTTCAACACATATCTTTTAGTATACGTCTTTTTTATTCCATGATTATAAGTTCATAACCCTAGCGCCCATTCCCATTTTGGGCGGAACAGATAAACTAATTCTTTTATTCCAGTTAGTAAGAGGGATCTTGAACTAAGAAATAGACCTAGCAGCTAAAAGAGGGTATCCTGAGC